>CM022753.1:18082397-18502397 GCA_012411365.1 Ameiurus melas
TCATGAGTCTACAATACGCAAAACATTGAACAAGCAGGGTATCTACGGCAGGACAAAACGAAGGGAGCTACTGCTTACTAAAAAATAAATATATATATATATATATATATATATATATATATATATATATATATATATATATATATATATAGCCACTGTTTGTACTGCTTCCTGTCTATCTTGACCTTTGTCCCTGTACCCTCTATCCATCCATCTATATTCTATACCAGTTGGAGCATATACCAGGAAGCATCGGGCACGAGGCCGGGTACACCCTGGAACGAGTGCCGATCCCTGTACCATGTTTTGTTTCATAGTTTATGTTTAGCATTAGCCACAGTATTTTGCCTAGTTGTTTTAGTGTCTTTGTTTGGTTGTTTGTTTGTTTATTAAACTGTGTGAAGATCTGTGCTTGCTTCCAATTTCAACTTTGTAAAGTGACAACCACTAAGCTGAACTGGCATATATATATATATATATATATATATATATATACATACATACATACATACATACATATATACATAAAGATGTTAAAGAGATGGGGAGGTTTCATATGTAGAGGGATCCTTATTTTGACCCTAATATAAGGAGTGTCTCTATGCAAATGTCCTTCCCTGTTATATATTTAAGCAGTGAAGACCAAGATCTTTTACTTATTCTGCTTCAACACACACCATGATCTCTACATCCCTACTGCTGCTGCTGGCAGCCGTACACTGTAAGTGTTTTTACATTTTACATACAATACGGCTTTGGGCACATTTTTCTTTTATGGCATTTAAATTATCTTTTCTTTAACAGGTGTTCACTGTGTTGAGCTGATCCAGCCCGGATCCACAGTATTAACCCCTGCTCAGTCAATGACTCTGACCTGTAAAGTGTCTGGATATTCATTAACTGATAGCAGCTACTGTACAGGCTGGATACGACAACCTGCAGGAAAAGCTCTGGAGTGGATTGGATATATATATAGTGGTGGTAGCACTTACTACAGTGAGAAACTGAAAAGCAGGTTTCAGATTTCCAGAGACACGTCCAGCAGCACAGTGACATTAACAGGACAGAACATGCAGACTGAAGACACAGCTGTGTATTACTGCGCTCGTTACCCACAGTGAGACAGATCAACAACATCCCTGTGCAAAAACACCTCATAAAAAGTCCTATTAATCCACAAGTGCCACAGTTATCTATCAAAGTCTAACCATAAAATCTAATCAGACAAATCACAACAAAGAGTTCAAAGTTATTTTTAAATGTTTATAATTTAGATTTTAAACAATATTTCTAACATAATAATACTACATCTCTAACATTGCTGCACATTATTGTCATGATTCCCCCATGCAGCAGCGCGCTTTGTGTGCTCGTGCGCATGCGCATGCTTCTTCACGGTCAACAGCGTTGACAGTTGGACACGTGTTTGTTGTTGACGTCATGTCTCCGCCTCGTCTTGTCATAGGGTTACGTGTGTTTTGGTATTGCCTGCAGCTGTTCAGGGCTAATCAGGTGTGTGCATATATACCGGGAGCCGTGCCACACACGGCGCGGGTAAATCACGGTCTCTATAGAGAGATAGCGATGTAGATAGTCCTTGTCCTTGTCCTTGTCCTTGTCCTTGTCCTTGTCCTTGTCCTTGTCCTGGTCCTTGTCCTTGACTCTTAGTGCTAGTCCATGTTTAGGCTAGGTAGCATAGCATAGATTAGCTTCTAGCTTAACAGCTTTTAGAGTAGTATAGTTAAATAGATCTAGATAGATCGATAGAGAGTTAGAGTCTTATGTACCATGCCATGTGGCATTGTTCTTGTATATGCCATGAGTCATAGTTCTTATTCATGCCATGTTTCATGTTTAGTGTTCCATAGTTCATAGTTTGTGTTTCACTGTCTACTAGCCCTAGTCATTGTCCCTGTCTGAGTTCATGTCAAGGCTAGTTAGTACATAGCCTAGCTTAGCTTGGTGGTTGTCATCTGTTCTGTTTCTTGTTTTTGTTTCTCTTGTGTCTGCTCTCCACTGCTAAAATGAAAGGGTCTCGTCCGCACTGCACTTGCAGCCGTCTGACTTCCCTGACGTCACGCCGCGTGACAATTATACACACCATTATAATCACATCACTTACAAGAACTTGTTATACTGTAGTATTTTTACCTAACAATAATTACACGAATTCTAATTTGTTGAGGTGATCATGTGTGGGAACATTTTGTCATGATTTTTAAGAGGGGTATAATTTTTCAGTGGTTACAAGCCCAATATCCACAAGCATGGATAATAATGATCATGCTATATTTCAAACACTTCAATATTTTATTTTATATTACAGTATTTGATAAAAAGGCATGTGTTCCCATACAAATCCACATTATCCTCCATAAGATAAATTTAAATTTACATTGTATCACAAGGTCTGATCCGTGTCATAATAAGAATATTGTGGTGTAAATTATCACTCACATTTAAAGGGAGATAGACAGCTTTATTTATTGTTTGTAAATGTTTCAAATCCTCAACGGCCACATTGATTGCTCCACTGTGTGTACACTGTGTTGTTCGTCCTTCTGTGTAATTAGTATTTGGTTAAATAATGTGTTATTAGTATTCCTACTTTAAGTTTGTCTGACATCAAGAAATAAATGTACAGCCAGAGAAAAATAATGCAGCCATTTCCAGAGCTTTAAATAATAATAACAATAATAAAAAAAAAACTAAATAAAAAAGTGTCCATCTTATATTTTAAATCCATCGTATAATAGATGTGTCTGAGCCAATTGTTAAATTAATTTTAATTCACTAGAGTCTGTGCAGTTAAAACCTCTGAAAACACGGATACTGATAGAACAGTTAGGGGCGGTATGGTGCATTTTGTCTCCCAGAAATCTCACTTACAATTCTGCACAATTTCTCGTGAAAAAACAAAATATAAAATACTGAGACTTATAGTGGTTCTTATAGTACTCAACTTCCCAGAGATGACCAAAGTCTGTGATTATTGAGTGCATATACTACATACACCAAGACTGAAAATAAATCACTGAATGAAGCATTACTTTTTTTGCATTAGTTTTTTTGCCATAGCTTTGCTCTTTGCAGTTTCTCTGTAACAAGCTGCATTTTTAAAGTCATCTTTGTAGTAGTAACTGTAACTCTGCTTCATCCCACCACCCTGTCATTGCTTATTTTCCTGTAACAGTACCCTTGCTGTGTTTTATAGTGTGTTTGCTTATTCACCTGAAACACCTGATATACATAAACTCACCCATTAACAACCGTCTTAAGCTTCTGATATATTAAAATATAAAATCAAAGAGGACTGATAGATATATTTAAAATAGACATCACACAATATCCTAAATAATTATATCTTTAAAATGACAGCTTAGACATTTTTGAGAGATGGGCAGGTTTTCTTATATAAAAGAAGCCATTTTTTTTTACTCTAAGATAAGGAGTGTCTCTATGCAAATATCCTTTCCTGTTATATATTTAAGCAATGAAGACCAAGAGCTTTTACTTATTCTGCTTCAACACACACCATGATCTCTACATCCCTACTGCTGTTGCTTCTGGCAGCCGTACACTGTAAGTGTTTTTACATTTGATATATAGTGCAGTTTTGGTTACATACAGTGAAGGAAAAAAGTATTTGATCCCCTGCTGATTGTGTACGTTTGCCCACTGACAAAGAAATGATCAGTCTATAATTTTAATGGTAGATTTATTTGAACAGTGAGAGACAGAATAACAAGAAAAGCCAGAAAAACGCATGTCAAAATTTTTATAAATTGATTTGCATTTTAATGAGGGAAATAATTATTTGACCCCGCTGCAAAACATGACTTAGTACTTGGTGGCAAAACCCTTATTGGCAATCACAGAGGTCAGATGTTTCTTGTAGTTGGCCACCAGGTTTGCACACATCTCAGGAGGGATTTTGTCCCACTACTCTTTGCAGATCTTCTCCAAGTCATTAATGTTTCGAGGCTGACGTTTGGCAACTCAAACCTTCAGCTCCCTCCACAGATTTTCTATGGGATTCAAGTCTGGAGACTGGCTAGGCCACTCCAGGACCTTAATGTGCTTCTTCTTGAGCCACTCCTTTGTTGCCTTGACCATGTGTTTTGGGTCATTGTCATGCTGGAATACCCATCCATGACCCATTTTCAATGCCCTGGCTGAGGGAAGGAGGTTCTCACCCAAGATTTGATGGTACATGGCCCTGTCCATCGTCCCTTTGATGCGGTGAAGTTGTCCTGTCCCCTTAGCAGAAAAACACCCCAAAGCATAATGTTTCCACCTCCATGTTTGACGGTGGGGATGGTGTTCTTGGGGTCATTGGCAGCATTCCTCCTCCTCCAAACACAGCGAGTTGAGTTGATGCCAAAGAGCTCCATTTTGGTCTCATCTGACCACAACACTTTCACCCAGTTGTCCTCTGGTATTGTTGTGGAGAATTCAAAAAATACACGTTATACATTGTACATTTTACATGTATCACTTTTTTGCAGGGAACCTGGAGCCTATCCCAGGAGCAACGGGCACGGAAGGCGCGTTACACACTGGATAGTGTGCAATAGAGTCCAAAACCAAAAAACAAAAAAAAATTAAAACAATTAAAAAAAAAAAAACAAAAATTCTACCCTACAAAAAAAAAAATGGCTGTATAAAAAAAAAAAAAAATTAATGAGTAGTAGACGAATTTGTATTTAGTATGAATTAATGCCCACACATTTTCCATCTAATTTACTTGGCACAGATTTGATTGATGACGCTTAGCTTGTTAACTAAAAAAAAACGAACGCATCTCTTGCTTAATTTTTTTAATTTGGCATCTGCCACAAACGATTTAATTTTGTCATCATCAGTGAAAAGCTTTTTGTACTGATTGTTTTTGTGCTCGCTGGAACAGAGTGAAGTGTGCGGATGCGTGCAGTGGAGCCCTAAAATCTTGTGAAGTGTAGGCGCTAAAGGAAGAATTAAATCGACATTACAAACAAGTTTCTGCACAAGTTCTTACAACAGAAACAATACTGCATATGAATCAGCTGATTAAGAAAAACCTAAACTGAATCAACAAATCAAAATTGAGGATTCAGTGCAGTGGTATGTGTCATTCAACTGTGTGAGTCTTTATATATATAGAGGCGACATATTTTCTGAAAGATGTAACGTTCGGCTGCTGCTTTCGAACGGTGAGTGCTTTATAAAAATAAAATCATTTGCTGCGGAACATACGCTGGGCCTTTGTGAGATATCAATATGTGTTTACCTTTTACAAATTTGCGCATAGTGAGGGACGAACTGACCGCTTCCAGTCTCGACAGTCCAGCCAGGTTAGAGTCTCTCCATCAACTGCAAGGTTTCATATTCAGTTACCAGCTATCATAAAGCTCTGGAGTGGATTGGATACATCTATAGTTATGAGAGTACATATTACAGTGACAAACTGAAAAAAAGTAAGTGCGCAGCCTCTCCAAGAGTTACTGCTACTAACACAATAACAAATGGATGACAGAACTAACTGGAAACTGAAGACATAGCTGTGTATTACCACAAGAAACACACAGCGCCACAAAAGGGTGCTTTCCTAAAAAAAAATAATTT
The DNA here is from genome assembly GCA_012411365.1 of Ameiurus melas. Classification (NCBI taxonomy): domain Eukaryota; kingdom Metazoa; phylum Chordata; class Actinopteri; order Siluriformes; family Ictaluridae; genus Ameiurus; species Ameiurus melas. The sequence goes on from CM022753.1 coordinate 18,088,002, forward strand.
AAAGAAATTCATTTTTTTTTTTTTAAAAAAAAAATAAAACAATTAATTTTTTTTTTTTTTTTCTTTTATAAAAAAAAAAAAAAATTGGAATTGTAATTACTTGTCATTTTTAAACACAGTCATTTTTTATATCAAATAAACATTCTTCAAAGACCATTGAACCATTATTATTATTTTCATTGTATAGAATATTTAATAAACAATTGTAATATGTTTAGTCAGTGGACTCAAGAATAATACAGTTTGTTTCCAGCAGTGTGTTGTGTTTAACACACAGTCTGTTCTTATAGTTTGAGGTGCAATATTTCAAACACCTGAAGGAGGCAGCAGGGCTCAACAAATAAAATGAATAGGCATCCCAGTCCCAATACTCGCCTCTAGTCTCAACCAGATTTCCTGCAAGATTTCTAAAAACAATCCTCCTATTTGTATTAGTATCTGTTCAGATCACATTATCTGTTCATTACAAATAATTTATTCACATCCCTACATCCCTACTCCTCACACAAAACTTATCAACATTGTTACAAGATTTTTCTATATTTTTAATTTTAAAGCCATTCATGTCGAGCATCCATTACATAAGTCCCTGTGTAAATTGTATAGAAAATAAAACAAATTAGAGCGAGCGTCTCTCTGTAAACCTTGCAGCTGGAACTACTGTCAGAACCGCTGTAATAGAAATGTAATTAACACCTTCTGACCACAGCACCTACTACTTTATTAAGAAATGTTCATATTTGATGATTGTTGAACTATTTACTTGTATTTTTTTATGCTTATTTAGTGTCCATTGCATTTTCACAAAATTAAATTGTTAGGGTTTAATCAGTTGAGCACAAGGATACATTAGTGTTTTATTTCAGGATAATTTTAAAAAGAATTCAGTTTTCAAAGAGAAAGATCTTTAACTAATAAACTAGTAACCCTGAGTCTTCAAGTTCATGTAGCCGTTGATAACTTATTTTATGCGATGTCTCTTACATTGTATGGGTGTGTATGTGTGTGTGTGTGTGTGTGTGTGTGTGTGTGTGTGTGTGTGTGTTTGTGTGTGAGGAGAAGGAGGAGGACAGCAGCTGAGCACCTCTTGGCATTTCAGCGGCCCGCCGGTGGATTTTTATCATCCTTTCATGCAAAGTTATTAGGAGAATTTTGCCATTTACACAGCTGTACGTACTATGTATATATACTCATGAAATATATCAGTGGAAAGCTACGAATCTTGTGATGATTGGTGCATACCATTTAAAGATACAATCACAACAGCATCTACAATCAAGACCACCATAATATAAACACCAAATGGAGATGACTCACCTTTGCAGCCAGATAGCAGTCTACTGAACAAAAACATCCCGACAATAACAGTCTTGTTACACTGCCAATAGTGTAACAAACAATCCAATTATGTAAAAAATATTTAGTCCAAAATATCTATCCATCCATTCATCCATCTTCTATACTGCTTTATCATTTCCAGGATCACGGGGAACCTGGAGCCTATCCCAGGGATCATCGGGCACCAAGGCAGGGTACACACTGGACATCAATAATTCCACAAGAACAACTGCTGCGTCCTTCCAAATCACTCAGAAGACCTCCTGGTTCTCCTTCTCTATGCAGTGCGGGAGGAACACACCTAAATGCCAGAGCTGAAAATGGCCTCCGGGCTCAGACCTATCGAATGACACCTCATTTGAACCAAAGGAGCTTCTATGTCCTGTCTCCAGGCTTCACAATCCAATCAGAGTCTGTGCTTCAGCAAGCTCCTTCCCCCATTCCTATGTGAAAACCGTGAGCTGTTTAATGGCGGATGTGTCGATAACTTGTAGATTATGCAGCCAGTGAACTGCTGAAAAGAATGATATCTTGCTTCACGTGTGTATTTCAACACTTCAGCTTAAAAGTCCCTGCGGAACAAGCTCTGTAAACAATGGCATATGAGCACATAAAACTTCACAAAGGATTCAATTATGAATGTGTGTCGCCATTATCCATGTAATCGCCATTATTCCATGGATGCCATTTTTCCCTAGTGTCTTTCTGATAGTGGAGTTATGAACAGTTACCTTTATTGATGTAAGAGCGGTCTGTAATTCCTTTGATGTTATCCTTTGCTCTTTTGCGACTTCCTGGATGAGTCGTTGCTGTGTTCTTGGTGGAATTTTCGAAGGTCGGCCATTTCTGGGAAGGTTCACTACTGTGCCGAGTTATTCCCCCCATTTTGAGATAATGGCTCTCACCATGGTTCTTTAGAGTCCCCGAGCCTTTGAAATAGCTTTGTAACTCTTCCCAAACTAATGTTTCAATCACCTTCTTCCTGATAATTTCTGGAATTTATTTTGAACTTTGTCATAGTGTGTTACTGGGTAAGACCTTTTAACCAAGTTCATGCTGTTGAAAAAGTTCTATTTAAGTGTTGATTTGATTGAACAGGGTTTGCTGTAATCAGGCCTGGTTGTGTCTAGTCCAGCTGAACTCCATTATGAATGCAGTTTCTTAGATTTAAGGAAATTAGTAACTATAGGGGCAAATACATTTTTACACAGGCCCAGTTGGCATTGGATAACTTTTTTTTGCGCCAACAAATAATCTCATTTTAAAACTGTATTTTGTGTTTACTCAGGGATTTTTTTATTTATTTTTTGTCTTAGATTTTGTTTTAAATCTGAAGTAATTTAGTCTGAGATATACACAAAAACATAAGAAATCAGGCAATACTTTTTCACTGCACTGTATTTATTCGTTTCTTTATTCAAATATAAAATACTCAAATTAACACAAACTATTCATATTATTAGCAATTATAACAAATCATTACATTATTTATAACATTAAATTGATATTAAATACATAGAGCCAAAGCGGGATATAACTGTGATTAACAGCTGCAGAGCTGCACTCAACAGCTTCTCTGTAATATTTATGCAAATCTCCACCTCCTCTTGTAATATTAGCACCGTGCTTATCTAGAGAGGAATCAGTTCTCATTAGTCCTCCTTCAACATAAACATGTTTGCTTCAGCTCCACTGCTGCTGCTGGCTCTCGCCCCCTGTGAGTGTTTGGATTTAATCTTTATTACTTCATCTGATCCTTTCAGTTCCACATGTGAACCTTTTCTTTTTTCACATTTCACGATGTGTTCCGTGCGCTACTGAGCTCATCCAGCCAGACTCAGTGGTTATAAAGCCAGGAGAGACTTTAACCATCACCTGTAGAGTGTCTGGAGCTTCTATCACTGATAGCAGCAGCCACTATGGAACAGCTTGGATTCGACAACCTGCAGGAAAAGCTTTAGAATGGATCAACAGCATTTATTATAGTGGGAGTATTAATAAGAAAGATTCACTTAAAGACAAGTTTGTTGTCTCTCGAGACACTTCCAGTAACACTCTGACCTTACGGGGACAGAACATGCAGACTGAAGACACAGCTGTGTATTACTGCGCTCGTGAACCACACTGACCCGACAAACTGCAGCGCTGCACAAAAACATCATCTTCATAACAATTCAGTTCTGTATTTAAATAATAACTAGCTAGATTTAACTGACTGAGTAATGTCTACATCACACCTCAGTGCCTAGATATGTGGATACATTTCAGTCATGAGTGTACAGAAAATAAAGTAATTATAAAAAGTTATATGTAAAGAGAAAGAGAGAGAGAGAGAGAGAGAGACAGAGAGAGAGAGAGAGAGAGAGAGAGACAGAGAGAGAGATGGTCCTTTAGATTTTTTCCTTTTTTCTAAATTATTCTGGTTGAACAATTGCTGACTACTCACATAAATAGTTAAAAAAGTTCACTCAGTGTTTGTTAGGTTTTATACCTAAACAACTAGCATCCTCATGACCAAGAGCTATCAAATTTCTTGAAAAAATGTAATCAAAGATTAATAATAATAATAAAAAAACGCACCAATTTTTATTATTTTTTTAATTACTTTGTACTTTAGCTTCAGATGAGACATTTTTATTTACAGCTAGAACATTTTAAAGTCTCTATAAAATGAGTTTTTGATTTTCAGAGGTGGGTAAAGTAGACAAAATGCTTACTCAAATACAAGTAAAACTTCTTATAAAAAATAATTAGGCTACTTAAGTAACAGTAAAATAAATAATGTTAATAATTACTTGACTAAGAGTAATAAAGTATCCAATGAGAAGACTACTCAAGTATCACATTACTAGTTATGTCGGATCTGTCACGAATCGTGACGTAAAGGAAGCAGGACGGATGCAAACGCAGTGCGGAAGAGACCTTTATTGAAACAGATGAGAGCAAACAGAAAAGAAACAAGAACAAGAAACATAAAACATGACAAAAACAGTGAGCTAAGCTAAGCTAGGCTATGCTATGCTACTTATAACTCTATAAACTAGACATTAACTATGGCATGAACTATGACTATGACTATGAACATGGACCTGGACTATGAAACTATGGAACATGGCATGGAACAAGGACTCTCTATAATATATTCTCTTAATCTACACATGAACTATGGCATGGACTAAAGACTATGGTAACTCTATTCAACTCTATTCTATTCTATTCTATTCTATATCAAAAATCAACTTCTACGTCTATATTCTAGTCAATACTCTAGTTTACTTCTAATTACCGCGTTGTGTGTAGCATGGAACCCAGTATATATCCACACCGGTATCATTAGCCCGGCAACTGCTAACAGCTGCGGGCAATTCCAAAGCACACGTGACTCGACAACATGGGGCGGAGACATGACGTCAACCACAACAAACTGTCATTACTGTCGACAACAGAGAGGCGGGTGCACACGCATTCCACAGTGCGCCGCACAAAGGGAGACTCATGACAGGATCTGATTGCATAGAAGGGAAAATCCTGAATGTCAGACTACATGGAGAAATGTAAGTCACACCTCTCCTTGAAAATCTGTTTATATTATATAAAACCTGTGCTCAAGATGAAGCAGCATGTCCCAGTCCCGTGATGTACAATCATACAGAACCTGTCATTTTCAACACAAAATTTCACATACCAAAACAAACCCACCAACATTTTCCCAACAGTTTGTCTTTATTTTCTCAACATGTTAACAACACAAATTTGTCAGCATCTGAATTTAACCAAGACAACAGATAACAAAATAACAGACTATGGAACAGAAGTGTAGAGAGAGAGAGTTGTGTTAGCGTGTGTGTGCGTGTGTGGTTGCCCTTTATCCATGGACACACTTGCTTCTTCCCCCTCTTTGACCATTATCTTCCAGGATCTAGCCTCTAAAAAAGTGAACAGTTGTTGCGGACGCAAAATCTTGTTGTGTCGCAAAATTACGAGTTAACAAATGCAATGTTATACATCACCCCAGTCACAAGGAAAACTACTCTTATGGCTGAGAGTACACATTATTCATGTAAAACATTTCGTGTACACTACATAACCAGAATCGGAAGAACTACAAGTTTCTGAAAGGTTGACACAGTTATGTACCTTTACATGAGTAATATGTGATTGTCACCCCACGCGTCATTGGGAAGGACTCTGGGTTGAGCGCGCACTTCCGGGTTAAGGGCTAGCTTAACCACCGTGAGCACAGGTGTTGCGTGTTAAATCTATTTTGAGTTTGTGTTTGAGATTAAAGAGTTCTGATCTGCATCAGTGAAAAACCTGCGAGATTACATTATTCATGTAAAACATTTAGTGTACTCTACATAACCAGAATCCGAAGAACTACAAGTTACTAAAAGGTTGACACAGTTATGCACCTTTACATGAGTAATATGTGATCACATATGAAAAACCTGCGAGATTACATTTCAACATGTTAAGCCCTGAAATGATACATGAGAATTCAAATAAACACATGTGAGATCATTTGAATAATATGATCACCTGTGAAAAATGAACATGATCCAAGGGGAAAAATAATCATTTGAAATAAATCATATGCAAAAAAATAAAAATAAAAATAAATACAAACACACTCCATGTGAAACAAATATTATACAAATGAATCAATTGTTCATTAAATAAGTAATTTTCTTCCAAAAAAAAAAAGTTTCTACTTAAAACATTCTGCTGTACGGTTCTACATGGAACATTTTAATCATCCACTCATCTACAGACTGAGCAGTCTGTGGTTGTGGATTTAATACAGCCATAGTGGTCATGGACACTCCCTATTCAAATAGAGTCGGGTATAAACAGCATGTTCTTGGCTGTTCTAGTTTCCAGTGAGCTCTGTGATAGATAACACTCCCATACACTTTAAATCTGGGTGAAGCAGAACTCAGAGAAGGATGATGTTAGGACATTGTATTTTATTTGTTCTCATTTCATGTAAGTTTCAGACTTTCTCATGTGATGATTACTAGGAAAATGAACCATTCTGTCCTGATAAGCATTATAACATAACATTACCTAGTTATACTCTTCTCTTCCAGATTCTTATGGACAGTCCCTGACCTCCTCTGCTTCTGTGGTGAAGAGACCTGGAGAGTCAGTCACTCTGTCCTGTACTGTCTCCGGATTCTCAGTGGGCAGCTACTACATGAGCTGGATCCGTCAGAAACCAGGAAGAGGACTGGAGTGGATCGGATACATTTACAGTAGCACAACATTTGCTCAGTCTCTGCAGGGCCAGTTCTCCATCACTAAAGACACCAATAAAAACATGCTGTACCTAGAAGTGAAGAGTCTGAAAGCTGAAGACACGGCTGTTTATTACTGTGCACGAGACTCACACTGACACAACAGACTCCAGAGCTGTACAAAAACTTACACAAGCACGTCCTCATGAGCTGTAAATATTCCCTCAGGAGGAAACTGAACCCCAGAGACAGTTATTATAAACAACATACAGAAATTTTTGTGCTCAGTTTTATTTCTCCTTTTATCTTATTACATTAACAGTCAAAATTCCTCTGTAAAATTCTCACCCTTTTCTTTTATTAACTCTGACTGGTGTTTAAAGCTGAAGACAAACATGAAAGCAACATTAATTATACGCAAAGACATTAAATGATAAAACATTCAATTTCATTACATTTAATTTCTTGATAAAAACATAACTCATCTTCTTTTCTTCTTCTTCTTCTTCTTCTTCTTCTTCTTCTTCTTCTTCTTATTATTATTTAGTAGGAGAGGAAGAAATTTAAACAGTATTGGAACACTTTCTAGCTCCAAAAGTATTGGAAAGCTTTCTTGCTCTAAAAGTGTTGGTACGCTGCCGCGCTACAAAAGTATCGGAACGCTGCCCAGCACCAAAAGTATCGGAACACCGTCTGGCTCCAAAAGTATTAAACTGACACCTAGCTCCAAAAGTATTGGAACTCTGTCTACCAAAAGTATGGTTACGCTGTCCGGCTCCAAAAGTATTAGGTCACTGCTACACCCTAGTTGCACCCTCGCAAGAGCTCAGAACAACCTAGCAACCACCAAAAACACCCTAGCACCTGCCTAGCAACCACATAGAACCCCTAGCCACTCCCTAGCAGATTTGCTTTCAAGCCAACATCAAAGATTGTAGTCCATCCATCCATCCATCTTCAACCGCTTATCTGTAATTGGGTCGCGGGGGTAGCAGCTCCAGCAAGAGACCCCAAACTTCCCTTTCCTAAGCCACATTAACCAGCTATAACTGGGGGATCCCGAGGCGTTCCCAGGCCAGTGTGGAAATATAATCTCTCCACCTAGTCCTGGGTCTTCCCCGAGGTCTCCTCCCAGCTGGACGTGCCTGGAACACCTCCCTAGGGAGGCGCCCACGGGGCATCCGTACCAGGTGCCCGAACCACCTCAACTGGCTCCTTTCAATGCAACGGAGCAGCGGCTCTACTCTGAGTTCCTCTCAGATAGCCGAGCTTCTCACCCTATCTCTAAGGGAGAGGCCAGCCACCCTCCTGAGAAAACCCATTTCGGCCGCTTGTACCCGCGATCTAGTTCTTTCGGTCACTATCTTCATGACCATAGGTGAGTGTAGGAACGAAAATTGCCCGGTAGATCGAGAGTTTTGCCTTCCGACTCAACTCTCTTTTCGTCACAACGGTCCGATGAAGCAATTGTAACACCGCTCCCGCTGCTCCGATTCTCCGGCCAATCTCCCGCTCCAATGTCCCCTCACTTGTGAACAAGACCCCGAGGTACTTGAACTCCTTCACTTGGGTTATGTTCTCATTCCCTACCCGGAGTAGATTCTCATTCCCTACCCGGAGTACAGCGATTGGATAGCCCTAAGAAGGGAACCCTTCACCCCATACTCCCTCAGCACCTCCCACAGTAGACCCCTGGGGACACGGTCATACGCCTTCTCCAGATCTACAAAACACATGAAGACCGGATGGGCATACTCCCAGGCCCCCTCCAAGTTCCTTGCAAGAGTAAAGAGCTGGTCCGTTGTTCCACGACCTGGACAGAATCCGCATTGTTCCTACTCAATCCGAGGTTCGACTATCGGCTGAACCCTTCGTTCCAGCACTCAAAGATTGTAGTGACGAACTTTACCTATCTATTTAGTAATAATAGTAGGTACTTCAATTACTTATCACAATAAAATTATGTTAAATAGGGATCCCAAAATTGCATATGACTGTGATTAACAGCTGGACAGCTGGATGCAATATAGCTTCTCTGTAATATTTATGCAAATCTTCCCCTCCTCTTGTAATATAAGCATTTCTCAGAGGAAGCAGTTCTCATTATTCCTCCTTCAACAAAATATGTTTGCTTAAGCTCTGCTGCTGGTGCTGGCTCTCGCCCCCTGTGAGTGTTTGGATTTAAGCTTTATCACGTCATCTGATCCTTTCAGTTCAACAAGTGAACCTTTTGTTTTTCTCTTTTCACAGATGTGTTCTGTACTACTGAACTTATCCAGCCAGACTTAGTAGTTATAAAGCCAGGAGACTTTAAGCATCACCTATTGAGTGTCTGGAGCTTCTATCACTGATAGCAGCAGCCACTTTGGAACAGCTTGGATTAAACAGCCTGCAGGAAAAGCTCTGGAATTTAACAAAATAATTCTAATGATGGGGATATTTATAAGAAATATTCACTAAAAAACAAGTTTGTCATCTCACGAGACACCTCCAGTAACACTGTGACCTTCCGAGAACATGACATGCAGAATTAAGACACAGCTGTGTATTAATGCGCGTGTTTTACACACTGACAAGACAAGCTGCAGTGATACACAGAAATAGCTTAATTTCCACATTACAAACACTTTGGTAATCATTTAACAAAAACCAATACAGTTTTTACTATGCAGATATAATTCAGTTATTACTATTAGTCTGCTGTTAGAACAGAGGAAGTGCCAAACTGTTTATTCCGTAATACTCTACTGGCTTCATGAACTGTTTCCTCCAAATACCAAACATGGTAAACCAATAATTTAACAAAAACATACAAACAAACAAACACAACAATAAATTTACATTAATGGTTCTGATTTTTGTACTTTTGTGGAATTTGTGCTTTGATAGGCCAATGCACGCTTAATCTGTCTACTTTCTACTGTTCCAGATGCATTTGAAGAAAAAAAAAGGAAGATAGAGTAAAAAAAAAACAGTAATCTATTTTCTAACAACAAGAAATGAATGAATAGAGAGAGAAAAGTTAGTGCAGTCATTTTTAAATCTCTAAATAAACAGTGTATCTTACAGTGGAATTGTCTGATATGAATTATTATATTTATATTAATTCACTACACTCTTTGTAAACAATAAAAAATGCAGTTAAAGCCTCTGAAAACACTGATACTTATAGAAAAATAAGGGTAAAAAAATCTTCAGGATGGAGATTTTTGCACTCGGTAAGAAGCTGCATTTAAAAAAATGAACATTATGGTGGTAACTGTAACTCTGCTTCATCCCACCACCTCCCATCCCACCTGACATTGTTTATTTTCCAGTAACAAGAAATGAAACCATAGGGTGTTTTATTCCTTACTTAATGTGGTCATATTCTAGTGTGTTCACTTATTCGCCAGAAAACATCTGACAATCCATAAGCTCAATCAAGCTTCTGATTAAAACTAAAATTAAATGGAACTGAAATTTATATATATATATATATATATATATATATATATATATATATATATATATATATATATATATATATATATATATATATATATATATATATATATATATATATATATATATATAGACATTGCACAATATCCCACATTATATATTTAAAATCACAGATTTAAAATTTTTGAGAGATGGGGAGGTTTTCTCATAAAGAAGCCATCAAATTTTCCCTAAGATAAGGAGTGTCTCTATGCAAATGTCCTTCCCTTTTAACAGGTGTTCACTGTGTTGAGCTGATCCACAGTAATAACCCCTGGTCGGTCAATGACTCTGACCTGCAAAGTGTCTGGATATTCATTAACTGATAGCAGCTACTGTACACACTGGATACGACAACCTGCAGGAAAAGCTCTGGAGTGGGTCGGATGTATATGTGGTGATGGTAACACTTACTACAGTGAAAAACTTAAAAGCAGGTTTCAGGTTTCCAGAGACACGTCCAGCATCACAGGGACATTAACAGGGCAGAACATGCAGACTGAAAACAAAGCTGTGTATTACTGTGCTCGTGAACCACAGTGTGACAGATAAAATGAGCTCCATTTTGGTCTCATCTGACCACAACACTTTCACCCAGTTGTCCTCTGGTGGTCAGATGAGACCAAAATGGAGCTCTTTGGCATCAACTCAACTCGCCATGTTTGGAGGAGGAGGAATGCTGCCTATGACCCCAAGAACACCATCCCCACCATCAAACATGGAGGTGGAAACATTGTGCTTTGTAGGTGTTTTTCTGCTAAGGGGACAGGACAACTTCACTGCATCAAAGGGACGATGGACGGGGCCATGTAATGTCGAATCTTGGGTGAGAACCTCCTTCCCTCAGCCAGGGCATTGAAAATGAAAAGTAATTACTATGTCATTACCAAGTACTAAGTCATGTTTTGCAGAGGAGTCAAATAGAAGCTGCAGGAACACTACAGATCGATGATTAATTTCCTGAATTTATAAACAGTGAGTCAGCAGCACAGAATCTGACCAGAGATTCAATTAAATGTAAATGTTTTGTGCAGCATCAATACTACAAATCTGTAGGGCAGCAGATCACTTGTTTTGAAGAAGGATTCATGAAACTATGAAATCTTATTTGAAGGGTGTTTATGCAAATTCATACTGTTATAAAAATCAGTCTCTTACTCACCCAAAGCTCATTTCACACAACTGAATCAAAAAGCTTGATTATGGGGCTGAGGGTCTCTCAGTACTGTATCTATGTTATAATGTGAATACATGGTACCTGACACTTCTTTATATGTCTTCACTGAGAATATGTTGTTTATCTTTGATTGTTATGTTTCATCTTCTAGGCGTGAGCAGTGATGAGATCAGAGTGGACCAGTCTCCTGCTGTGGTAAAGAGACCTGGAGAACATGTGAAGATCTCTTGAAAGATACATGGCTTTGATATGACTGAGCACTACATGCACTGGACACAAACCAGGGAAAGCTCTAGAATGAATTGGATATGTGAACTCGGGTACATTTGATGCACCCACATATGCAAACTCCATGAAAGGGCGGTTTCTCTTTTCTGAAGACGTCCCTACAAGCACACAGTTCTTAGAGGCCAAGAGTCTGAGGACAGAGGACACTGCAGTTTATTACTGCACCCGAAGCCATAGCGACTGGAGCTGAGGAAGCAGCTGTACAAAAACCAGACACATTTTGTAACTGAACTAACTGAAGCTGCTTCAATTTTAATTCATGAACAGGATAACACCATTGTATCCGTTTCCTGCTCCAAATATCCATATGTGTATCTGGATTTTTCCCTAAAGTAGGAATGACCTAAACTAGAACTTTTTTATTTTTTTTATGTGAACCCTTACTATGCTCCTGAAACCCTGGAAACACTGGGGAAAAAAGCCCACAAGTAGAAATGTCAACTGTCAGCATGGTGTGTGAATTGTGGCTCTGATGGTTCCTCAAAAACACACTAATAGGCATCCAAGTCCCCTTACACACCTCTAGTCTCAACCAGATTTCCTGCAAGATTCCTAAAAAATGATCCTCCTGTTTGTATTAGTATCTGTTCAGATCAAATTATCTGTTTATTCCCAATAACGTATTCATATCCCTAGATCCCTACTGCTCACACAAAACATCATCATATCAACAATGCTACATGTGTTTTTGTTTGTTTGTTTTAATATATTTATCCACATAAATATAAAGAGTCCATTATATTAGTCCCTGTGTAAATTGTATAGAAACTCAAACATTTTAGAGAAATATAATTAACACCTTCTGACCACAGCACCTACTACTTGAGGGAGAAAGTTTTATATTGGATGATTGTTCATGTATTTAGGATTTTCACAAAACAAAAATGTTATGGTGTAATCAGTTTATCACAGAGATACGTTAATGTTTTGTTTATTTCAGGCTAATTTTAAGATGAATTCACTGAGATTTCAGAAGGTTAGGATGTCAACTAATAAATTTGTACACCTGAGTCTTCAAGGTCATTTAATACTTGATGACACATTTTTTGCAAATCCTCCACTCATGTCTCTTAAATTAAGGAGGTCGTGTGTGTGTGTGTGTGTGGTGTGTGTGTGTGTGTGTGTGTGTGTGTGTGTGTGTGTGTGTGTGTGTGTGTCTGGTGAGGAAAGTGGAGAGCAGCTGGGAAGTTTTATTCATTTAAGTTTAATACTAAACAAAGATGCTCTCCTCAGTGCTGCTGCTGTTAACAGCTACATTGTGTAAGTCTCCATGTTGTCTGAATGAGTTTACATTTAATATCTGGTTGTGAAATTGATTTGAAGACATTTGTTGATGTTCTATTGCAGTGGTGTCAAACTCATTTTAGTTCAGTGGCCACATACAGCCTAATTAGATGTCAAGTTGGCCGGGCCAGTAAAATCATAGTATAATCACCTATAAATAACAAGAAGTCCATGTTTTTTCCTTTGTTTTCATGTAAAGACATTTATATTTAATTAAATATCCTTTTATAAAATATATAATGAGCAACCTCAGAAGACAAACATGTGCAATTTACTTCTGATTATCATTCACATATATGTGCATTACAACTGCTCACAGTGTTTGTCCATCCATCCATTGTACAAATGCAAAAAAAAAAAAAAACTTCACAGGTATTTGGAACGGAAAAATATAGTATTTCACTTTAAAATTTATGGCATTGCATAAACAATAGGATTCCACCAAACCAAACTCTTTTGTACTGAAGCTGTTGACTAACATTAAATTGCACATTTTTTTTAACTATTACCCATTCATCTCTGTGAATAAATATGAAGTGGTCCATTTTTCATGGAAAACTCTACACTCTGTATCCACTTTTATACTTTTTGGCAGACATTTTGGCTAATGAGGGTGTGGGGACGAGTAGAAAATAGATTAGACTACTCCGTGATAACAAACAGCAGACGTCGCATTGCTCCCATCTGCTGTTCAGTCCCAAAGATGTGCCGCGTCTTTTACCTTCTAGCGGATAATTTAGGAATAGCATTTTATTAAAAATGACAAGTTCGTGTCTTTTATGCATATTTTTTTTCCACTTTCAAAATTCGTCCTGCGGGCCGGATTGAACCGTCTAGCGGGCCGGTTTTGGCCCGCGGGCCGTATGTTTGACACCCATGATCTATTGTTATTATTCACAGGTAGTGTTCGCGGTGCGGAGCTCACTCAGTCAGCCTCTGTGCTCGTGAAACCTGGAGAGTCATTCTCAATCTGTAAGATCTCAGTGTTGAGATATTGTATTAGCTGGATATGACCACCTGCTGGGAAAGCACTGGAATGGCTCGGATATCTGTGTAGCGGTGGTAGCACTAATCTCAAAGATACAATGAAGAGCAAGATCACTTTCAGCCAGGACACATCCATCAGCACAGTTTATTTAAGTGGACAAAACTTTCAGACTGGGGACACGGCTGTGTCTTATTGCGCAAGTCACATGGCACCACAAACTCACTGCAGCCCTGTAAAAAAAAAAAACATCCCTGTTCATTGTCCTCTCTCCCCAGTACACTTGTCCCCAGGGACACCTGGTATAAATGAGCGAGCAGGACTGAGACCCTTTTGCATTTCAAAGATAACACTCAGCTCAGTACAAAACATACATCTGAAAGGAGAGAAAAGAATGTGTAAATGTTTTTGCACCTATAGAGGGCAGTAACTCACTTCTACTGAGGTAAAACTCATGAAACATTTAAAGGAAACATTTTCTCAAATGAGAAAAGACTCAATTTTTATCTCTCAGTATTAGGAGCAAAGGCATCCTCTAAATAACAGCAGCAATAACACACACATAGATCAATTCAGACAGTTTATATAAATATAAAAGACAACATGTAAATGTTGAATGAAAAAGTGTTCAGTTGCCAATTAAAACATTCTGAGTTTATTTATTCATTATATGAAATATGTTCATTAATATTTAACAACCATCTCTAAAGTGAAGAAAATGAATAAATCATAAGAACATTGACGGTTACTTGCATGTACACCAATTATTAAAAACAAACTGTCATATATCAAGGAGGTAACTCTGGACTTAATTTCCCAGCAGCCACTGCACCATACTACATCATTGTCACATGACCACCGGCACCTTTAACAAGCACTCATATATGTTTAACAAGCACTCATATATATATGGCCACTGTTTGTACTGCTTCCTGTCTATCTTGACCTTTGTCCCTCCATCCATCCATCCATCTTCTATACCGCTTATCCTTTTGAGGGTCACAGGGAACCTGGAGCCTATCCCAGGGAGCATCGGGCACAAGGCGGGGTACACCCTGGACAGAGTGCCAATCCCTGTACTTTGTTTTGTTTCATAGTTTATGTTTAGCCTTAGCCACAGTATTTTGACAAGTAAAGATATACACTGGATCCGACAGAAACCAGGGAAATCTCTGGAATGGATTGGCTGGATGAGTACTGTTAATAATAATGCAGAATATGCAGAGTCTGTGAAAAACCAGCTCATCTTTACAGAAGATGTCTCAGCAAGCACACAATACTTAGAGACCAAGAGTCTGAGGACAAAGGACACTGCGGTTTATTACTGCGCCCGACAAGCCACAGTGACAGGAGCTGAGGAGCTGAGGAACAGCTGTACTAAAACCACACACACATTTTTCACACAGAATTTTATTGAACAAATTACTGTTGTCATTTATGTAAATGATGAATATAATCCCCTCTTACCGTGGTTAATAAACTGCTCAATTACAATTCTTTATATTACAAACCAGAGACAAATGAATGTGTATTATACTCTGTAATGTTTTCTTGAAGGAGGTGATGTGTTACTCCTGCATTTAGACTCTCTAAAGGCGAGGTGACATCATTTCTGATCACACATAATGTCTACATCTATATACTGTGCATTTGGCTTTAACAGCTTTAATGAGTTTCATATTACAGTTCTGTAAATTACTCTGATAAATTGCATCTAAATCCCCCCATTTGCAGCACAGAATTTGTCTCTTTAGTTACCTGGAAAGTATGTTTCTCAATGCAGTCCTGCGTTTTCAAAACACCCGGGATGTGACGCCATATTCACACTCATTAACACCCAGGGGCAATTTACAATTCAACTACCAGCATATTTTTGGGAGGTGGCAGTAAACTGGAGAACCTGGAGGACACCCACACAGACATACAGAGAGAACATGTGAAACTCCACGCAGACAATAACCTGAGGTCAGGATCGAATTGGGGACCTTGGAGCTGTTATCCATCAATGCTACCCACTGCCAAACAATTATCCAAATCAAACTGTTTTATTTCAGTTGTTAAATCCAAGCTGTTCTGTAGTTATCCTGAATAACCAAATAATGACAACTGTTCTGCAAACTCAACAAAATACAGAAAAATACCTAATCTGAGAGATGCATTTGTTTCACATAAGTATTTAGTTTGTTTTGGTTTAACAAAAGTTATGAAACAAAGCCATGCATAATATAAAACATCCACATACACACATTTAGCCTCTACAGAGGAAGTTATATTGAGCAACTTATATTGCTGTAATTGATGTTATTTGAATATCAGAATATTTTTTTAGTCACTCCTCTTGGGGCAGGACATGCAAACGAGACTTTCTCTTTATAAGCACAGACTCCAGCTGCATTATTTCCACTTAGTTTAGACTTTTTTCAGGAACAGCCATGCAACATCAAATCATTAACTGTTATATTTTGATATTATTGACCATAACCCATGAGTAACAGCTTATTTGTGCATGTATCCCTAATATAAATTATGTAATTCTGTAAGACTATGAAATGATTAAATGTATTTGACAGGTTGCGGATGTCAGACACTCACCGAGTGTGAGCCGGTGGTCATTAAACCTGGTGGATCTCATCAACTCACCTGTACCTACTCTAGGATTAGGGATAGTGATGCAGCTATATCCTGGATTAGACAAGCTCAAGGGAAAGGCCTTAAGTGGATCTCACATGTTTCTGCTCCGAGTGGTAGTACTAAAGAGTATTCTCAATCTGTTCAGGGAAGATTCACCATCTCCAGAGACAACAGCAAGAAGCAGGTGTATCTGCACATGACCAGCCTGAAGACTGAAGACACAGCTGTGTATTACTGTGCTCGGAGAACACACTGACACAAACAGCTGCAGTGCTGTACAAAAACTTCACATTCACTTACAGCTTCATTTATTTTAAATGAAGCTCAAAAATTCACACCAGAGTAACACGTTCTGTCTAATTCACAGAGTTAAATAAATCATCAAACCTTCATACTGTGTGTATAAAATGTTCTACTTCTATTTCAAACTGATGTTTTAAATTTCATTCAGATGAAAATGGGGGTGTGTGCTGTCCAGATGGATTCTGGGATTTGTGAATTTACCAGTTAAATCTGGTTCAACCCAGACTGTAGATTCATGCAGACCATCAGTGACATTGGTGTTGGGTGTTTACACAGATGACACGCACCCTAAACCTGATCTCCACAATATGACGTCAGTAGTGACTGAGAAGGTGGATGTCTAACTTGACCTACTGTAGAACCTCAACATGAAATCAGCAACTATACAGTTATAGTGCAGACTATACCAGAATGAAAATGATTTGTCTTTAATGCCACCAATAAAAAGGTTTAGCTACATGCTGTTCTGAAAACACTGCAATATTTCACTGTGTGAGAGTCGCAATTATGGAAGCAGTTACAATTTTCTGCTCAATTATGGAAGCGGAAACACTGTTTCTCTGTAATATTTATGCAAATCTCCACCTCCTCATGTATTATTAGCACCGTGCTTATCTAGAGAGGAAGCGGTTCTCATTAGTCCTCCTTCTACCTCCTTCTGCACAAGTTGTTACAAAAGAAACAATACTGCATTTGAACGAGCTGATTAATAAAAAACCTAAAATGAATCAACAAATCAAAATTGAGGATTCAGTGCAGTGGTATGATGTCATTCAACTGTGTGAGTCTTTATTTTATTGAAAATATTAGCTGGTAAAAAAACTATTATTTTGATTAAAAAAAAAAAAACACAACAAAAGCACATGGTCTCCATGGGATGAATCTCCTCATCATGATTTAAATACATTTTAACAACGTTTTCCTCCAATCATCACCAGACATGCAAATACAAGCATCAGGGTTGGATATCACTCTATTTATG
This sequence comes from Ameiurus melas, assembly GCA_012411365.1. Taxonomy (NCBI): domain Eukaryota; kingdom Metazoa; phylum Chordata; class Actinopteri; order Siluriformes; family Ictaluridae; genus Ameiurus; species Ameiurus melas. Next base: position 18,105,710 of record CM022753.1, read on the forward strand.
AGATATGAGATTTATAAACTTTGTAGAACAGAGAAGACCCCAGTACAAACAGCACACACCATGTTCTCTACATCTCTACTGCTCCATTGAGTGCTTTATCAAATTCAATAATTTATTACATTAACAATAAATGTGCAGCATATATTGTGTGAGATATCACCATGTGTTTTCCTCCACAGATGTGCATGGTGAGGAACTGACTCAGCCTGCTTCCATGACAGTCCAGCCAGGACAGAGTCTCTCCATCAACTGCAAGGTTTCATATTCAGTTACCAGCTATCATATAGCTTGGATCTGACAACCTGCAGGAAAAGCTCTGGAGTGGATTGGATACATAAATAGTGGTGGTAGTACATATTACAGTGACAAACTGAAAAATAAGTTCAGCATCTCCAGAGACACTGCTACTAACACAATAACAATTGGAGGACAGAATCTGCAAACTGAAGACACAATAATTACTGCACAAGTTACACAGTGACACAGAATAATAGAATCCCCTTACACATACTTTGAGACATGTTAGAGACATCCTCTCAGTGTGACTAATAAACCATCTCATTCAAACTTTTACTTTCTTCCACTGGAATGAAGTTGTAATTGCTTGTCATTTTTAAACACAGTCATTTCAAAATCAAATAAACATTGACCATAAAAATAGACCATTGAACCATTATTATTCTTTTCATTGTATAGAATATTTAATAAACAATTGTAATATGTTTAGTCAGTGGGCTCAAGAATAATCCAGTTTGTTTCCAGCAGGGGATATAGATGGTCAGATGTAACCATGCTGAAGAGCCTCCCGATTGTAATCCTCCATGTCCTGCTGCTCAGCCTGGTATAGAGGGTAGACTCGGCCTCGTGGTAGACTGGCCCCGGGAAGTAGGTCAATAGCACAGTCGTACGGTCTGTGAGGTGGGAGACAACTGGCCCTCTCTTTGCTGAACACCTCTTGGAGGTCGTAGTATTTGGGGGGAATTTTAATTGGGACGGAAGCCAGGGGGCTCTCCACCGTCGTGGTGGCCATCGGGACCGTGGGACCCTTTAAACAACTGTGCCAGCAATAAGGGGACCAGTGGGTGATTGGCTTGTCCGACCAGGAAATCTGAGGATTATGCCTTTCAAGCCAGGGGAGTCTGAGAATAACGGGGTGTCTTGTGGAGACCGTGAGATAGAGGATCAGAGTTTCATGGTGTAGGGCGCTCACTTGTAGGCAGACAGGTTGCGTGCTGCGAGATATTACACCCTCCCCTATTGGTGATCCGTCTATGTCCTGGAGCTCACGAGGACAGAGGAGGGGACGTATAGGGAGGTTGAGCTCCTGAGTCGTCCGCTCATCTATGAAGTTCTCCGCCGCCCCGGAGTCGATGAGAGCTGAAAACACAAAAGAGTGGCCTGAATGTTCTATCATGACTGACAGTGATGACAGCTAGTGATTGTTTCGGACTCACCCTGTACTGACGCGGTGGGTCTTCACTGCACCTCCCGTCTCCTTGGCGCCTCCGGTGTGGACATTGGCGAATGACATGGGTGTCCTCACCGCAATAGAAGCACCGGGATTCCTCACATCGTCTCTCCCTCTCTTCCTCACGGGTCCGTGCCCCTCCAAGTTGCATGGGCTCGCTCCACTTGACCCGTCCAGCTGGCATAGGGCCATGCTGCATGAGCCGGTTGGTCATGCGCAGATGATCCAACTTAATGGTAAGGTCCACTAGGTCATTGAATGAGAACTGTTCGCCCCGACAGGCCAACTCCTGCAGGAGGTCCGAATTGAAAACACGGCAAAAGGCGATCTTGAGGGCTGGTTCATTCCAACCACTGCATGCAGCAATAGTGTGAAACTCCAATGCGTACTCCCTTGCACTACGGGAGCCTTGTTGGAGTAGCGATAGCTCCTCTCCAGTCTCCCAACCATCTGGAGACTGGTCAAAGGCACGCTGGAACCAGGCGATGAAGTCCTGCAATGAGGGTTGGACATTGCCTCCTCGCCCCCACTCCGCCGTGGCCCACGCCAGAGCAGTTCCTGAGAGCAATTCCATGAAATGAGTTAACTTTCGTATCTCTGGCATCTCTGGGTGGCTCTTGAAGAACAACGCAAGCTGCAAGAGGAAGCCCTTGCATCGTTCTGGCTCCCCAGCATATTTTTCCGGTGTACGCAGAGGCGGGCTATGTGCAGCTGGTGTTGGTTGAACATACGCTGGGGCGGTCGGTGCTGGTGACGCACGAGCCGGGGGAGTGGCGTTAGCAGATCTAGAAGCATTCACTCGTGCGAGTTCATGGTGTAGCGCGGAGATCTCTTCATGGCACGCCACTATCGTGCGGTCACGTTCCGCAACGAAGCGTTCTAGCTCCGCCGTGCTCGCTGCCTCCATATCACGGCAAAGTATTCTGTAACGGAGCGTAGACGGAGACAAGCGCAGGCAGGCAGAGAGATGATGGCCGCGGGAAACTCGTAACAGCAATCAACAGGTAAGCTAAGAGTCTGGTGCGTAGGCACAAGCGTAAAGAGAATGTGGCGAGATATCTACAGTAGTATCGGGCAAACAATAGTAGCATTGGAGCTTAGTAACACACAGAGCTAAGGCTACTGAACATATACTTCGCGTCGGGTGAAGTTTGGGAGGTCTGTCTGGGAAGTTTAGTCCCTGGGCGGGACTGCACGTAGTGCGCTGTTGCGCCGATCTCGCTGCGTCGTAACAGGTACAAACAGAAATAACAACTGTGTGAGTCTTTATATTATACAAAATAGTAGCTGAAAATAAAACTTTTCTTTTATTAAAAAGCCACATGTTCTCCATAAGATGAATGTCATCCCCACGGCTTAAATATGTTTAAAAAACATTATCCTCCCATCTTCATCAGAAATGCACATACAAGCGTCAGGGTTGGATATCACTCTATTTATGAGATGTTATGTACTCTGTTAAACTTTGGACAACAGAGAAAACCCCAGTACAAACATCACACACCATGATCTCTACATCTCTACTCCTCCTGCTGGCAGTTGCTTCCCGTGTTTGCTTTATTAAATTCATTAATTTACTACATTAACAATAAATGTGCAGCATATATTGTGTGAGATATCACCACGTGTTTTCCTCCACAGATGGAGTGCATGGTGAGGAACTGACTCAGCCTGCTTCCATGACAGTCCAGCCAGGACAGAGTCTCTCCATCAACTGCAAGGTTTCATATTCAGTTACCAGCTATGGTACAGCTTGGATCCGACAACCTGCAGGAAAAGCTCTGGAGTGGATTGGATACATTAATGGTGGTGGTAGTACATATTACAGTAACAAACTGAAAAATAAGTTCAGCATCTCCAGAGACACTGCTACTAACACAATAACACTTGGGGACAGAATCTGTAAACTGAAGACACAGCTGTGTATACAGTGGCACAGAATAGTGGATTCCCCTTACAAAAACTTTGAGACATGTTAGAGACACCCTCTTAATGTAACTAATAAACCATCTCAGTAAAACTTTTACTTTCTTCCACTGGAATGAAGTTGTAATTGGTTGACATTTTTAAACACAGTCATTTTAAAATCAAATAAACATTCTTCAAAGACCATTGAACCATTATTATTCTTTTCATTGTATTGAATATTTAATAAACAATTGTAATATGCTTAGTCAGTGGACTCAAGAATAATACACTTGTTTCTAGCAGTGTGTTGTGGTTAACACACAGTCTGTTCTCATAGTTTGGGTTGTAATATTTGAAAAAACTGAAGGAGGCAGCAGAGCTCAACAAATAAAATGAATAGGCATCCCAGTCACAATACACACCTCTAGTCTCAACCAGATTTCCTGCAAGATTTCTAAAAACAATCCTCCTATTTGTATTAGTATCTGTTCAGATCACATTATCTGTTCATTACAAATAATGTATTCACATCCCTACATCACTACTCCTCACACAAACCATCACCATATCAACAATGTTACATGATTTTTCTTTATTTTCATTTATTTATTTATTTATTTTTTGCCTTTGTTTATTTATTCATTTTCATATGATTCATTTACATGTGATTCATTTACATATGATTCATTTTCATGTAATTCATATTCATGCACGTGATTCATTTACATGTAATTCATATTCATGTAATCCATTTCCATGTGATTCATATTTATGCATGTGATTCATTTCCATGTAATTCATTTTCATGTGATTCATATTCATGTGATTCATTTCCATTTCCATGTGATTCATATTTATGCATGTGATTCATTTATATTTTCATGTGATTCATATTCATGCATGTGATTCATTTACATGTAATTCATTTCATGTGATTCATTTACCTTTTCTCCCCTCCCTTCCCTTCCCCAAATATTACATTGAGAATAATAATAATAATAATAATAATAATAATAATAATAATAAGAAGAAGAAGAAGAAGAAGAAGAAGAATTAAACACTAATTAAAAAAAAAATAAAAAATCCCCAACGGTACCATTCAGTGTTGATATGGTGGCCTCGGTAGCGACTTTATCACTAGACTGCTGTGTTTTCATGACCTGCAGGTCGAGCTGGATAGTAGACAGCGCATCCCTGAGAGTCTTCTGAAGATTCTCCTGGTGCTTCTGGTGCTTCTGATGCTCCTGGAACTCCTTTTTAAAAATATCGGCGATGTCCTTCCTCAGTAAAGCCAGCAACTCAAACCTGAGTGTGGCGAGGTCAGGACCTTCATGGTGAGAGGGAGGCGCGGCTGCGGATTCACGGCGAGGAGACGTGCTCGCGGTGCGCGCACTAGATCTCAGTTTTGTCTGAATGCTACCACCGATTTTCAAGTTTTTCCCCGACATCTTAACGAACCACCGAGTTAAAAGTACAAAATATATTATAAAAAAAAGTCAAAATATATTATATTACCACAAAAAGTGCTAATTAATTACAATTTTTAATCGAAGTCAACAGGAGACTCAAACTTCACGTCTTACTCTGTCGAACGCCGAATTCGAACCCCTATTTATATTTATATATATTTTCATTTTTAAAGCCATTTATGTTGAGCATCCCTTATATTAGTCCCTGTGTAAATTGTATAGATAATAAAACACATTAAAGCGAGAGTTTCTCTGTAAACCTCGCAGCTGGAACTACTGTCAGAGCCGCCTTTATAGAAGTGTAATTAACACCTTCTGACCACAGCACCTACAAAGTTATTAAGAAATTTTCATTTTGGATATTTGTTCAACTATTTACTTGTTTTTTTATGTTTATTTAATGTCCATTGCATTTTCACAAAATGAAAATGTTAGGGTTTAATCACTTGAGCACTTGAGGAGGAATGCTGCCTATGACTCCAAGAACACCATCCCCACCGTCAAACATGGAGTATTTGATCCCCTGCTGATTTTGTACGTTTGCCCACTGACAAAGAAATGATCAGTCTATAATTAATCTTGGGTAAGAACCTCCTTCCCTTGACAATGACAATGACAATGACCAAAACACACGGCCAAGGCAACAAAGGAGTGGCTCAAGCAGAAGCACATTAAGGTCTTGGAGTGGCCTAGCCAGTCTCCAGACCTTAATCCCATAGAAAATCTGTGGAGGGAGCTGAGGGTTCGAGTTGCCAAACGTCAGCCTCGAAACCTTAATGACTTGGAGAAGATCTGCAAAGAGGAGTGGGACAAAATTCCTGTGTGCAAACCTGGTGGCCAACTACAAGAAACGTCTGACCTCTGTGATTGCCAACAAGGGTTTTGCCACCAAGTACTAAGTCATGGTTTGCAGAGGGGTCAAATACATATTTCCCTCATTAAAATGCAAATCAATTTATAAAATTTTTGACATGCTTTTTTCTGGAATTTTTTGTTGTTATTCTGTCTCTCACTGTTCAAATAAATCTACCATTAAAATTATAGACTGTTAATTTCTTTGTCAGTGGGCAAACGTACAAAATCAGCACGGGATCAAACACTTTTTTTCCCTCACTGAATACTCACAGATTATAGATGTTAAAGAGATGGGGAGGTTTAACATGTAGAGGGATCCTTGTTTTGACCCTAATATAAGGAGTGTCTCTATGCAAATGTCCTTCCCTGTTATATATTTAAGCAGTGAAGACCAAGAGCTTTTACTTATTCTGCTTCAACACACACCATGATCTCTAGATCCCTACTACTCCTGCTGCTGGCAGCCGACACTGTAAGTGTTTTTACATTTTACATATAATACAGTTACATACAGCTTTTTTTGTTTTTACAACATTAAAATAGCTTTTCTTTAACAGGTGTTCACTGTGTTGAACTGATCCAGCCAGGATCCACAGTTATAACCCCTGGTCAGTCAATGACTCTGACCTGTAAAGTGTCTGGATATTCATTAAACAGCTACTGTACAGGCTGGATACGACAACCTGCAGGAAAAGCTCTGGAGTGGATTGGATATATATGTAGTGGTGGTAGCACTTACTACAGTGAGAAACTGAAAAGCAGGTTTCAGATTTCCAGAGACACGTCCAGCAGCACAGTAACATTAACAGGACAGAACATGCAGACTGAAGACACAGCTGTGTATTACTGCGCTCGTGAACCACAATGAGACAGATTAACAACATCCCTGTACAAAAACACATCATACAAAGGTCTATTAGTCCACAAGAGCAACACTTATCTATCAAAGTCTAACCATAAAATCTAATCAGACAAATCACAACATAGAGTTTAAAGTTATTTTTAAATGTTCATAATTTGATTTTAATCCATATTTCTAACATAGTAATGATACATCTCTAACATTGCTGCACATTATACACACCATTACAATCACATCACTTACAAGAACTTGTTATAGTGTCGTATTTTTACCTAACAATAACCACCTCAACAAATTAGAATTTGTGTGATCATGTGTGAGAAAGTGTGAGAACATTTTGTCATGATTTTTAAGAGAGGTATAATTTTTCAGTGATTATGAGCCCAATATCCACAAGCATGGATAATTATGGTCATGCTATATTTGAAACACTTCAATATTTAATATAAAATTATAGTATTTGATAAAAAGGCATATGTTCCAATACAATGTCCACATATCCTCTGAGAGGCGCTCATTCTCTACTTACACAACATCTTCTCAAAATGTTGAGGTTTAAATGACTGAGAGATTAAACTGAGAGATTATTCATTAACTGATAGGGGCTACTGTACACACTGGATACGACAACCTGCAGGAAAAGCTCTGGAGTGGGTCGGAGAGATATGTGGAAGCGGTAACACTTATTACAGCGAGAAACTCAAAACCAGGTTTCAGGTTTCCAGAGACACGTCCAGAAGCACAGTGACATTAACAGGGAAGAACATGCAGACTGAAGACACAGCTGTGTATTACTGTGCTCATGAACCACAGTCAGACAGATCAACAACATCTATGTATAAAAACACCTCATACAAAGTCCTATTAGAACTTTTCCAACCAAGCCTAAATGATAAACAAACAAATAAATAAATAAATTACCCAAATGACACCTAATAGGACAAATGAGATAATTTTATGAGTAGTTTGTATTAGTTTTAAGCAGTATGCCATCAACACCATAATCTCTAATGTTGCTGCTCATTCTACACAGTCAGAATTTTTTGACCTACTTGATTTTATGTTTTAGATTTTACCACCACAAAGTTAATTGTTTTCTTTAGCAGCTCATCCTTAAGTGTTTTATTCCTCTTATACCACTGCAGTGTGCCCACAATTACAATGTTGTATTGATTAAAGAATGACACATCATACATTTTATCCATTTGTAATCACATTTATTGTTGTGGAGCATTCAAAAGATACATTATACATTGTACATTTTACAAGGGTCATCACTAGATCTTTTAAAAACAAGCTCCAGTAAAATGTTCCTAATAAATCATTTTCTGAAGTGGTAGATTACAGTAGATACATCTGAAAATAGGCTTTCCTGTTCATTGATTGTATCATTTTATTTAAATAATCTAAAAACTAACCTCTCTAATACATCATTTGAATTATGTAAAAAATAAAGGTTGTTTTTAAAGAAATAAAAAAAAAAAAAATTTAGCAATTTTTGTTGGTTTGTTTGGGTTGGGGTTTTTTTTTTTTTTGTTTTTTTTTTTTTTTTATTTATATTTTAATTTTTTTTTTTTAAAAAAAAATATTTTTATTTTTTTTTTTTTTTTTTTTTTTTTTTTTTTTTTTTTTTTTTTTTTTTTTTTTATTTTTTTTTTTTTTTTTTTTTTTATTTTTTTTTTTTTTTTTTTTTTTTTTATTTTTTTTTTTTTGCTGGGCTGCTTGCTTATCTCTTCTAATTTGGCATTCTGCCACAAACAATGTGATTTAGTCATCATCACTGAAAGCTTTTTGTAGTGATTTTAGATTGCACAGGTCCAAGAGGTGTGTGTGATTAGTGATGGAGCTAAACTCTGCAGGACAGTGCAGTGGCCCTCCAGGAATCTAAATTACCCATCTCTGGTTTAGAAGCTAATTTTGGTTTCAGTGGTCTCTTCCAGTATATTGTCTGGTATTTGTGCAAACAAAACATAATGAATTTGTTTTTAGGACTCTGATGGACTAGGATTGGAGAGGGTTTATTTTAAATGTAATGAAAATGTGTTATGGGATTTCAGGTGGTGGGTGGAGACTCCTTCCATAAATGTTAAATAAATATAACCTTACAGAAAATGTCACAGTGTCAACAATTACCCACATATTTAAAATCCATTGTGGATTTAAATTGAGAATTACCAAACACGTTTCTGCACAAGTTGTTACCAAAAAACAATACTGCAATGAGCTGATTAATAAAAAACCTAAAATAAATCAACAAATCAAAATTGAGCATTCTGTGCAGTGGTATGATGTCATTCAACTGAGTGAGTCTTTGTTTTATTGAAAATATTAGCTGGTAAAGAAAACTTTTATTTTAATACAAAAAAACAAACAAACAAAAAAACACATGTTCTCCATGCGATGCATCTCCTCAACATGATATAAATACATTTTAAATACATTCTCCTCCAATCATCACCAGATACGCAAATACAAGTGTCAGGGCTGGATATCATTCTATTTATGAGATGTGATGGTCTCTGTTAAACTTTGGAGAACAGAGAAGACCCCAGTACAAACAACACACACCATGTTCTCTACATCTCTACTGCTCCTGCTGGCAGGTGCTTCCTGTGAGTGCTTTATTAAATTCATTTCTTTACTACAATAACGATAAATGTGCAGCATATATTGTTTGAGATATCAGCATGTGTTTTCCTCCACAGATGTACATGGTGAGGAACTGACTCAGCCTGCTTCCATGACAGTCCAGCCAGGACAGAGTCTCTCCATCAACTGCAAGGTTTCATATTCAGTTACCAGCTATTATACAGCTTGGATCCGACAACCTGCAGGAAAAGCTCTGGAGTGGATTGGATACATTAATGGTGGTGGTAGTACATATTACAGTGACAAACTGAAAAATAAGTTCAGCATCTCCAGAGACACTGCTACTAACACAATAACAATTGGAGGACAGAATCTGCAAACTGAAGACACAGCTGTGTATACAGTGGCACAGAATAGTGGATTCCCCTTACAAAAACTTTGAGACATGTTAGAGACATCCTCTTAATGTAACTAATAAACCATCTCAGTCAAACTTTTACTTTCTTCCACTGGAATGAAGTTGTAATTGCTTGTCATTATTAAACACAGTCATTTTAAAATCAAATAAACATTCTTCAAAGACCATTGAACCATTATTATTCTTTTCATTGTATAGAATATTTAATAAACAATTGTAATATGTTTAGTCAGTGGACTCAAGAATAATACAGTTTGTTTCCAGCAGTGTGTTGTGTTTAACACACAGTCTGTTCTTATAGTTTGAGGTGCAATATATGAAACAACTGAAGGAGGCAGCAGAGCTCAACAAATAAAATGAATAGGCATCCCAGTCCCAATACACACCTCTAGTCTCAACCAGATTTCCTGCAAGATTTCTAAAAACAATCCTCCTATTTGTATTAGTATCTGTTCAGATCACATGATCTGTTCATTACAAATAATTTATTCACATCCCTACATCCCTAAGTCACAAAAAACGTTTTCTTTATTTTCATTTTTAAAGCAATTCATGTTGAGCATCCATTATATAAGTCCCTGTGTAAATTGCACAGAAAATAAAACATATTAGAATGAGCGTCTCTCTGTAAACCTTGCAGCTGGAACTACTGTCAGAGCCGCTGTTATAAAAATGTAATTAACACCTTCTGACTACAGCACCTACTACTTTATTAAGAAATGTTCATTTTGGATGATTTGAGCACCTCTTGGCATTTCAGTGGCCCGTCGGCGGATTTTTAATATTCTTTCATGCAACGTTATTAGGAGAATTTTTTTTTACACAGCTGTACATAGTACGTATATACTCATGCAATATACCATTGGAAAGCTACGGATCTTGTGATTCAACGGTTATATACTGTTTAAAGATACAATCACAACAGCATCTACAATCAAGACCACCAGAATCCAAACAATCCAATTAAAAAATATTTTGTGCAAAACACATTTTACATCAATAAATCCACAAGAACTGCTGCTGTGTTGTTCCAAATCATCTCAGAAGACCTCTTTGTTCTCCTTCTCTACACAGTGCGTGAGTGAACGCACCTAAATGCCAGCGCTCAAACTGGCACCCGGGCTCAGACCTATCGAATGACACCTCATTTGAACCTTCAGCAAGCTCCTTCCCCCATTCCTATGTGAAAACCATGAGCTGTGTAATGGCAGATGTGGCGATAACTTGTAGATTATGTAGCCAGTGAACTGCTGAAAATAATATCTTGCTTCATGTATTTCATGTATTACAATTCAGCATAAAAGTCCCTGCAGAACAAGCTCTGTAAACAATGGCATATGAGCACATAAAACTTCACAAAGGATTCAATTTTGAATGTGTATCGCCATTATTCATGTAATCGCCATTATTCCATGTATGCCATTTTTCCCTAGTGTCTTACTGATAGTGGAGTTATGAACAGTAACCTGTATTGATGCAAGAGAGACCTGTAATTCATTTGATGTTGTTCTTTACTCTTTTGCGACTTCCTGGATGAGTTGTTGTTGTGCTCTTGGAGGAATTTTGGAAGGTCGGCCACTTCTGGGAAGGGTCACTACTGTGCCGAGTTTTTTCCCCCCATTTTGAGATAATGGCTCTCACTGTGGTACTTTAGAGTCCCAGAGACTTGGAAATAGCTTTGTAACTCTTCCCAAACTAATGTTTCAATCACCATCTTCCTGCTCATTTCTGGAATTTCTTTTGAACATTGTCATAAAGTGTTACCAAGTTCATGCTGTTGAAAAAGTTCTATTTAAGTATTGATTTGATTGAACAGGTTTTGCAGTAATCAGGCCTGGTTGTGTCTAGTCCATAACTCCATTATGAATGCAGCTTCCTAGATTTAGGGAATTAGTAACTACAGGAGCAAATACATTTTTAGACAGGCCCAGTTGGCATTGGATAACTTTTTTTGCATCAACATATAATATTATAATTTTAAAACTGTATTTTGCATTCACTCAGGGTCTTTTTTTATCTTATATTTTGTTTTAATTCTGAAGAAATTTAGTCTGAGATATACACAAAAACATAAGAAATCAGGATGGGGCCAATACTTTTTCACAGAACTGTATTTATTTGTTTATTTATTCAAATATAAAATACTCAAATTAACACAAACTATTCATATTATTAGTAATTATAACAAATAATTACATCATTTATCACATTAAATTGATATTAAATACAGAGAGCCAAAATGGGATGTCACTGTGATTAACAGCTGCAGAGCTGCACTCAACACTGCTTCTCTGTAATATTTATGCAAATCTCCACCTCCTCTTGTAATATTAGCACCATGCTTATCTAGAGGGGGAACGGTTCTCATTAGTCCTCCTTCAACACAAACATGTTTGCTTCAGCTCCACTGCTGCTGCTGGCTCTCGCCCCCTGTGAGTGTTTGGATTTAATCTTTATACTTCATCTGATCCTTTCAGTTCCACATGTGAACCTTTTCTTTTTCTCTTTTCACAGATGTGTTCTGTGCTACTGAGCTCATCCAGCCAGACTCAGTGGTTATAAAGCCAGGAGAGACTTTAACCATCACCTGTAGAGTGTCTGGAGCTTCTATCACTGATAGCAGCAGCCACTATTGAACAGCTTGGATTCGACAACCTGCAGGAAAAGCTTTAGAATGGATCAACAGCATTTATTATAATGGGGATATTTATAAGAAAGATTCACTTAAAGACAAGTTTGTGGTCTCTCGAGACACTTCCAGTAACACTCTGACCTTACGGGGACAGAACATGCAGACTGAAGACACAGCTGTGTATTACTGCGCTCGTGACCCACACTGACACAACAAGCTGCAGCGCTGCACAAAAACATAATCTTCATAACAATTCAGTTCTGTATTTAAATAATAAATAGCTAGATTTAACTGACTGAGTAATGTCCACATCACACCTCAATGCCTAGATATATGGATACATTTCAGTCGTGAATGTACAGAAAATAAGTAATTATAAAAAGTTATATGTAAAGAGAGAGAGAGAGAGAGAGAGAGAGAGAGAGATAAATAATGTTAATAATTACTTGACTAATTTGACTTAGTTTTTTTGGATCTGTCACGAATCGTGACGTAAAGGAAGCAGGACGGATGCAATCGCAGTGCAGAAGAGATCTTTATTGAAACAGAGGAGAGCAAACAGAAAAGAAACAAGAACAAGAAACAAAACATGACAAAAACAATGAACTAAGCTAAGCTAGGCTATGCTATGCTAAGCTAGGCTATGCTACTTCGAACTCTATAAACTAGACATTAACTATGGCATGAACTATGACTATGACTATGAACATGGACATGGACTATGAAACTATGGAACATGGCATGGAACAAGGACTCCATCCATCCATCCATCCATCTTCAACCACTTATTCCTTCTTCAGGGTCGCGGGGAACCTGGAGCCTATCCCAGGAAGCATCGGGCACAAGGCAGGGTACACCCTGGACAGGGTGCCAGTCCATCGCAGGGCAAAAATGGAACAAGGACTCTCTATAATATATTATCTTAATCTACACATGAACTATTGCATGGACTAAAGACAATGGTAACTCTATTCAACTCTATTCTTTTCTATTCTATATCAAGAATCGACTTCTATATCTATAGTCTAGTCTATACTCTAGTTTACTTCTAATTATCGCGTAGTGTGTGGCATGGAACCCGGTATATATCCACACCGGTATCATTACCCTAGAAAGACCCTAGCAATTCCAAAGCACACGTGACTCGACAACACATGACAACACGAGGCGGAGACATGACGTTTTCCCAACAGTTTGTCTTTATTTTCTCAACATGTTAACAACACAAATTTGTCAGCATCTGAATTTAACCAAGACAACAGATAACAAAATAACAGACTATGGAACAGAAGTGTAGAGAGAAAGAGTTGAGTTAGCGTGTGTGGTTGTCCTGCCTCCATTGACACGCTTGCTTCTTCCCCCTCTTTGACCATTATCTTCCAGGATCTAGCCTCTAAAAAGTGAACAGTTGTTGCGGACGCAAAATTTTGTTGTGTAGCAAAATTACGAGTTAACAAGTGTAATGTTATACATCACATCAGTCACAAGGAAAAGTACTCTTATGGCTGAGAGTACACATTATTCATGTAAAACATTTAGTGTACACTACATAACCAGAATCAGAAGAACTACAAGTTTCTAAAAGGTTGACACAGTTATGCACCTTTACATGAGTAATATGTGATCACATATGAAAAACCTGCGAGATTACATTTCAACATGTTATGCCCTGAAATGATACATGAGAATTCAAGTAAACACATGTGAGATCATTTGAATAATATGATCACGTGTGAAAAATGAACATGATCCAAGGGGGAAAAAGAATCATTTGAAATAAATCATACGCAAAAAAATAAATAAATACAAACACACTCCATGTGAAACAAATATTATAAAAATTAATCAATTGGTCATTAAATAAGTAATGTTCTTCCAAAAAAAAAAGTTTGTACCTTAAACATTTTGTTGTAGGGTTCTACACAGAACATTTTAATCATCCACTCATCTATACACTGAGCAGCCTGTGGTTGTGGATTTAATACATCCATAGTGGTCATGGACACTCCCTATTCAAATAGAGTCGGGTATAAACAGCACGTTCTTGGCTGTTTAGGTTTCCAGTGAGCTCTGTGATAGATAACACTCCCATACACTTTAAATCTGGGTGAAGCAGAACTCAGAGAACGATGATTTTAGGACATTGTATTTTATTTGTTCTCATTTCATGTAAGTTTCAGACTTTCTCATGTTATGATTACTAGGAAAATTAACCATTCTGTCCTGATAAGCATTATAACATAACATTACCTGGTTATACTCTTCTCTTCCAGATACTTATGGACAGTCCCTGACCTCCTCTGCTTCTGTGGTGAAGAGACCTGGAGAGTCAGTCACTCTGTCCTGTACTGTCTCCGGAATCTCAATGAGCAGCTACTACATGCACTGGATCCGTCAGAAACCAGGAAGAGGACTGGAGTGGATCGGATACATTGACACTGGCACTAGCACAACATTTGCTCAGTCACTGCAGGGCCAGTTCTCCATCACTAAAGACACCAATAAAAACATGCTGTACCTAGAAGTGAAGAGTCTGAAAGCTGAAGACACGGCTGTTTATTACTGTGCTCGAGACTCACACTGACACAACAGACTCCAGAGCTGTACAAAAACTTACACAAGCACGTCCTCATGAGCTGTAAATATTCCCTCAGCAGGAAACTGAACCCCAGAGACATTTATTATAAATAACATATAAAAATTCTTTTGCTCAGTTTTATTTCTCTTTTTGTCTTATTACATTAACAGTCTAAATTCCTCTGTAAAATTCTCACCCTTTTCTTTTATTATCTCTGACTGGTGTTTAAAGTTGAAGACAAACATGAAAGCAACATTAATTATACACAAAGACATTAAATGATAAAACGTTCAATTTCATTACATTTAATTTCTTGATAAAAACATAACTCATAAGAAAACTTTTTGCTAATTTATTTGATTAAATTTAATAAATGTATTTGTTCCTTTAAGAATGTGTCCACAAAGTTTTATAAATGAAAATGTTTGAAGAAAAAGTCATTTCCGTCATGTGTAACTGTGAAACTATTACATTATTTATTTATTTAGGAAATTATTTGAATATAAATAATTACACAAAAAAATTAAAACAAAACTTTCATATTATTATGTTGGCTTATGAAACATTTACTATTTAAGCTTCTGCTTCTTCTTCTTCTTCTTCTTCTTCTTCTTCTTCTTCTAATTATTATTATTAATATTATTATTATTATTATTATTATTATTATTATTATTATTATTATTATTATTTAGTAGGAGAGGTAGAAATTTAAACAGTATTGGAAAGCTTTCTTGCTCAAAAAGTGTTGGTACGCTGCCGTGCTACAAAAGTATCAGAAAACTGCCCAGCACCAAAAGTATTGGAACACCGTCTGGCTCCAAAAGTTTTAGAACCCCATCTAGCTCCAAAAGTATTAAACTGACATCTAGCTCCAAAAGTATTGGAACTCTGTCTGTCTCCAAAAGTATGGTTACACTGTCCGGCTCCAAAAGTATTAGGTCACTGCTGCACCCTAGTTGCACCCTCGCAAGAACTCAGAACACCCTAGAAAGACCCTAGCAACCACATAGAACCCCTAGCCACTCCCTAGCAGATTTGCTTTCAAGCCAACATCAAAGATTTTTAAAGATTTTTACCAATCTATTTAGTAATAATAGTAGGTACTTCAATTACTTATCACAATAAAATGCTGTTAAATAGGGATCCCAAAATTGCATATGACTGTGATTAACAGCTGGACGTAATATAGCTTCTCTGTAATATTTATGCAAATCTTCCCCTCCTCTTGTAATATAAGCACCGTGCTTATCTAGAAAGTAAGCAGTTCTCATTATTCCTCCTTCAACACAAACATGTTTGCTTCAGCTCCACTGCTGCTGCTGGCTCTCGCCCCCTGTGAGTGTTTGGATTTAAGCTTTATCATGTCATCTGATCCTTTCAGTTCAACAAGTGAACCTTTTGTCTTTCTCTTTTCACAGATGTGTTCTGTACTACTGAACTTATCCAGCCAGACTCAGTAGTTATAAAGCCAGGAGACTTTAACCATCACCTATAGAGTGTCTGGAGCTTCTATCACTGATAGCAGCAGCCACTTTGGAACAGCTTGGATTCAACAACCTGCAGGAAAAGCTCTGGAATGGAACAGTATAATTGAAGTGATAGGGATATTGAAGGCCCTAATCTAGCCTATTACCCAAAGACAATTAAAATTAGAAGCAAATACTCACATCCGTAAACCCAATTGAGATAGAAAAAGAGACGATTAGCCATGAGTGATGAAAGGCAATGGTGCAGTTTTTATTTCGGTCCACCACACGAGATCCACACCAATGAGAATTCCCAGAAGTGATCTGATCACAGGAGCTTAAGCTCCAGTATTTATAGCTTATGTACAGAGAATATTACCAATAAATTTCAGAAAGATTAAGATCTCATTACCAATAGGGTTAAAAAGAGCTCATCTACATCTACCATGAGGATTAAAAAAGCCTCCCAAACAGTTACCATTAGAACAGAAAACACGCCTCTTGTGATAACCATTGGAGTAGAAAACAATCCTCTTGTGATAACCATTAGATTTGAAAACAGGCCTCTCATGATTACCATTAGAATGAAAACATGAGAGAGAGATAACCATTAGGCTTAAAAAACCAGGAGAGAGAGAGAAAAAAAAGAGTGAATGAGAAATTCACTCATTCCTACAAATGAACTCTTCACGGACGGTCGCCTCGGACGGTTCTCTCCAAAACATTCAAGGCCCATGTCTGTAGGCATGCCTCAAGAATCTTTATCCTCTGCATTATGAGTAAGTTTCTTTGACCTTTTTCCCCTATTTTTCTGGTTTATAATTTACTTTCATATCTGTTTTATATTTCTATTATATATATATATATATATATATATATATATATATATATATATATATATATATATATATATATATATATATATATATATATATATATATATATATATATATATATATATATATGGTTTTACTACTTGCACATGGTTTACTGTACTCCCTACTTCATAATATTATTAAATTATCCTAATGATATCTCAATACTATTTATTCTTGTAAAGTTCTAATGTTGTGTGTGTGTGTGCGTTCGGGCCTTCGGGAGGGGGTGTTAGAGAGAGAGGGAGAGACAGAGAGAGTGTGTGTGTGCTATGTTTGCATGCCTGACCCTGAACGCGCAAGAGTGTGTGTGTGTGTGTTATCTATGTGTGTGCGCCTCCCTAACTCTCCTTCTCTGTGACTATTAAACCATAGTGTGTCAATCCCGAAATGTGAATCCTGTTTATCAATATCCAACCAATACCTCCTCTTTGTGTCTAGGTGCCCATTTATTGGAAGGGCTGGATTTGGATTCGAGCACTCGCCACCAAATTGTGCATCTCACTGCTGATTTTCAATAAAATTACCTATTACTCCTACTCGGTCTCCCTCACGTTTATTTTATGTATATTTTTAACCACAACAATATTTATAAGAAAGATTCACTTAAAAACAAGTTTGTCATCTCTCGAGACACCACCAGGAAGTGGCAAAGTGTTTAGTCCGTAATACTCTACTGGCTTCATGAACTGTTTCCTCCAAATACCAAACATGGTAAACAGATAATTTAACAAAAAACAAACAAACACAACAACAAATTTACATTAATGGTTCTGATTTTTGTACTTTTGTGGAATTTGTGCTTTGATTGGCCAATGCACATTTAATCTAACCTTTCTCCTCCAGATGCATTTTAAGAAAAAAAAAGGAGGATAGAGTAATCTATCTAGCATCAAGAAATGAATGAATAGAGAGAGAAAAGTTAATGCAGTCATTAGTAAATCTCTAAATAAACAATCTAACTTAGAGTGGAATTGTCTGATATGAATTATTATATTTATATTAATTCACTACACTCTGTGTAAACAATAAAGAATGCAGTTAAAGCCTCTGAAAACACTGTTACTTATAGACCTATAATGGTAAAAAATCTTCAGGATGGAGATCTTTGGACTCCCTAAGAAGCTGCATTTTTTTAAATAAACTTTATGGTGGTAACTGTAACTCTGCTTCATCCCACCACCATGGCATTGCTTATTTTCGAGTAACAAGAAATGAAACCATAGTGTGTTTTATTCCTTACTTAATGTGGTCATATTCTAGTGTATTCACTTATTCACCTGAAAACATCTGACAATCCATAAGCTCAACCAAGCTTCTGATTAAAAATAAAATTAAATGGATTTTTTTAATTTTAAAAAATAAATAAATAATAATAAAAAAACATTGACATTGCACAATATCCCAAATAATTATATATTTAAAATCAGATTAGAAATGTTTGTGACATGGGGAGGTTTTCTCATAGAAGAAGCCATCAAATTTCCCCTAAGACAAGGAGTGTCTCTATACAAATGTCCTTCCCTGGTGTATATTTAAGCAATGAAGAATGAGATCTTTTATTTATTCTGCTTCAACACACACCATAATCTCTACATCTCTACTGTTGCTGCTTTTGGCAGCTGTACAACATAAGTGTTTTTACATTTGACATATAATATGGCTTTTTGGCACAATTTCCTTTTCCAACATTAAAATAACATTTCTTTAACAGGTGTTGAGCTGATACAGCCCAAATCCACAGTATTAACCCCTGGTCAGTCAATGACTCTGACCTGTAAAGTGTCTGGATATTCATTAAGCAGCTACTGTACACACTGTATTCGACAACCTGCAGGAAAAGCTCTGGAGTGGATCGGAGAGATATGTGGTAGCGGTAGCACTTACTACAGTGAGAAACTGAAAAGCAGGTTTCAGGTTTCCAGAGACACATCCAGCAGCACAGGGAAATTAACTTAACAGGGCAGAACATGCAGTCTGAAGACACAGCTGTGTATTATTGAGCTCGTTACCCACAGTGAGACAGATCAACAACATCCCTGTACAAAAATACCAGTACTAAGTTCGATTAGTTAATTACCAGTACTGAAAACTGAGTTATTACTGAAAACTTATTGCCAGTACTGAAAACTCAAAACAATTACCAGTACTGAAAACTCTTAAGGGCAGTGAACCAGTGTACAGTCTCAATGACACTTTTTCATGAATAGTATATATTATTATTAACATGAATAAAAACAATTGTTTCTATCTAGCAGGGGTTGTGATGTATACATAAAAATTTATTATTTTTTTACATAAAATAAATACAGTATTGGCTTTTGCTTTGGTTTGTAAAACAGTTCTGCATGGAAAGCAAGTATACTGGAAATCTAAAAGAGTTTTATTGTAGGTGTGCTATTCCAGCAGTTATGATAGTTTACTTGTTATTTAGTGTTTTCATGGGAGCAGTTTGAGAAACCAGAAACTAGAAAGATCAAACTCCTCTGTCCTGAAGATTTACTGACTGTTACAAAATGCTGACACTGAAACTCACAGCGCAAAACTATTACAGCGCAGCACTGCTGAATTCTCAAATCTGATTGGTCAGAGGTGTTGATTAGTTCTATAACAGCAGCTGTGACAGTAGTTCCAGCTTGTAACGGATAGCTGCACAGTGATGCAGAGGTGGAGTCCATTCCATTCTGTGTTGTTTTAATTAACGGAAGAAAAAAAAAAGAGAGAGAGATGAAGAAAAGCAATAAAAAGAACAGGTGACTAGAGGAGTAGGAGATGAGCAGGAGGTGGGGATGAGAGCCAGGTGGGAATGGTGGAACTGATGGAGTGCGTTTGCAAGGGACCATGCTAATGCTTTACTGTGGATTATAACCTTGTGGATTATAACCTTGTGGATATTGATTCCGGAGGCAGGTGAATATCCGGGAATTGAGATCCTTTCTTTAATACTTTTGTGGAGAACCAGTATGCTTGGGTCGTTGATGTTACTGTCTGTAAAGAACTCCGAGTGTTAAGCGGAATCTGACTGCAGGTTTCCCATGCTTTCAAGTTCACGAACTCCCATATGTTTAAATTTCCGCCATTGAAGTGAAACTTTAAACTTTTTTTGTTTTGGTTAAGAATTATTTCGGGGTTAAATGTGTTTTTTTCTGCTTTCTGTGTGTGCAAATTTTCTTGTATGATTAGAGGCTTGTTTCCTTATGGGTGCGTTAATTAATAAACCGTATGGGAACCTTTTGGTTTTCATTATTTCAGTTCCTATGACTGAAACGATCTATATTTTCTTACGTTTATTGCATAAATAATAATCTTATTTTTTAAGAATTGAGTAGCCTACTGATGTTTTTTTGTTCTGAGTGATGTCCACATTATAAATTATAAGTGACTGTTAATTTGAATTGTCTGGCGCCCAAACCCCATAAGTAAGGGACCACGCTACAAACCAGAAGGCAAATCACAAATTTATATTAATGCACTTATTCTAATACGTTATGATTTCTATGAAAACATCTAACACAGATAAATGTGTGGTGGGCGCTCCACATAATCCAATTTCAAAACATGGGCAATAGTTTGTGTTTAAATTTTATTCTGCATTTTTTAAAGCAGTCTTCAATATCATCACTTTTTAACAGTCAGAGATAAAGCAGTAACTTTAAGTGTTGTTTCATTAAAAAGCCACATATTCTCAACACCAAGAAGCTTCTCCCCATTTTTCAAAGACTTTCACCTCCCGTCATCATTGCATTCTCATGAGACACACTCAGTATCACTCATTATCTGATACACATCTGGATTTTGTCTTTTTTTTAATAACATGTTTTCAGTATTTGCATAATTTATGATTATTTCTGTTTTTCTTATCTACATTAACTCATGATATGTACCTGTTTCAAAAGCAAAATAAATAAAAAGTAATAATAAAGAACAAGCCTCCTTTACTGCTCTGTCATCAGCAGGATAATCTGAAACCTCTGCTGGATCTGAGTGTTTAACAGTAACACAGTAGATGAACATGATGTGTTGAAGGTTTAGTTGCTGTTCCTCTCTGTTACATCATCTCCTTCTTCCTGCTACTAATCAGCCTCATCAGTGCGTTCTCATGCTGAGTCTAAGATATATTTTACATTAGTATTTTTTTAATACACCAATGTTTCAGACAAGACGCTGGAAAAGCACTGGAATGGATTGGGGTTATCTGGAATGATGCCAGTAAAACGATATATGCCAAACACATTGAGGGACGTTTGGAAATTACCAGAGACAACTCCAAAAACATGGTGTAGCAGCAGCTGACTGGTTTGAGTGCACAGGACTCCGCTATGTATTACTGTGCACGAGACTCACTCTGACACAACAGACTCTAGAGCTGTACAAAAACTTACACAAGCACGTCCTCATGAGCTGTAAATATTCCCTCAGCAGGAAACTGAACCCCAGAGACATTTATTTTAAACATCATTACATTCAACACTCGGATTTTAATTTTTCATTGCAAACATGTGTGCAAACTCAAGCTTTTTCTGATGAATAATAATCCTATGGAATTAATTATGACATGAACACATTACAGCATTTAATCATGGATTATGATCATTTGGAAATGAAAGGACAAAGTGTAAATACATTGTTAACAAGTATTTTGTGAACATTTAGACAAATACAAGATCAGGGAGACCCGAGGCAAATAAGCTGTAGGATAAAGATTGATGTTATTTCAATTCATGTTTTTTCCCCTCTTGTTATTACTTATTCCTTATTATTTCCACACTCTAATTTTATTATTTTGTAATATTATTTATCACTAATTAATGAATGTATATTAACTGAGTAATCTGATTATTGTTTAAAAAAAGGAACATGTATGAGTATGCCTTCTTGCATATTGCTCTTCCATGTCCATTTAAAAATGAATTTAAATTGAAGTTGTTGTAAAGTAGCTGCTGCTACTTGTGATAGAAGCTGTAGGAACACTACAGATCGATGGTTAATTTCCTGAATTTATAAACAGTGAGTCTGTACAGCAGCACAGAATCTGACTAGAGATTGAATTAAATGTAAATCTGTTGTGCAGCATCACTACTAAAAACTCATGGAATTAAAACCATCTGTAGGGCAGCAACTCACTTGTTTTGAAGAAGGATTCATGAAACTATAAAATCTTAGTTGAAGGGTGTTTATGCAAATTCATACAGTTATAAAAATCAGTCTCTTACTCACCCAAAGCTCATTTCACACAACTGAATCAAAAAGCTTGATTATGGGGCTGAGGGTCTCCCAGTACTATATCTTTGTTATGATGTTAATACATGGTACCTGACACTTCTTTATATGTCTTCACTGAGAAAATGTTCACTGAGAATATGTATCTTCACTGGACACGACACAAACCAGGGAAAACTCAAGAATGGATTAGATATGTGAAATCGGGTACAATTGATGAACCCAAATATGCAAACAACATGAAAGGGCGGTTTCTTTTTTCTGAACACGTCCCTACAAGCACACAGTTCTTAGAGGCCAAGAGTCTGAGGACAGAAGAGACTGCAGTTTATTACTGCACCCGAAGGCATAGTGACTGGAGATGAGGAAGCAGCTGTACAAAAACCAGACACATTTTGTAACTGAACTAACTGAAGCTGCTTCAACTGTAATTCATGGACAGGATAACACCATCTGTATCCGTTTCCTGCTCCAAATATCCATATGTGTATCTGGATTTTTCCCTGAAGTAGGAATGACCTAAACTAGAACTTTTTTATTTATTTATATGAACCCTTACTATGCTCCTGAAACACTGGAAACACTGGGGCAAAAATCCCACAAGTAGAAATGTCCACTGTCAGCATGGTGTGTGAATTGTGGCTCTGACGGTTCCTCAACAACACACTAATAGGCATCCCAGTCCCCTTACACACCTCTAGTCTCAACCAGATTTCCTGCAAGATTCCTAAAAATTGATCCTCCTGTTTGTATTAGTATCTGTTCAGTTCACATTATCTGTTCATTCCCAATAACGTATTCATATCCCTAGATCCCTACTGCTCACACAAAATGTCATTATATGAACAATGCTACATGTGTTTTTGTTTGTTTGTTTTAATATATTTATCTACATAAATATAAAGAGTCTATTATATTAGTCCCTGTGTAAATTGTATAGAAACTCAAACATATTAGAGCGAGCGGCTCTCTGTAAACCTTGCAGCTGGAAGTACTGTCAGAGCCGCTGTTATAGAAATGTAATTAACACCTTCTGACCACAGCATCTACTACTTCAGGGAGAAGGTTTTATATTGGATGATTGTTCATGTATTTAGGATTTTCACAAAATAAAAATGTTATGGTGTAATCAGTTTATCACAGAGATACGTTAGTGCTTTGTTTATTTCAGGCTAATTTTAAGATGAATTCACTGAGATTTCAGAAGGTTAGGATGTCCACCCATCCATCCATCCTCTACCGCTTATTCCTTCTTCAGGGCCACGGGGAACCTGGAGCCTACCCCAGGAAGCATCGGGCATCCTGGACAGGGTGCCAGTCCATCAACTAATAATTTTGTAAACCTGAGTCTTCAAGGTCATGTAGTATTTGATGACACATTTTATACAAATCCTCCACTCATGTTTCTTAAATTAAGAAGGTCTGTGTGTGAGTGTATGGTGAGGAAAGCGGAGAGCAGCTGAGAAGTGTTATTCATTTTAGTTTTATACTAAACAAAGATGCTCTCATCAGTGCTACTGTTAACAGCTACATTCTGTGAGTCTCCATGTTGTCTGAGTGAGTTTAAATTTAATACCTGGTTGTGAAAATGATTTGAAGACATTTGATGATGTTCTAATGTTATTATTCACAGGTGGTGTTGGCGGTGCGGCGCTCACTCAGTCAGCCTCTGTGCTCGTGAGACCTGGAGAGTCATTCTCTATCTCTTGTAAGATCTCAGTGTTGAGATATTGTATTTACTGGATACGACCACCTGCTGGGAAAGCACTGGAATGGCTCGGATATCTGTGTAGCAGTAGTAGCACTAATCTCAAAGACACAATGAAGAGCAAGATCAGTTTCAGACAGGACACATCCATCAGCACAGTTTATTTAAGAGGACAAAACTTTCAGGCTGGGGACACGGCTGTGTATTACTGAGACACAGCACTACAAACTCACTGCAGCCCTGTACAAAAACATCCCTGTTCATTTTCCTCTCTCCCCAGTACACTTGTCCCCAGGGACACCTGGTATAAATGATTGAGCAAGGCTGAGACCCCTCTGTATTTCAAAGATAACACTCAGCTCAGTACAAAACACACATCTGTAATTAGAGAAAAGAAGTGTAAATGATTTTGCACCTATAGAGGGCAGTAGCTCACTTCTACTGAGGTAAAACTCATGAAAAAGTTAAAGGAAACATTTTCTGAAATGAGAAAAGACACAAGTATTATCTCTCAGAACTAGGAGCAGAGGCATCCTCTAAATAACAACAGCAATAACACACACAACAGATCAATTCAGACAGCTTATGTAAATATAAATATGAGGACAGAGGACACTGCACCCCAAGAGCCACAGTGACTGGAGCTGAGGAAACAGCTGTAGTAAGTGATGTCTAACTTGAGCTACCGTAGAACCTCAACATGAAATCAGCAATTACTCAGTTATAGTGCAGACTATACCAGAATGAAAATGATTTGTCTTTAATGCCACCAATAAAAAGGTTAAGCTACATGCTGTTCTGAAAACACTGCAGTATTTCACTGTGTGAGAGTGGCAAATATGGAAGAAGTTATTCTCAGCAGTTACTGTATTTTAACAGCCTCTCTTCTATGTCTATAAAATAAAACTTAAAACGTTTGCATTTATCAAGAAATTTGTCCACACGAGAAATATTTGTCTTCATGTAATTCTCTGGAGTGGGATGTGACTGTGATTAACAGCTGCAGAGCTGCACTCAACACTGCTACTCTGTAATATTTATGCAAATCTCCACCTCCTCTTGTAATATTAGCACCGTGCTTATCTAGAGAGGAAGCGGTTCTCATTAGTCCTCCTTCAACACAAACATGATTGCTTCAGCTCCACTGCTGCTGCTGGCTCTCGCCCCCTGTGAGTGTTTGGATTTAAGCTTTATTACTTCATCTGATCCTTTCAGTTCCACATGTGAACCTTTTCTTTTTCTATTTTCACAGATGTGTTCTGTGCTACTGAGCTCATCCAGCCAGACTCAGTGGTTATAAAGCCAGGAGAGACTTTAAGCATCACCTGTAGAGTGTCTGGAGCTTCTATCACTGATAGCAGCAGCCACTATGGAACAGCTTGGATTCGACAACCTGCAGGAAAATCTCTGGAATGGATAAATTTAATTTACTATGATGGGGATATTCGTCAGGAAAATTCACTTAAAAACAAGTTTGTCATCTCTCGAGACACATCCAGTAACACTGTGACCTTACAGGGACAGAACATGCAGAAGGAAGACACAGCTGTGTATTACTGCGCTCGTTACCCACAGTGAGACAGATCAACAACATCTCTGTACAAAACCACCTCAAACAAAGTCCTATTAGAATTTATGAATGAAAAATGTGAACCTTATAACAGAATGATCACAAGGAAAACTCTTTCTAAATGTTTTCTAGACTTCTAAAAGTCTAAATGAAAAATAAACAAATGAATAAATAAATCACATAAATGACAAATTCAGTCATTTTTATGAGTAGTTTGTAGTATAGATTTTAAGCAGTCTACTGACAAAGTCATAATCTCCAACATTGGTGCACATTCTACATACACAGTCAACGGTTTTAATATTATGATTTTATGTTTTATGGGGTGATACCCATAATAAATTTGGGGATGTTACCAAAATAAAGTTGATTATTTTTCTAGAACAACTCATCCTGAAGTGTCTCTAAACCTGAAATTAATCAACACCTCAAAATTGAGGATTCACTGCAGCGGTATGAATTCATTAAGTTGTACATGACTTGGTAATTTATTTATACTGTGAAGAACCAGGTTTATTAATTTAAAAAATAGTACAAAAAAGATACAGCTTGGATCCGACAACCTGCAGGAAAACTGGAAATATGCATTACAGCGGTAGGACATATTACAATGACAAACTGAAAAATAAGTTCAGCATCTCCAGAGACACTGCTACTAATTGCATTTTAAAATGTATATAGTTTTAAACACACAAATAGTCATTTTTAATAAAATATACATTGTTCAGAGAATGCTGACTTTGAACCATTATTAATCTCTCATTGTATAGAATATTTAATAAACAACTGGAATAAATGTTTAATAATCAGTAGACTGATTAGGAATGATAGACTGATAGAGGAATAATACAGCTTGTTTCGAGTAGTGTTGTTTTTAACACCATCTGTTCTCACAGTTTGAGATGCAATATTTAAAACAGCTGAAGGAGACAGCAGAGCTCAGCATATCAAGTGAACAAAAACTACATCCAAACTGCATTCTCATGAGACTTCAGTATAACTCATTATCAGAAAAAAAAAAAATCTGGATTTTATGGGGTTTTTTTTTAATGATAGATTTACTATTTGATTGATGTATGATTTTTGATTTCAATCACTGTCATAATCTAAGATTTAAGAAATTACAAATTAGTAAGTAAATAGCAGTAGCTATTTTATTGTCAATTTGTATTTTGTGAATTGCTATCTTTAGTATGTATTTAGTTCTGTTGCACCTTTTGTGAAAGCCTAAACACTGTCATGCGAATCAAATAGTTTAAAGGACTAATATGGTGATATTGTTTGGGGAAAAGCACCAACTTAGTTTTTTATACAAAACATCACAATCAAGTCCAAACAAAAATACACACAGAAGTGGGCAGGAGAGGAAAAAAACAGTCCCACACACACACACACACACACACTCACACACCTCTAGTATGAATGCTAACCACCCCTAACCCTCATTTTGGCCTTTATAAAGGCCTTGAGCAGTAATAATAAATATCAACCTAAATTTAGTGTCTAAGCCTTGCTGCAAGATTCTCTATATGTATAATTCCCTTTATTATTGATGTATAAATAATGGAAGTTAGTAAAGAGATTTCTGTTATGGAAAAGCAGATTTGTTCCAATAAAAAGTCACATATTTATCCATCCACCCATCCATCTTCTAACACTTACTCCTTTTCAGGGTCACGGGGAACCTGGAGCCACATATTCACCACAAGATAAAAAAAATTAAATATGTTCTCCCCCCATCATCACCAGATAAGCAAATTCAAGCGTCAGGGCTGGATATCACACTATTTATGGGACGTGATGGTCTCTGTTAAACTTTGGAGAAGAAACAAATACAAACAACACATACCATATTCTCTACATCTGCTTCCTGTGAGTGCTTTATCAAATTCATTCATTTACTACAATAAATGTGCAGCATATATTGTGTGAGATATCACCAT
This sequence comes from Ameiurus melas, assembly GCA_012411365.1. NCBI lineage: Eukaryota > Metazoa > Chordata > Actinopteri > Siluriformes > Ictaluridae > Ameiurus > Ameiurus melas. The sequence goes on from CM022753.1 coordinate 18,133,271, forward strand.
ATGTTTTCCTCCACAGATGTACATGGTGAGGAACTGACTCAGCCTGCTTCATCCAGCCAGGCCAGAGTCTCTCCATCAACTGCAAGGTTTCATATTCAGTTACCAGCTATTATACAGCTTGGATCCGACAACCTGCAGGAAAAGCTCTGGAGTGGATTGGATACATCAGTAGGGGTGGTAGTACATATTACAGTGACAAACTGAAAAATAAGTTCAGCATCTCCAGAGACACTGCTACTAACACAATAACACTTGGAGGACAGAATCTGCAAACTGAAGACACAGCTGTGTATTACTGCGCAAGACTCACAGTGACACAGAATAGTGTATTCCCCTTACAAAATCTTTGAGACATGTTAGAGGCATCCTGCCAGTGTGACTAATAAATCATCTCTCACGTGGCGTGACGGCAGGAAGCAGGCAGGATGCATTCGCAGTTCAAATGGTGAGGTTTATTTACAGGTGATGAAACCAGACAGAAACAGAAACAGAAACAAGTCTCTCTCTACAACTAAGCTAAACCAGACTAGGACTTTGGCTAAAGCTAACGCTAATGCGAAGGCATTAACCGGACATAAAACAAATACTCGCTGAAATTGCACTAGCGCTATAAATGGCAGGCATACATAAATGCACACATAAGTCCAAGCATTCAACCGTGCCGTGTGAAGCACGGTTCACGATATATATCTACACAGTCATTAGCCCGCGATATCTTCCAGCTGCGGGCACTTCCGCATACGTCACACATGACGCAAGGGACGAAAACATAACGTCACCCTGGAAACAGCATGCGCGCTGCTGCACGGGGGAATCGTGACATAATCTCATTCAAACTTTGACTTTCTTCCACTGGAATGAAGTCATTTTTTTGAAGTCATGCTTGTCATTTTTTAAATACAGTCATTTTTAAATCAAATAAACATTCTTCAAAGACCATTGAACCATTATTATTCTTTTCATTGCACAGATTATTTAATAAACAATTATAATATGTTTAGACAGTGGATTCAAGAATAATACACTTTGTTTCCAGCAGTGTGTTGTGATGAACTTTTTTTTGATCATTGAATTTTTATTGGAATTTTGCATTTTACACATTATAACACCAGACCCAACAACCCCAACAAAACAACCACAGCCAAAACCAAAAGAATACAAAAAACAAAAACAAACAAACATTCAAAGAAAACACACAAAAAACAAACAACAACAATGAAAAAAAGAAAGAAAAAAAAGAAAGATAAAAAAGGTAAGATGATTAGTTTTTACCGTCTACAACTCCTCACTCCACCTCCAGGGTGTGTACATTATTGAAGTAGGTAATAAATTGTTGACCTTTCCCAAAAATGAGTCACCCCTGCCTCAGATGTTGTGCTTGATTAAAAAGATCATTAAGTCTTTAAGCCAGACTGATATAGAGGGGGTTGTGGAGAGATGCAAGACAACAACATTCTGCACCGAGCAAGTAACAATGCAAAGGCCACAACACTAGCTTGTTTATGGTTCAGAGATGAAACACCAAATATGGCAATTAAAGGACAGACATCCAATTTGATTTGAAGAGCGTCGGACATAGTTTCAAGGAAAGAGTTCCAAAAGTTCTGCAGTTTGGGACAGAGTGCAAACATATGACTCAGGTTACAGGGCGAAAGTTTTAATTTTTCACACATGTCAGGAACATTGGGATTTATTTTAGACAGTTTACTCATAGAGAGGTGAGCTCTGTGGACCACTTTAAATTGTATGAAACTAAGTCTAGCACAGGACATAGTGGTCCGTATATTATCTAACTCTCTGCCCCAGTAATCATCCTCAAGCTCCAGGCCCAATTCCTCTTCCCAAGCACTAATGGTTTTGATATTGTAAAAATCGTCCTGTGAACAGATCGTTGCATATATCCGTGAGATAATTCCACTCTTATGAGTTCAGCTCGAACACCTCTTTCCATGCAGACTTTGTAGGTAAGGAGGGAAAAGTGTGTTTAACACACAGTCTGTTATCATAATTTGAGGTGCAATATTTCAAACAACTGAAGGAGGCAGTAGAGCTTTATAAATAAAATTAATAGGTCCCAATACACACCTCTAGTCTCAACCAGATTTCCTGCAAGATTTCTAAAAAAAATCCTCCTATTTGTATTAGTATCTGTTCAGATCACATTATCTGTTCATTACAAATAATATATTCAAATCCCTACATCCCTACTCCTCACACAAACCATCACCATATTAACAATGTTACATGATTTTTCTTTATTTTCATTTTTAAAGCCATCCATGCCATCCATTATATAATTCCCTGTGTAAACTGTACAGAAACTAAAACATATTAGAGTGAGCGTTTCTCTGTAAACCTTGCAGCTGGAACTACTGTCAGAGTCGCTGTTATAGAAATACAATTAACACCTTCTGACCACAGCACCTACTACTTTATTAAGAAATGCTCATTTTGGAAATGTACTATTTACTTGGTTTTTTATGCTTATTTAGTGTCCATTACATTTTCACAAAATGAAAATGTTAGGGTTTAATCACTTGAGCACAGGGATTCATTAGTGTTTTATTTCAGGCTAATTTTAATAAGAATTCAGTTTTCAAAGAGAAAGATCTTTAACTAATAAACTAGTAACCCTGAGTCTTCAAGTTAATGTAGCTGTTGATAACTCATTTTATGCAATGTCTCTTACATTAAGGAGGTGTGTGTGTGTGTGTGTGTGTGCACTTGCGTTTCAGTGGCCCGCCAGCGGACTTTTAACATCCGTTAATGCAACGTTATTCGGAGAATTTTTCCATTTACACAGCTGTTTGTATTACATATACAGTGCCTTGCGAAAGTATTCGGCCCCCTTGAACTTTTCAACCTTTTGCCACATTTCAGGCTTCAAACATAAAGATATATATTTTTTATTTTTTGTGAAGAATCACCAACAAGTGGGACACAATTGTGAAGTGGAACTAAATCTATTGGATTTTTTAAACTTTTTTAACTAATAAAAAAATGAAAAGTGGGGCATGCAAAATTATTCGGCCACTTTACTTTCAGTGCAGCAAACTCACTCCAGAAGTTCAGCGAGGATCTCTGAATGATCCAATGTTGTCCTAAATGACTGATGGTGATAAATAGAATCCACCTGTGTGTAATCAAGTCTCTGTTTAAATGCACCTGCTCTGTGATAGTCTCAGGGTTCAATGAGCGCATAAAAGTGCACAAAGGGTTCAATTATGAATATACATATAAATATACATATAAATATACATTTTGTAGATTGCTGGATATATGATATGATAATTATAAGAAATATCAAGGGTAGCAGCCTTTTATCCTACTTATGTGTACATGGTTTCCATTGGCCCTTTGGAGTCTCCAAAATGCTTTGGTAGAAAAACAAATGGACATACCCTTATAATAACGTGTAAAATATACATTTTATTTGGTATTGTTATCCAGTTTGAACTTGGACTAGGAAAGGCTTCATGCTGTGTTTACTGTGCTTTCCAACTAATCGTTCTCAGCACCCTTTTGTTTCAGTGTGTTCAAACCTCTATTACTCAGTACCAGTACTTAATGTGATTCTGACTTATGGAGACAAAACTTCAGAGTGTCCCCATTCAAAAGAGACACAAATCATGCATGTAATCCAAATGGTTCAAAATAAGCTTTCATTTAGTTTTGGGTATGTGTTGGATAGGCATTTTAGACAAATTTTACAGGAACTTCATGCTGTATACACATAATCCATAATTAATAATAGGTCAATCCATTCATAAGCTTTTGTGCAGGTTGTTGAATCTGAGCTGTGTAAAGTGGACGTTGGTATCAGTGATAGAAGCTCCACACTCAGCTCAGTACAAAACACACATCTGCAGGAAGATAAACAAAGTGTAAACGTTTTTCAGCTATAGAGGGCAGTAGATTACTTCTGCTGAGGTAAAACTCATGAAACTTGCTTTAAAAAGAAACAAATGAAATGAGAAAATGCACAAGTATTATCTCTCAGAACTAGGAGCAGAGGCATCCTCTAAATAATAACAGCAATATCACACCCAAACATCTTCACAACCAAACTTCTTCAAGAAGAAGAACAAGAGAATAGTTTCAGTGTCGAGCTGCTTAAGGATTTAAAATTTTTACCATCTGGTCACTCGATTTACATGTTTTATAATTTTAAAATTCTAATCTAGAATCTTATCAATCAATTATTTCTAAGTCTAAAAAAGGGCAGACTGTACCAGAATGAAAATGATTTGACTCGGTCATTTTCTATTGCACAGTTTGATTATAATATTCAATCTTGAGCCCAGTTTTAATGAAACCAATAAATAAGATTTAACTACATGCTGTGGCTGTAGTGTATGTATTTGTGTGTGAGTGTGTATGTGATTGTGCCCTGCGATGGATTGGCACCCTGTCCAGGGTGTACCCCGCATCGTGCCCCATGCTCCCTGGGATAGGCTCCAGGTTTCCCCGTGACCCTGAAAATGAATAAACGGTAGAAGATGGATAGATGGAACTACATGCTGTTCTGAAAACACTGTAATTGTTCACTGTGTGAGAGTGGCAAACATGGAAGCAGTTATTCACAGAAGTTGTTTTACCTAATAATAAAACTTAAAGATTTTCACATTTACATTAACAACGTTTAGTAAAAACTAAAATATACTACAGTATTTAGTAGAGCAGAATTCATGTTTCCCTCAATAATTGCAAGTTGCCCAGGCCCTGAAGCAGCAAAGCATCCCCACACCATCACACTTCCACCACCATGCTTGACCATACATATGATGTCTTTTTTGTGGAATTGTGTGGTTTTTTTTACACTAGATGTAACAGGAATTGGATAACCTTTTTTGCGTCAACAAATAATATTATCATTTTAAAACTGTATTTAGCATTTATACAGGTTCTTTTTTTATCTTAAATTTTGTTTTAATTCTGAAGAAATGTAGTCTGAGATATACACAAAAACATAAGAAATCAGGATGTGGCCAATACTTTTTCACAGCACTGTATTTATTTGTTTATTTATTCAAATATAAAATACTCAAATTAACACAAACCATTCATATTATTGGGAATAATAACAAATAATTACATTATTTACATTGTTTATTTTTGATATTAAATACATAGAGCCAAACTGGGATGTGACTGTGATTAACAGCTGCAGAGCTGCACTCAACACTGCTTCTCTGTAATATTTATGCAAATCTCCACCTCCTCTTGTAATATTAGCACCGTGCTTATCTAGAGAGGAAGCGGTTCTCATTAGTCCTCCTTCAACACAAACATGTTTGCTTCAGCTCCACTGCTGCTGCTGGCTCTCGCCCCCTGTGAGTGTTTGGATTTAATCTTAATTACTTCATCTGATCCTTTCAGTTCCACATGTGAACCTTTTCTTTTTCTCTTTTCACAGATGTGTTCTGTGCTACTGAGCTCATCCAGCCAGACTCAGTGGTTATAAAGCCAGGAGAGACTTTAAGCATCACCTGTAGAGTGTCTGGAGCTTCTATCACTGATAGCAGCAGCCACGTTGGAACAGCTTGGATTCGACAGCCTGCAGGAAAAGCTTTAGAATGGATCAACAGAATTAATTATGATGGGAATATTTATAAGAACGATTCACTTAAAGACAAGTTAGTTGTCTCTCGAGACACTTCCAGTAACACTCTGATCTTACGGGGACAGAACATGCAGACTGAAGACACAGCTGTGTATTACTGCGCTCGTGAACCACACTGACCCGACAAACTGCAGCGCTGCACAAAAACATCATCTTCATAACAATTCAGTTCTGTATTTAAATAATAACTAGCTAAATTTAACTGACTGAGTAATGTCCACATCACACCTCAATGCCTAGATATATGGATACATTTCAGTCATGAATGTACAGAAAATAAAGTAATTATAAAAAGTTATATGTAAAGAGAGAGAGAGAGAGAGAGACAGAGAGAGAGAGAGAGAGAGAGAGAGAGAGAGAGAGAGAGCTGAATTGTCCTTCAGGATGATTTTTTCTAAATTACTTCTGATTAAACCAGTTGCTGATTAGTCAAATAAATAATTTAATAAAGTTCACCTAGAGTTTGTTAGGTTTTATATCTAAACAAATCGCATCCTCATGACCAAGAGCTATCAAAGTTCTGGAAAAATATTAATCAACGATTGATTTAAAAAAATATATACACCAATTTTAATTAATTTTCTTTTTAAATTGTACTTTAGCTTCAGATGAGACATTTTTATTTATGGCTAGAACATTTTATAGTTTCTGAATCTCAGAATCTCAGAGTGGTTATACTGCATCCATTGACACGTTTGCTTCTTCCCCCTCTTTGACCATTATCTTCCAGGATCTAGCCTCTAAAAAAGTGAACGGTTGTTGCGGACACAAAATCTTGTTGTGTCGCAAAATTACGAGTTAACAAATGCAATGTTATACATCACCCCAGTCACAAGGAACAATTCTCTTATGGCTGAGAGTACACATTATTCATGTAAAACATTTAATGTACACTACATAACCAGAATCAGAAGAACTGCAAGTTTCTAAAAGGTTGACACAGTTATGCACCTTTACATGAGTAATATGTGATCACATATGAAAAACCTGCGAGATTACATTTCAACATGTTATGCCCTGAAATGATACATGAGAATTTAAGTAAACACATGTGAGATCATGTGACTAATATGATCACCTGTTAAAAATGAACATGATCCAAGGGGGAAAAAAGAATCATTTGAAATAAATCACATGTAAAAAAAATAAAAATAAAAACACACTCCATGTGAAACAAATATTATAAAAATGAATCAATTGTTCATTAAATAAGTAATGTTCTTCCAAAAGAAAAAGTTTCTACTTAGAACATTTTGGTGTAGGGTTCTACACAGAACCTTTTAATCATCCACTCATCTATACACTGAGCAGCCTGTGGTTGTGGATTTAATACATCCATAGTGGTCATGGACACTCCCTATTCAAATAGAGTCGGGTATAAACAGCATGTTCTTGGCTGTTCTAGTTTCCAGTGAGCTCTGTGATAGATAACACTCCCATACACTTTAAATCTGGGTGAAGCAGAACTCAGAGAAGGATGATGTTAGAACATTGTATTTTATTTCTTCTCATTTCATGTAAGTTTCAGACTTTTTCATGTGATGATTACTAGGAAAATTAACCATTCTGTCCTGATAAGCATTATAACATAACATTACCTAGTTATACTCTTCTCTTCCAGATTCTTATGGGCAGTCCCTGACCTCCTCTGCTTCTGTGGTGAAGAGACCTGGAGAGTCAGTCACTCTGTCCTGTACTGTCTCCGGATTCTCAATGGGCAGCTACTGGATGCACTGGATCCGTCAGAAACCAGGAAGAGGACTGGAGTGGATCGGATACATTGACACTGGCACTAGCACAACATTTGCTCAGTCTCTGCAGGGCCAGTTCTCCATCACTAAAGACACCAATAAAAACATGCTGTACCTAGAAGTGAAGAGTCTGAAAGCTGAAGACACGGCTGTTTATTACTGTGCTCGAGACTCACACTGACACAACAGACTCCAGAGCTGTACAAAAACTTACACAAGCACGTCCCCATGAGCTGTAAATATTCCCTCAGCAGGAAACTGAGCCCCAGAGACATTTATTATAAACAACATCCATTCATATTAGTGCTCAGTATTATTTCTCCTTTTATCTTACTCCATTACCAGTTAAAATTCCTCTGTAAAATTTTCAGCCTTTTATTTTATTATCTCTGGCTGGTGTTTAAAGCTGAAGACAAACATGAAAGCAACATTAATTATACACAAAGACATTAAATGACAAAACATTCAGTTGCATTTCATTTCATTTCTAGATAAAAATATAACTCATAAGAAAACTTTTTGCTAATTAATTTTGATTAAATTTAATAAATGTATTTGTTCCTTTAAGAATGTGTCCACAAAGTTTTATAAATGAAAATGTTTGAAGAAAAAAGTAATTTAGGAAATTATTTGAATACAAATAATTACACAAACAAAAAAAGAATAATAAAACAGAAAACTTTCATATTATTATGTTTGCTTATGAAACATCACTCCTTCCATAAATGTTAAATAATACAGAAAAGCAGAAAATGTCACAGTGTCAACAATTACCCACATTTACATTTGACATTTATTCACTTAGCAGATGCTTTTATCCAAAGCGACTTACAAATGAGAAAAATACAAGCGAAGCAATATATCAAGCAGAGAACAATACAAGAAATGCTACCATTCAAGAAAGATCCATTAATTGAGTTCCAGAGGAAGTGCACAGAGTAGAGGTGTAAGTGCAATATAATAATAATAATAATAATAATAATAATAATAATAATAATAATAATGATGATGATGATGATTATTATTATTATTATTATTATTATTATTATTATTATTATTATTATTATGAGTTGGTTTGGTGTTCACGGAAGAGGTGGGACTTTAGCTGTTTTTGGAAGATGGTGCGGTACATATTTAAAATCCATTGTGGATTTAAATGGAGCATTGCCACCAAGTTTCTGCACAAGTTGTTACAACAGAAACAATACTGCATTTGAATCAGCTGATTTATAAAAAACCTAAATTGAATCAACAAATCAAAATTGAGGGTTCAGTGCAGTAGTATGATGTCATTCAACTGTGTGAGTCTTTATTTTATTGAAAATATTAGCTGGTAAAGAAAACTTTTATTTTAATAAAACACTAACAACAACAACAACAAAAACACATGATGAATCTCCTCATCATGATTTAAATACATGTTAACAACGTTTTCCTCCAATCATCATCAGATATGCAAATACTAGCATCAGGGCTGGATATCACTCTATTTATGTGATGTGATGGTCTCTGTTAAACTTTGGAGAACAGAGAAGACCCCAGTACAAACAATACACACCATGTTCTCTACATCTCTACTCCTCCTGCTGGCGGCTGCTTCCTGTGAGTGCTTTATCAAATTCATTAATTTACTACAATAAGATTAAATGTGCAGCATATATTGTGTGAGATATCACCACGTGTTTTCCTCCACAGATGTGCATGGTGAGGAACTGACTCAGCCTGCTTCCATGACAGTCCAGCCAGGTCAGAGTCTCTCCATCAACTGCAAGGTTTCATATTCAGTTACCAGCTATTATACAGCTTGGATCCGACAACCTGCAGGAAAAGCTCTGGAGTGGATTGGATACATCAGTGGTGGTGGTAGTACATATTACAGTAACAAACTGAAAAATAAGTTCAGCATCTCCAGAGACACTGCTACTAACACAATAACAATTGGAGGACAGAATCTGCAAACTGAAGACACAGCTGTGTATTACTGCGCAAGAGACTCACAGTGGCACAGAATAGTGGATTCCCCTTACAAAAACTTTATGAGATATGTTAGAGACACCCTCTCAATGTAACTAATAAACCATCTCAGTCACACTTTTACTTTCTTCCACTGGAATGACGATTTAACAGCTTGTGTCATTTCAAACACACACAAAGTAATATCCATTAAATAACTGCATAAAAATTATATTGTTTCAAGAGTGGTCATTTTGAACGTTTATTATTTTCTTAATTTTATTGAATATTTAATGAACATTTAAAATAAATATTTAATATGTAATACTTAAATCATTTAACACAAATTATTCATATTATTATGTTTGCTTGAAAAAGATCTGCTATTTTAGATTATTATTATTATTATTATTATTATTATTATTATTATTATTATTATTATTAGTAGTAGTAGTAGTAGTAGTAGTAGTAGTAGTAGTAGTAGTAGTAGGTAGAATTTAAAAAGAATCTACTCCTGGGGCTTTCAAGCTCAAGCACCAAACTCGGCTCAGACCTTCAGACTGTTCTGACTCGAGTTGTTATATCTTTACGAACTGATTGGATTTCCCGAATTCCCGTTACGGATGCTCAAAGTGGCCAAAATTCCAATTGACTTACATAGAAAAATTCTGACTTTTATAACTCTTTGAACTTTCAAGTTATTTCCACCAAATCAGAACAGTCCTTCAGGCTGATGAAACTGGTCAGGATCTATTTTTCCAAACTGATCGGACCCCCGGTATTCCCACTGCAGACGATGAAAATTCCCAAAATCTTGCATTAACTTTCACTGAGGGAAGGTTCAGAGCCTGACTCCAAACTCCACTTGTCAGAACTCACACACACACACCTGAGTGCACATGGCCTGAACCCCAAAAGTATTGGAACACTGCCTGACTTCAAAAGTATTGGAACGCGGCATTTCTCCAAAAGTATTGGAACAACACCTGGCTCCAAAAAAAAGTATTGGAACGCTGCCTGGCTCCAAAAGTATTGGCATACTGCCTGGCTCCAAAAGTATTGGAACTGTATATAGCTCTAAAAGTATTGCATCTATTTTTCCAAACTGTTTGAACCCTCAGTATTCCCACTGCAGACAATAAAAATTCGCCAAAACTCCCATTCACTTACACGCGAGTGAATGTTCAGAGCCTGATTCCAAACTCCAACTGTCAGAACTCACACACACCTGAGTGCACATGGCTCAAACCACAAAAGTATTGGAATGCTGCCTGGCTCCAAAAGTATTGGAATGCTGCCTAGCTCCAAAAGTATTGGAATGCTACCAAGCTCTAAAAGTATTGGAAAGCCATATAGCTCCAAAAGTATGTGTAAGCCTCATAGCTCCAAAAGCACTGGAACACTATCAAGCTCTAAAAGTACAGGAATGAGTATTGGAACACAATCACGCACTAAACGTATTGAAATGCTGTCTGGCTCCAAAAGTATTGGAATGCATCTACACCCTAACTACACCCTAGCAACCACTCAGAACACCCTAGCAAGACCTTAGCAACCACCAAAAACACTATAGGAACTGCCTAGAAACCACCTAGAACATACTAGCCACTCCTTAGCAGACTTGCTTTCTCAAGCCAACATCAAAGTTTATAGACACGAACTTTACCTATCTAGTTACAGTAGATAATTAGAGTAGATACTAATAGTAGATACTTCAATTACTTATCACAATAAACTGACACTAAATGGAGCCAAAATGGGATATGACTGTGATTAACAGCTGCAGAGCTGGACTGAATACAGCTTCTCTGTAATTTTTATGCAAATCTCCACCCCCTCTTGTAATATTAGCACCGTGCTTATCTATAGAGGAAACAGTTCTCATTAGTCCTCCTTCAACACAAACAAGGTTGCTTCAGCTGCACTGCTGCTGCTGGCTCTCGCCCCCTGAGAGTGTTTGGATTTAATCTTTATTACTTCATCTGATGCTTTCAGTTCAACATGTGAACCTTTTCTTTTTTCTTTTTAAAAAATAAGTTCTATGTAAGTTCTATTTAAGTGTTGATTTGATTGAACAGGGTTTGCAGTAATCATGCCTGGTTGTTTCTAGTCCAGCTGAACTCCATTATGAAGGCACTTTCCTTGATTTAGGGAATTAGTAATTACAGGGGCAAATACATTTTTACACAAGCCCAGTTGGTATTGAATAACTTTTTTTGCATCAACAAACAATATTAACATTTTAAAACTGAATTTTGCATTTACTCAGGGTTTTTTTTTTATCTTATATTTTGTTTTATTTCTGAAGAAATTTAGTCTGAGATATACACAAAAACATAAGAAATCAGGATGGGACCACTGTATTTGTTTATTCAAATATAAAATACTCAAATTAACACAAACTATTCATATTATTAGTAATTATAACAAATAATTACATTTACCACTTTAAATTGATATTAAATACATAGAGCCAAAATTGGATGTAATTGTGATTAACAGCTGCAGAGCTGCACTCAACACAGCTTCTCTGTAATATTTATGCAAATCTCCACCTCCTCTTGTAATATTAGCACCGTGCTTATATAGAGAGGAAGCGGTTCTCATTAGTCCTCCTTCAACACAAACATGTTTGCTTCAGCTCCACTGCTGCTGCTGGCTCTCGCCCCCTGTGAGTGTTTGGATTTAAGCTTTATTACTTCATCTGATCCTTTCAGTTCCACATGTGAACCTTTTCTTTTTCTCTTTTCACAGATGTGTTCTGTGCTACTGAGCTCATCCAGCCAGACTCTGTGGTTATAAAGCCAGGAGAGATGTTAACCATCACCTGTAGAGTGTCTGGAGCTTCTATCACTGATGGTAGCAGCCACTTTGGAACAGCTTGGATTCGACAACCTGCAGGAAAAGCTTTAGAATGGATCAACAGCATTTATTATGATGGGGATATTTATAAGAAAGATTCACTTAAAGACAAGTTTGTGGTCTCTTGAGACACTTCCAGTAACACTCTGACCTTACGGGGACAGAACATGCAGACTGAAGACACAGCTGTGTATTACTGTGCTCGTGATCCACACTGACACAACAACCTGCAGCGCTGCACAAAACATCATATTCATAATAATTCAGTTCTATATTTAAATAATAACTAGATACATTTAACTGACTGATTAATGTCCACATCACACCTCAATGCCTAGATATATGGATACATTTCAGTCATGAATGTACAGAAAATAAAGTAATTATAAAAAGTTATATGTAGAGAGAGAGAGAGAGAGAGAGAGAGAGAGAGAGAGAGAGAGAGAGAGAGAGAGAGAGAGAGAGAGAGAGAGAGAGAGAGGAATGGTCTTTCAGAATTATTTTTTTCTGAATTACTTCTGCTTAAACCAGTTGCTGATTAGTCACATAAATAATTGAATAAAGTTCACCTAGAGTTTGTTAGGTTTTACATCTAAACAAATTGCATCCTCATGATCAAGAGCTATCAAAGTTCTGGATAAATATTAATCAAATAAGGATTTTTAAAAATATATACAGATATTTTTATAATTTTTTCTAAATAAATCTTCATTAAATTGTACTTTAGCTTCAGATGAGACATTTTTATTTACAGCTAGAACATTTTAAAGTCTCTATAAAATGAGTTTTTGATTTTCAGAGATGTGTAAAGTAGACAAAATGTTTACTCAAATACAAGTAAAACTTCTTATAAAAATAATTAGGCTACTTAAGTAACAGTAAAATAAATAATGTTAATAATTACTTGACTAAGAGTAATAAAGTATCCAATGAGAAGACTACTCAAGTAGCACGTTACTAGTTACTTCAGATCTGATTACAAAGAAGGGAAAATCCTGAATCTCAAACTACATGGAGAAATGTAAGTCAGACCTCTCCTTGAAAATCTGTTTATATTATATAAAACCTGTGTTCAAGGTGAAGCAGCATGTCCCAGTACTGTGAAGGGTACAATAACACACAACCTGTCATTTCCAACACAAAATCTCACATACCAAAAAAAACCACCAACTTTTTAGCAACAGTTTTCTTTATTTTCTCAACATGTTAATAACACAAATTTGTCAGCATCTGAATTTAACCAAGACAACAGATAACAAAAGAACAGACTATGGAACAGAGGTGTAGAGAGAGAGAGTTGTGTTAGCGTGTGTGTGCATGTGTGTGTGTGTGTGTGCGTGTGTGGTTGCCCTGTATCCATTGACACGCTTTCTTCTTCCCCCTCTTTGACCATTATCTTCCAGGATCTAGCCTCTAAAAAAGTGAACAGTTGTTGCGGACGCAAAATCTTGTTGTGTCGCAAAATTACGAGTTAACAAATGCAATGTTATACATCACCCCAGTCACAAGGAAAAGTACTCTTATGGCTGAGAGTACACATTATTCATGTAAAACGTTTAGTGTACACTACATAACCAGAATCAGAAGAACTACAACTTTCTAAAAGGTTGACACAGTTATGCACCTTTACATGAGTAATATGTGATCACGTATGAAAATCCTGCGAGATCAACATGTTATGCCCTGAAATGATACATGAGAATTCAAGGAAACACACTTGAGATCATTTGAATAATATGATCACCTGTTAAAAATGAACATGATACAAGGGGGAAAAAAGAATCATTTGAAATAAATCATATGCAAAAAAATAAATGAATACAAACACACTCCATGTGAAACAAATATTATAAAAATGAATCAATTTTTCATTGAATAAGTAATGTTCTTCTACATCTTTTACTAAGTTTGTACTTTGAACATTTTGTTGTAGGGTTCTACAAAGAACCTTTTAATCATCCACTCATCTGAGCACTGAGCAGCCTGTGGTTGTGGATTTAATACATCCATAGTGGTCATGGACACTCCCTATTCAAATAGAGTCAGGTATAAACAGCATGTTTATTACTGTGCACGATACTCACACTGACACAACAGACTCCAGAGCTGTACAAAAACTTACACAAGCACGTCCTCATGAGCTGTAAATATTCCCTCAGCAGGAAACTGAACCCCAGAGACATTTATTATAAACAACATACATAAATTTTATTGCTCAGTATTATTTCTCCTTTTGTCTTACTAATTACGTCAAAATTCCTCTGTAAACTTCTCACCCTTTTCTTTTATTATCTCTGACAGGTGTTTAAAGCTGAAGACAAACATGAAAGCAGCATATACGAGAATATACAAGTATACGCAAAGACATTAAATGATAAAATATTCAATTGCATTACATCTCATTTACTGATAAACGTAACTCAAGAAATCTTTTTTATCTTTTTATTTGATTAAATTTAATAAATTGATTTGTTCCTTTAAGAATGTGTCCACAAAGATTTATAAATGAAAATGTTTAAAGAAAAAATAATTTCCATCATGTGTAACTGTAACTATTCCATTATTTATTTAGAAAATTTAAATATAAATAACTACAAAAAAAACAAAACAAGACAATTTTATTATTATTATGTTGGCTTATGAAACATCTATTTAAGCTTTCTCTTCTTCTTAGTAGTAGTAGTATTAGTAGTAGTAGAGGTAGAAATTTAAATGCTTTCTAGCTCAAAAAGCATTGGAACTCTGTGTCTCCAAAAGTATGGTTACGATGTCCGGCTCCAAAAGTATTAGTCACTGCTACACCCTAGTTACACCCTCGCAACAACTCAGAACACCCTAGCAACCACCGAAACTTTAACCTTTAACCATGACCTGTAGAGTGTCTGGAGCTTCTATCACTGATAGCATCAGCCACTTTGGAACAGCTTGGATTCAACAACCTGCAGGAAAAACTCTGGAATGGAACAAAGTAATTGAAATGTTGGGGATATTTATAAGAAAGATTCACTAAAAACAAGTTTGTTATCTCTTGAGACACCTCCAGTAACACGGTGACCTTTCAGGAACATGACATGCAGAATTAAGGCACAGTGTTCCACACTGACAAGACAAGCTGCAGAGATGCACAAAAATACCTTAATTTCCACATTACAAACATTTCAGCCAATACCAAACATGGTAAACAGATAATTTAACAAAAACAAACAAAAAATTTACATGAATGTTTCAGATTTTTGTAGTTTTGTGGAATTTATGCTTTGATAGGCCAATGCACGCTTAATCTGTCTACTATTCTCCCGCAGATGCATTTTAAGAAAAAAAAGGAGGATAGATTTAAAAAAAAGAAAAAAAAAGAAATCTATTTTCTAGCATCAAGAAATCATTGAATCGAGTGAGAAACATTAATGCAGTCATTTGTAAATCTCTAAATAAACAGTGTATCTTACAGTGGAATTGTCCGACATGAATTATTATATTTATATTAATTCACTACACTCTGTGAAAACAATAAAGAATGCAGTTAAAGGCTCTGAGAACACTGATATTTATAGAACTATAAGTGTAAAAAAAAAAAATCCGAAGTCTGGTGAACGACCACGAGCTATTGTGTGCAGATTCCGTTATTACAGGGACTGTGTTGATATTTTACTCCGTGCGAGAGAGCGCCAGCAGATTAAAGTGAGGGATTTGACCATCTCCGTTTCCCTGACTACACAGTCCAGACAGCCCGGGCCCGGGCCGCGTTTAACGAGGTTCCGCGTCAACTTCGTGATATTGAGTGAGTTCGCTATGGAATACTTCATCCAGCTCGGCTTCGCATTACATATAACGGTGTCCAGAAGGACTTTATTTCAGCGGAGGAAGCAGCAGAATACGTTAAACTCTTAAAACCAGGGTGAACTACATCACCTACACAGTAGGGGGGGGGGGGGTAATTATTATTATTATTCATTTATTTCTTTTTATTATTATTATTATTATTATTATTTTTTTAAGGAGGGAGAAAAGGTAAATGAATCACATAAATAATTAAATTACATGTAAATGAAGCACATGTATGAATATGAATACATGAAATTGAATCATATGTAAATGGATCACATGTAAATGAATCATATGAAAATGAACCACATGAAAATGAATCACATGCATGAATATGAATCACATGAAAATGAATCATGTAAATGAATCACATGTAAATTAATCATTTTGATATGATAATCACATTATCACATTATGTATTGAGATCACCTTAAACACACCCAAGGTCTAAATGCATTGCATAACATGTTTTAATGTCGATAAGATGTCAAGTATACATTGTTTACTGTATTATACAAAAGGTCTCAGTGCAAATGGAAAATATGGTCTCATTCCTCAACTGCAATAAAATGGTACATGCGGTTAAAGGCATACCCTCCCAGGGTCCCTCACTTAAATTACCTCCTGTATGTAAATAAGGTACATCCTCCCACAAACATCAAATTATAATCACAAACAACACCATTTGGTGGACCCACAGAGCATCTGGGTATTTAGGGGAGACCTGCCCAAAGATTCGGGGAATATGTAGACAGATTTCCCACACCGATCACTGTGTGTAGTTTTTCTCTACCAGGTATGTAAGTATTGTCTCTCTTATGTTGTATTGTTATGTTTTTGGATTTGATTGGAATGTAATGTTGCATGTAATTCTTATTATTATCAATAGTAGTGTTGGATTTGGATGTTTTCATAATTGGTTAAATAAATTATTAGACTTGATTATATTCTGAATTATTCTGAATGTATTGTCTCTAGTAAATTACATTCCTTGTTACAGCAAATCTGCGAACAGGTTAGTACAGTCTAATAGTTTGGCATTAAGTTAAGTGTACTTAGTGTGTACATGCTCAATATGAAATATCTTTT
Source organism: Ameiurus melas (assembly GCA_012411365.1). Lineage (NCBI taxonomy): Eukaryota > Metazoa > Chordata > Actinopteri > Siluriformes > Ictaluridae > Ameiurus > Ameiurus melas. The sequence goes on from CM022753.1 coordinate 18,150,371, forward strand.
TTGGACAACATAAAGTTGATTGACCAAGTCAAAATAGGAAGAATTCTAAACCTCTGGTTATTGTTATCTTTCTCTAGTTAATGTGTACATAGGAAACTATGGCATGATTATATAAAGAAAATTTTACTTAGATATTATTGGTTTGTAGATTTTAGTGGTCATGACCTCTGACTAGAGATACAATTTCTATAACTAAGTGTTACTATCTAAGGGGACTAATAAAGTACAATTTAGGAAAGGGCAAGCACGGGGCGGTCGTCTAAATAGTATTAGTCAATTACCTCTGGCCAATGACCAAGATTGGCGAATTTGTGACCATGAGATCCGCGCACACGGCTGGCACGAGACTCGACACAGAATCCGAATGAATGAGCATAATATAAAGTATCAAATAAATTAGATTTAATCAAGTATAGAATATTAAATGTATAAAAATATGAATAAGTACTGAATACAACATTGAGGATTTTACAATTGGAGTCAGATTTAATTTAAGAGAATCAAGCAGAATTGGAATGACAAATTTAAATAGATTCACATCGCTTCAAAAAGACAGGAACACGTGGGAATCCTTCTCCCACGTCATAGGACACTCTCGTTGGGCAAGTGAGTGGACCCTTACAGGTTAAACAATTACTAATTGCTCGTGAATTGGATTAAAGTGAGGAAGACTTGCACAGCATTGGTCTCACTTTCACTTCCCGGTGAGATCCAATGGCAAGACTGAGTGAAAAGTGAGTCAATTCTTGGCCATGTATGTTAATATATATTAAAATGTGTAATGTTTGATCATAGTACACACTGTTCAGGCTTGAACCTGAACAGCTGAAGCTGATTTGATTAACAAATCAGAAAACTTTAATGCTTGATAGAGCTTACATGTGTGTGTTTCGGTGTGTATCTGTGTGCTGCTTCAGGCTTTGATAGTCACAGCTAGAGGGAGAAAAGATTAGAAACTACGAATTGGGACCACACAGGACAATTTGCATTTCAAAGTATCTAAATTTGGTACTTCAGGTTACATGTAAATGATCATTAAAATGGTTTATTATATTTTTACATTACTGATACACTTTGTATATAGTTATGTTTCATTCAGTCTTCACTCTTAACATGTGCAGTCTCAACATGACCTTTTAGTTGTATTCCACTGTATTGTGCAGTTTGAGAAGAATAGTGGAAGTTAATGTAAAATAGTGCCTATAAAATAACTATATTATGTAGACAAAGATACATTTGCAAACTAAATGCAGCATAAAGAAATACGTCATAATATTTGATCATACAAATGTAATAGACACAATGTAGAAAATATTACATGAATCAAATCTAAATAACCTTACAAACTTATAAATTACAGTGTAATATGTAATAATAACTGAAGTTATGTCGGTGCATAAGGTTATTATACATAATTATAATTCATTTCGAGTTTAACAATATGTTTTATATTTTTAAAGCATCTGTCATTGTTACGGTCACAGAAACAGAATACATCTGCAAAGATAACCATGTTAAGCCTGTTCATTAGTGTTAAAAAGATGGAATGAACTCATAATGTGTCTTCATAACATAATTTCTACAAATGAAGTGGCATTTACCAGTTGATTTTCAAACCACAAGAATGAGCTCTGTTGAATTCTAAAACTGTGATCTTTGTTGTTGCTGTATTTTTTTTCTTCTTCACCATCCTTTATACTGTGTGGGGAACAATGTGCTTATGGATCAGATTTCGAAACCACAGTTTGATACGGGCATAATTGTGCTTAATGGTATTTTTAATGGCATATGTACTTTATAGCCAGTAACTAAATTTATGTACATTACCTGAAGACATGGTTATAATGGCAACAACAGACTTTCTGGAAAATGAATACAAGATTTTCAATAATTTTTATTTATTTCTTTGTTTAAAACATTACAATACATTAGTTTAATAGTGCATCACTAGCTCTAATGAGGATAATTGTTTTTTGTTAGAAAACAAGTTTATTTTTAGTTTAGTTTATTAAAATATGAATTATGTGGAAATATTTTTTGCTCATTTTATAACGGGAGACAATAGTTCTGGAAGGCACTGTGCAGTATACAATGTGAATCATTGATGCTATGATATTTTTGATTACTTCACAAGGGCTCTTGTGAAGATTTGTGTTTTCTTGTTTGATTCAATGTATATATACTGATAAGTAAAAAAAAAACAAAAAAAAAAAACATTAATTTGCACATTGTAGTGTTATAATGAACAATCACTGCACTCATTGGTAAACACTTGAGTATTAGTAATAGGTTAAGGCTGTTTCAGTATGTGTGTGAGCTTGCCCACATCTCCTGAGCCCAGCCACAGTTGTGTGAGAGCTCCTGATTGACAGCTTTGCAACAAATGCTCAAACCGTGCAGCTGCATTCTGCTTAAATTGCAGGGATCTAACGCCACACAGTGATAGACCTGTCAGGAGTCAGTAGCCCAAACTTACACAGGACTGAACACACAACTGAGTGTTCACCACAGAGAGAAATCTTCAGAGCTTCTTACTGTTGTAAAGTAGAATCCTACACCACTCAATCAGGTTATAAATATATAACAAGAGGATAGTAAGAATGGGCATTTTGCCCCCTATTTACACTAGATGGCAGCAGTGAGCAGCAGATTGTGGGACGTTCAGTTCGTTCTATAGCTTTTGGGCCTGATTTATCAGATTTATTTAGAAAAGTTGTGTAAGTTGTGTGTAAATGTTTGTCTAAGCCACATCGAACTAAAATTGTCTGCCCAATTAAAAAAAAGAATCCGGAAAGGCATATTTTCTTCGTACTTGGATGGATACATTGACCGCACATTTCTGTATGCTCTACTGGAAGGAGAAAGGGCAATATTGCACTTCAGTTTTATCTGTTCTTGCAAGTCCAACACATGTTCACCATTTATGAGTGGGTATATGTACATTCCTGGTGATTAAAATAAAGTAATAAAGTAATGAAACAATTTCTGTAAACATTTCTCCATTTGCTGTATTTCATAATGCCTTTATTCCTGAGAAAATTACTTGTTCACTTCTCTCCATGAGTATGTCGTCATGATACAAATGTGTGTCGATGAGGTATTTATGTGCAGCCAAGCTGAGTAGAGCAGTCGATTCTCATCAACGCTCACCATGAAGATCCCTTTCTCTTTATCCGTGCTCCTAATCAGCCTGTGTGTCCCCTGTGAGTTGTTCTGCAGATTAAAAAAATACAGTTTAAATGCTGATATTTTAATTGTTTTTTGTTCATAACCTCTCTCTACTAGGTGTGAAAGGCCAGAGTTTGGAGTCTATTCCTAGTCGTGCAGTACTGAGTAATCCTGGTGGAACTGTCAGCCTCTCTTGTAAGGCTATAGGATATAATTTTGGAGATTATGGCATGAGCTGGACAGCCTCGTGGAAAGCCCTTACAGTGCATTGGGCACATCAATACTACAAGTGGAGAAACATTCTACAGTAAAAGTCTTGAAGGAAGAATTGAATTAACAAAGGATAACAGTAAAGGCATTTCATACTTCAAGTTGTCTGGCCCCCAAAGAAGACTTTAGTTGTGTATCACTGTACCCAAAAATACAGTGACACAAAGAGATGACAAGGATGTACAAAAAGTTCAGTTCCTGAATTTGATATACGTCTGTCTTCCTGAATACAGTGGGAAGACAATGTTAAAATATAATCTCGCAATATTATAGTGTAAAGGCAGAGAATAAAATTATATAAATAAACCCTGGATGCCCAAAAGTACTGCTTCACACAAATAACTTGTTATCAAAGTTGTCAGGACAGATTATTTTATGCTTTCCAGTTTTTCAGTGACGTGACGTGCTACCATTTTATTTTTAAAGAGGAGGATGGTGATGGAGTGTCTATTTATACTACAACAAGAAATAACAGGTACAAACTTATCATTAAATGTAACTATAAACTGAAAAAGTATAATGCGACATTTACTAAATAAAAAAATGCAGTAATTCAAGCTGCTGCTTGAATAAAATACTTTAGGACTTCATCATGAAATGTATGATCATTAAGAAAACAAAACAAGTAACGCACATTTTTTACATAGAAAGGATGTACTGTGTCTCATAATGCCTTTGTTTCTGACAAAATCCCAGTATTATGATGATCACAGGTCTCTTACCAACAGAATCACTGTCCCCTGTTCTCTTTCCTGATCATGATGTCATGATGCAATACAGAGTGCTGTGTGTCCATGCAGTATTTATGTGCAGCTGAGCTGAGTGGAGCAGTCGAGTCTCATCAACACTCAACATGAAGATCCCACTCTCTTTATTCCTGCTACTAATCAGCCTCACTGAGTTCTCAGCTGAAACCTGTGATTCACTCTTTTATCAGGATATATCTGTATTAAAACTTGATTAATGGAATATTTTACAGCAGGCAATGGAGTAACGAGCCAACACAGGGCCCCAATGCAGGACTGTCAAGGCGGGCCCCCTAATCAGAGCCTGGTGACAGAATGTCAATATTCAATGACGTGGTCTAGCGTACATATTTTACAGCAGCAAAGCGATCCATCCATCCTGTCACGATTCCCCCTGTGCGGTGGCGCGCTACCGCGCACGCTGTTTCCGGATTGATGTCATGTTTTCACCCCCTCGCGTGATGTATGTGGAAGCACTCGCAGCTGGAGGATATCGCGGGCTAATGACTGCATGGATATATACCGTGCGCCATGCTTTACACGGCGCGGGTGAATGCTGGGACTTCTGTGCATTTCTGTCCGTCTGCTATTCATAGCGCGAGTGCGAGTTCCGCGAGCCTTTGTTTCATGTCCGTTTTCTGCCATAGCCTTAGCGTTAGCTTTAGCCAAAGTTAGAATCTAGTTTAGCTTAGTTGTAGAGAGAGAGCTTGGTTTCTGTTTTTGTTTGTTTGTTCACATGTAAATAAACCTCACCGTTCGTACTGCAAATGAATCCCGCCTGCTTCCTGCCGTCACGCCATGTGACAGATTCTTGTTGGAAACGGCCATAACTATGCAAAATCTTTTGAACAGAGAACAGAAATCACCGGAGATAATTCCAACAGCATGGTGTATCTGACAGTCTCTGGTGTGACAGCAGAGGAAACAGCTGTGTATTACTGCACACAGGAAACAGTAATATCAGAAATATGAGGAAACACTGTACAAAAACATTAGTGATGCTGTTGATTAATTTCATTCAGCTTATATGTTTAAGAAATAAAATGTCTCTTTCATTTAAATGAGGAGTCTCTGAGCAGCATTATATAAATAAGCTTTCCTAATCTAATTCAGCTTCTAGAATCTAGACAATGAATGAAATTTTTCAGCAAGGATTTAGCTGATTAAAAAAATAGGTTAAAATAATTGAGCTTCTTGTAGAACATTTGTCTTTTATTTCTAACACCAATGTAGAATTCATTTAGTAGTCTTTCATTAACATACATTTTGTAGTATTTCCTTCAGTAAACTACACTTTCCTAAATTATTAGTGTTAAGTAATACGTTGTATCACAAGGTCTGATCCGTGGCATAATAAAAATATTGTGGTGTCAATTATCACTCACATTTAAAGGGAGATAGACAGCTATATTTTTTGTAAATGTTTCAAATCCACAACAGCCACATTGATTGCTCCACTGTGTGTTTCCTCTAAATAGTAAACACGGTAAATAGAAGAAGTTGCATGTGTTGTCCGTCCTTTTGTGTAATTAGTATTAGGTTAAATAATGTGTAATTAGTATTCCTACTTTAAGTTTGTCTGACATCAAGAAATAAATGTACATCCAGAGAAAAATAATGCAGCCATTTCCAGAGCTCTAAATAATAATAATAATAATAATAATAATAATAATAATAATAATAATAATAATAATAACAAAGAACAAAATAAAAAAGAGTGTCCATCTTATATTTTTAAATCCATCTTGTAATAGATTTGTCTGAGCCAATTGTTAAATTAATTTTAATTCTCTAGAGTCTGTGCAGTTAAAACCTCTGAAAACACTGATACTGATAGAACAGTTAGGGGCGCTATGGTGCATTGTGTCTCCCAGAAATCTCACTTACAATTCTGCACAATTTCTCATGTGATAATGTGAGACATTAAACACTGAGACTTATAGTGGTCTTATAGTAGTCAAATTCCAACACATGACCAGAGTCTGTGATTATTGAGTGCATATACTACATACACCAAGACTGAAAATAAATCACTGAATGAAGCACTGCTTTTTGTATTTTTGCCATAGGTTTGCTCTTTGTGGTTTCTCTGTAACAATCTGCCTTTTTTAAAGTCAACTTTATAGTAGTAACTGTAACTCTGCTTAATCCCACCACCCTGTCATTGCTTTTTTCCCCCTGTAACAGTACCCTTGCTGTGTTTTATTCCTTACTTGTTGTTTGTTTATAGTGTGTTTGCTTATTCAGCTGAAACACCTGATGGTGCATAAACACAGTGAAACAGATCAACAACATCCCTGTACAAAAACACCTCATATAAAGGCCTATTAAAACTTTTCCAACCAAGTCTAAATGATAAACAAACAAACAAACAAACATACAAATAAATAAATAAATAAATAAGCTACCCAAATGACACCTAATAGGTTAAATTATTTTTATGAGTAGTTTGTATTAGATTTAAGCAGTATGCCAGCAAAACCATAATCTCTAATGTTGCTGCACATTCTACACACAGTCAAAAGTTTTTATCCTCCTTGATTTTATGTTTTATGGGGAGATTTTACCATCATAAAGTTCATTATTTTTCTTTAGCAGCTCATCCTTAAGTGTTTTATTCCTCTTATACCACTGCAGTGTGCCCACAATTACAATGTTGTATTGATTAAAGAATGACACATCATACATTTTATTCATTTATAATCACATTTACTGTTGTGGAGAAATCAAAAGATACATTCTACATTGTACATTTTACATTATAACAAGGGTCATCACTAGATATTTTAAAAACAGGCTGGGGTAAAATGTTCCTGATAAATCATTGTCTGATCTACGTACAATAGATACGTCTAAACAAAGGCTTTCCTGTTCATTGATTGTTATCATTTACATAATTTCATACATCCATCTTCTACTGCTTACTCCTTTTCAGGGTCACAGGGAACCTGGAGCATATCCCAGGGAGCATCGGGCACAAGGCGGCGTACACCCTAGACAGCGTGCCAGTCCATTACAGGGCACAATCACATACACACTCACACACCCATTCATACCATTTACATGATTTGAATTATGTAAAACATGAAGGCTGATTGTAATGTCATCTGAAATATTCATCAAAATACATCAAAATATTCTGCACATCTTATGCCCTGCACCCTCGCTATGTTGTTCCTCCTTTTACTTAATACATAATAGGACATTGTAGCTGAGGAGAGGTAACTACCAGGCTACACTTATGGCTGTGTTAATGAGTAGTATATGAAGTTGTATTTAGTTGAATAATGCCATCCCATTTTCCACATCTAATTTACTTGGCACAAATTTGATTGATGACGCTAGCTTGTTAACTAAAAGAACACTTGCTTATCTCTTCTAATTTGGCATTCTGCCACAACTGATGTAATTTAGTCATCATAAGTGAAAGCTTTTTGAACTGATTTTAGATTGCTCAGGTCCAAGAGGTGTGTGTGATTAGTGATGAAGCTAAACTCTGCAGGACAGTGCAGTGGCCCTCCAGGAATCTGAATTACCCATCTCTGGTTTAGAAGCTAATTTTGATTTCAGTGGTCTCTTCCAGTATATTGTCTGGTATTTGTGTAAAAAAAAAAACATAATGAATTTGTTTTTATGACTCTGATGGACTAGGATTGGAGAGGGTGGATTTTAAATGTAATGAAAATGTGTTATGGGATTTCAGGTGGTGGGTGGAGACTCCTTCCATAAATGTTAAATAAATATAACCTTACAGAAAATGTCACAGTGCCAACAATTACCCACATATTTAAAATCCATTGTGGATTTAAATAGAGAATTGCCAAACATGTTTCTGCACAAGTTGTTACAAAAGAAACAATACTGCATTTGAATGAGCTGATTAATAAAAAACCTAAAATGAATCAACAAATCAAAACTGAGGATTCAGTGCAGTGGTATGATGCCATTCAACTGTGTGAGTCTTTATTTTATTGAAAATATTAGCTCGTATTTTTTCTTGTATTCTGATGTTGCGTTTGATAGCTTTGCTAATTTGGCATCCACTTACGATCTCCCCTTGACACATTTCTTTCAGTACTTTCAAATACAGAATTTTGTTTCTAGATGTTTTCCTGATTTCCCTTCTGCTCCTCCTGAACAGGCCTGGGAAGACCTGTTTTCAAATAACCCGCAGAGAGGAATGATTTCTAAGATTTATGATTTTATTTTGACGCAAGGTAGTGGGTCGAGTAATAAAATTAGGAATGCGTGAGAAACGGAATTAGGAGTACAAATAAGTGAGGAGTGTTGGGAACATGCTATAGGGAGGGTACAGACTACCACTTCTTGTGCTCGTCTTGGACTTATACAGTTCAAAGTTTTAAATAGAGTCCATTTGTCCAAGTCGAGATTGTCTGTGATGTATCCGGATGTTGAGGACAAGTGTGATAAATGCCATGACTCTCCCTGTCATCTTGGCCATATGTTTTTCTTCTGCCCTGAACTCCATGGTTTTTGGTCTGGCTTTTTTACCATCATGTCCACTATTCTTAGGGTACATTTAAAGCTTTGTCCATTGATTGCGATATTTGGGATTCCTCAAGCTTCAATTCCTTTGAGCTCGATACAAAAGGATGTTATTGCTTTCACATCCCTTATAGCAAGACGTTCCCTACTGTTACATTGGAAGTCTGCTAAATACCCATCTATCTCCCAGTGGATAAAGGACGTGATGTTTTTTCTGAAACTCGAGAAAATACGATATACGATGAATGGATGTACAGATAAGTTTTTCTCATAAATGGCATCCCTTTATTGCCTACTTTATGGAGTTACAGACACACACCCACTTAAAAGGTTGGTGCCTGTTGTTGAATTTTTAATATCTCTATAACCAGCGACAGTTAATGGGTAGCCATGATGAGCCGGAGGGGTGGGTTGTGGGTTCAATTTTGTTTTTCTTTGTATAAAAAGAAAAAAATCTGTGAATATTTACTGCTGTTGCTAATTTTGTATTTTTGGGAAATGGTGGGGAGGACAGAACAGAAAAGGCGATTTAGATAGGCTTTGCAGTTCAACAGAAATGTTTAGCAGAACTGGTTTAGCAAAAATTGTTCAGTAGAAATGTAGAAATGTTCTGTAGAAATGTTCATCAGAAGTTCAGCAGAAATGTTCAATAAAAATGAAACATAAAAAAAAACCAAAAGAAACAATACTGCATTTGAATGAGCTGATTAATAAAAAAAAACCTAAAATGAATCAACAAATCAAAATTGGGGATTCAGTGCAGTGGTATGACATCATTCCACTGTGTGAGTCTTTATATTATTGAAAATATTATCTGGTAAAGATAAATGTTCATCTGGTAAAATGTTCATCTCATCTCCGTGAGATGAATCTCAATATCTTAAAATACATTTTAAATACATGCTCCTCCAATCATCACCAGATATGCAAATACAAGCATCAGGGTTGGATATCACTCTATTTATATGATGTGATGGACTCTGTTAAACTTTGTAGAACAGAGAAGACCCCAGTACAAACAACACACACCATGTTCCCTACATCTGTCACGTATCTGGGGACTCCATTTCCCATCAGCCACTGCACTGCACCACATGACCACATGCACCACAACTGCACCTGATCCATGTTTCTGGTTAATGAGCACCCATGTGTATATATAGTCTTTGTCTGCACTCTCTCCTGGTCTTTCATTGTCTGAGACGTCTGTCTTTCATGTCAGTGTGTTCTGTTTCTTGCCATAGTATCTTCCCAAGTTGTCTTAGTGTTTGTCTTGTAGTCTATTTGTTTACATTAAATGTTTAAAATCTGCAACTGCTTCTGCCTCAACCTCAACTTGTTACAACATCTCTACTGCTCCTGCTGGCAGCTGCTTCCTGTGAGTGCTTTATTAAATTCATTCATTTACTACAATAACATTAAATGTGCAGCATATATTGTGTGAGATATAACCATGTGTTTTCCTCCAAAGATGTGCATGGTGAGGAACTGACTCATCCTGCTTCCATGACAGTCCAGCCAGGACAGAGTCTCTCCATCAACTGCAAGGTTTCATATTCAGTTACCAGCTATTATACAGCTTGGATCAGACAACCTGCAGGAAAAGCTCTGGAGTGGATTGGATACATAAATAGTGGTGGTAGTACATATTACAGTGACAAACTGAAAAATAAGTTCAGCATCTCCAGAGACACTCCCACTAACACAATAACAATTGGAGGACAGAATCTGCAAACTGAAGACACAATCATTACTGCGCAAGATACACAGTGACACAGAATAGTAGAATCCCCTTACACATACTTTGAAACATGTTAAAGACATCCTCTCAGTGTGACAAACCATCTCATTCAAACTTTTACTTTCTTCCACTGGAATGAAGTTGTAATTGCTTGTCATTTTTAAACACAGTCATTTTAAAATCAAATAAACATTATTAAAAGACCATTGAACCATTATTATTCGTTTAATTGTATAGAATATTTAATAAACAATTATAATATGTTTAGTCAGTGGACTCAAGAATAATACAGTTTGTTTCCAGCAGTGTGTTGTGTTTAACACACAGTCTGTTCTTATAGTTTGAGGTGCAATATTTGAAACAACTGATAGAGGCAGCAGAGCTCAACAAATAAAATGAATAGGCATCCCAGTCCCAATACACACCTCTAGTCTCAACCAGATTTCCTGCAAGATTTCTAAAAACAATCCTCCTATTTGTATTAGTATCTGTTCAGATCACATTATCTGTTCATTACAAATAATGTATTCACATCCCTACATCCCTAAGTCACAAAAAACTTCACCATATCAACAATGTTACATGATTTTTGATTTTTTTTCATTTTTAAAGCCATTAATGTTGAGCATCCATTATATTAGTCCCTGCGTAAATAGTATAGAAAATAAAACACATTAGAACGAGCGTCTCTCTGTAAACCTTGCAGCTGGAACCACTGTCAGAGCCGCTGTTATAGAAATGTAATTAACACCTGACCACAGCACCTAATACTTTATTAAGAAATGTTCATTTGGGATGATTGTTCAACTATTTACTTGTATTTTTTTATGCTTATTTAGTATCCATTGCATTTTCACAAAATGAAAATGTTAGGGTTTAATCACTTGAGCACAGGGATACATTAGTGTTTTATTTCAGGCTAATTTTAAAAAGAATTCAGTGTTTGTGTGTGTGTGTGTGAGGAGAAGGAGAAGAGCAGCTGAGCACCACTTGGCGTTTTGAATTTTGCCATTTACACAGCTGTATGTACAACGTATATACTCATGAAATATATCATTGGAAAGCTATGAATCTTGTGATATGATTGGTGCATACCATTTAAATATACAATCACAACAGCATCTACAATCAAGACTACCAGAATTCAAACAGCACCAAACGAAGATGACTCACCTTTGCAGCCAGATAGCAGTCTACTGAACAATAACATCCCGACAATAACAGTCTTGTTACACTGCCAATAGTGTAACAAACAATCCAATTATGTAAAAAATATTTAGTCCAAAACATCCATCCATCCATCCATCTTCTATACCGCTTTATCCTTTCCAGGGTCACGGGGAACCTGGAGCCTATCCCAGGGAGCATCAGGCACCAAGGCAGGGTACACACTGGACAGGGTACCAGTCCTAGTCCAAAACATATTTTACATCAATAAATCCACAAGAACTGCTGCTGTGTCGTTCCAAATCATCTCAGAAGACCTCCTGGTTCTCCTTCTCTATGCAGTGCGTGAGGAACACACCTAAATGCCAGAGCTCAAAATGGCCCCCTGGCTCAGACCTATCAAATGACACCTCATTTGAACCAAAGGAGCTTCTATGTCCTGTCTCCAAGCTTCACAATCCAATAAGAGTCAATGCTTCAACAAGCTCCTTCCCCTTTTCCTATGTGAAAACCGTGAGCTGCGTAATTGCAGATGTGGCGATAACTTGTAGATTATGTAGCCAGTGAACTGCTGAAAAGAATATCTTGCTTCACGTGTGTATTTCAACACTTCAGCTTAAAAGTCCCTGCGCGGACAAGCTCTGTAAACAATGGCATATGAGCACATAAAACTTCACAAAGGATTCAATTATGAATGTGTGTCGCCATTATCCATGTAATCGCCATTATTCCATGGATGCCATTTTCCCCTAGTGTCTTTCTGATAGTGGAGTCATGAACAGTAACCTGTATTGATGCAAGAGAGGCCTGTAATTTATTTGATGTTGTCCTTTGATCTTTTGTAACTTCCTGGATGAGTTGTTGCTGTGTTCTTGGAGGAATTTTGGAAGGTCGGCAACTTCTGAGAATGTTCACTACTGTGCCAAGTCCCGTCCCCCCATTTTGAGATAATGGCTCTCACAATGGTTCTTTAGAGTCCCAGAGCCTTTGAGCCTTTGTAACTCTTCCCAAACTAATGTTTCAATCACCTTCTTCCTGATAATTTCTGGAATTTCTTTTGAACTTTGTCATAGTGTGTTACTGGGTAAGACCTTTTAACCAAGTTCGTGCTGTTGAAAAAGTTCTATTTAAGTGTTTATTTGATTGAACAGGGATTGAGGTATTCAGGCTTGGTTGTGTCTAGTCCAGCTGAACTCCATTATGAATGCAGTTTCTTAGATTTAGGGAATTAGTAACTACAGGGGCAAATACATTTTTACACAGGCCCAGTTGGTATTAGATAACTTTTTTTGTGCCAACAAATGATTTCATTTTAAAACTGTATTTTGTGTTTACTCAGGGATTTTTTTAAATAATTTTTTTGTCTTAGATTTTGTTTTAATTCTGAAGAAATGTAGTCTGGGATATTCACAAAAACATAAGAAATCAGGATGGGGCCAATACTTTTTCACAGCACTGTATTTGTTTGTGTATTTATTCAAATATAAACTCAAATTAACACAAACTATTCGTATTATTTGCAATTATAACAAATAATTACATTATTTATAACATTAAATTGATATTAAATACATAGAGACAAACTGGGATGTAACTGTGATTAACAGCTGCAGAGCTGCACTCAACACTGCTTCTCTGTAATATTTATGCAAATCTCCACCTCCTCTTGTAATATTAGCACCGTGCTTATCTAGAGGGGAACGGTTCTCATTAGTCCTCCTTCAACATAAACATGTTTGCTTCAGCTCCACTGCTGCTGCTGGTGCTCGCCCCCTGTGAGTGTTTGGATTTAAACTTTATTACTTCATCTGATCCTTTCAGTTCCACATGTGAAGCTTTTCTTTCTCTCTTTTCACAGATGTGTTCTGTGCTACTGAGCTCATCCAGCCAGACTCAGTGGTTATAAAGCCAGGAGAGACTTTAACCATCACCTGTAGAGTGTCTGGAGCTTCTATCACTGATAGCAGCAGCTACTATGGAACAGCTTGCATTCGACAACCTGCCGGAAAAGCTTTAGAATGGATCAACATCATTAATTATGATGGGGGTATTAAAAAGAAAGATTCACTTAAAGACAAGTTTGTTGTCTCTCGAGACACTTCCAGTAACACTCTGACCTTACGGGGACAGAACATGCAGACTGAAGACACCGCTGTGTATTACTGCGCTCGTGAACCACACTGACATGACAAGCTGCAGCGCTGCACAAAAACATCATCTTCATAACAATTCAGTTCTGTATATAAATAATACTGTACTAGCTAGATTTAACTGACTGAGTAATGTCCACATCACACCTCAATGCCTAGATATATGGATACATTTCAATCGTGAATGTACAGAAAATAAAGTAATTATAAAAAGTTATATGTAAAGAGAGAGAGAGAGAGAGAGAGAGAGAGAGAGAGAGATGGTCCTTTAGTTTTTTTTTTTCAAAATTGTTCTGTTAAACTAATTGCTGACTACTCACATAAATAGCATCCTCATGACCAAGAACTATCAAATTTCTGGAAAAATTAATTCATTTTTTAATTAATTAATTAAAAATTAATAAAAACAAAAAACACCAGTTAAAAAAAATAAATTACTTTATACTTTAGCTTCAGATGAGAGATTTTTATTTACAGCTAGAACATTTTAAAGTCTCTTTAAAATGAGTTTTTGATATTCAGAGGTGGGTACAGTAGACAAAATGTTTACTTAAATACAAGTAAATCTACTTATAAAAATAATTAGGCTACATAAGTAACAGTAAAAGAAATAATGTTAATAATTACTTGAATAATTACTAAGAGTAATAAAGTATCCAATGAGAAGACTACTCAAGTATCACGTTACTATTTTTTTCGGATCTGTCACAAATCGTGACTTAAAGGAAGCAGGACGGATGCAATCGCAGTGCGGAAGAGACCTTTATTGAAACAGAGAGCAAACAGAAAAGAAACAAGAACAAGAAACATAAAACATGACAAAAACAATGAGCTAAGCTAAGCTATGCTAAGCTAGGCTATGCTATGCTACTTCTAACTCTATAAACTACACATTAACTATGGCATGAACTATGACTATGAACATGGACATGGACTATGAAACTATGGAACATGGCATGGAACAAGGACTCCATCCATCCATCCATCCATCTTCAACCGCTTATTCCTTCTTCAGGGTCGCGGGGAACCTGGAGCCTATCCCAGGAAGCATCGGGCACAAGGCAGGGTACACCCTGGACAGGGTGCCAGTCCATTGCAGGGCACAATGGAACAAGGACTCTCTATAATATATTCTCTTAATCTACACATGAACTATGGCATGGACTAAAGACAATGGTAACTCTTATTCTATTCTATTCTATTCTATATCAAGAATCGACTTCTACATCTATATTCTAGTCTATACTCTAGTTTACTTCTAATTACCGCGTTGTGTGTAGCATGGAACCCGGTATATATCCACACCAGTATCATTTGCGGGCAATTCCAAAGCGCACGTGACTCGACAACACGGGGCGGAGACATGACGTTTACCACAACAAACTGTCAATGCTGTCGACAACAGAGAGGATCTGATTACATAGAAGGGAAAATCTTGAATGTCAGACTACATGGAGAAATGTAAGTCACACCTCTCCTTGAAAATCTGTTTATATTATATAAAATCTGCGCTCAAGATGAAGCAGCATGTCCCAGTCCCGTGATGTACAATCACACAGAACGTGTCATTTTCAACACAAAATCTCACATACCAAAACAAACCCACCAACATTTTCCCAACAGTTTGTCTTTGTTTTCTCAACATGTTAACAACACAAACATGTCAGCATCTGAATTTAACCAAGACAACAGATAACAAAAGAACAGACTATGGAACAGAAGTGTAGAGAGAGAGAGAGAGAGAGAGGCGTGTTAGCGTGTGCGTGTGTTGTGTGCGCGTGTGTTCTGTGCGCGCGCGTGCTGCCTCCGTTGACACGCTTGCTTCTTCCCCCTCTTTGACCATTATCTTCCAGGATCTAGCCTCTAAAAACGTGAACGGTTGTTGCAGATGCAAAGTAGCAAACTTACGAGTTAACGAGTGCAATGTTAAACATCACCCCAGTTACAAGCAAAAGTTCTCTTATGGCTGATGGCTGAGAGTACACATTATTCATGTAAAACATTTAGTGTACACTACATAACCAGAATCAGAAGAACTACAAGTTTCTAAAAGGCACACAGTTATGCACCTTTACATGAGTAATATGTGATCACATGAAAAACCTGCGAGATTACATTTCATCATGTTAAGCCCTGAAATGATACATGAGAATTCAAGTAAACACATGTGAGATCATGTGAATAATATGATCACCTGTTAAAAATGAACATGATCCAAGGGGGGAAAAATAATCATTTGAAATAAATAATATGCAAAAAAATAAAAAATAAAAACACACTCCATGTGAAACAAATATTATAAAAATGTATCAATTGTTCATTAAATAAGTAATGTTCTTCAAAAAAAAAGAAGTTTCTACTTAGAACATTTTGTTGTAGGTTTCTACACAGAACCTTTTAATCATCCGTCATCTGAGCACTGACTCACTGAGCAGCCTGCGCTTGTGGATTTAATACATCCATAGTGGTCATGGACACTCCCTATTCAAATAGAGTCGGGTATAAACAGCATGTTCTTGGCTGTTCGAGTTTCCAGTGAGCTCTGTGATAGATAACACTCCCATACACTTTAAATCTGGGTGAAGCAGAACTCAGAGAAGGATGATGTTAGTACATTGTATTTTATTTGTTCTCATTTCATGTAAGTTTCAGACTTTTTCATGTTATGATTACTAAGAAAATGAACCATTCTGTCCCAATAAGCATTATAACATAACATTACCTAGTTATACTCTTCTCTTCCAGATTCTTATGGACAGTCCCTGACCTCCTCTACTTCTGTGGTGAAGAGACCTGGAGAGTCAGTCAGTCTGTCCTGTACTGTCTCCGGATTCTCAATGGGCAGCTACTGGATGCACTGGATCCGTCAGAAACCAGGAAGAGGACTGGAGTGGATCGGATACATTGACACTGGCACTAGCACAACATTTGCTCAGTCTCTGCAGGGCCAGTTCTCCATCACTAAAGACACAAATAAAAACATGCTGTACCTAGAAGTGAAGAGTCTGAAAGCTGAAGACACGGCTGTTTATTACTGTGCACGAGACTCACACTGACACAACAGACTCCAGAGCTGTACAAAAACTTACAAAGCACGTCCTCATGAGCTGTAAATATTCCCTCAGCAGGAAACTGAGCCCCAGAGACAGTTATTATAAACAACATACATAAATGTTTGTGCTCAGTTTTATTTCTCCTTTTGACTTACTCCATTAACAGTCAAAATTCCTCTGTTATTATCTCTGTCTGGTGTTTAAAGCTGAAGAGAAACATGAAAGCAACATTAAGTATACGCAAAGACATAAAATGATAAAACGTTCAATTTCATTACATTTAATTTATTGCTAAAAACATAACTTATAAGAAATCTTTTTGCTAATTTATTTGATTAAATTTAATAAATTGATTTGTTCCTTTAAGAATGTGTCCACAAAGTTTTATAAATGAAAATGTTTGAAGAAAAAAGTAATTTCCATTATGTGTAACTCTGTAACTATCCATCCATCCATCCATCTTCAACCGCTTATCCCAGGTAGCATCGGGCACAAGGAGGGGTACACGCTGGACAGGGTGCCAGTCCATCGCAGGGCACAATCACATACACACTCACACACCCATTCATACACTACGGACAATTTACCAAGCTGCCAATCAACCTACCATGCATGTCTTTGGGGGAGGAAACTGGAGTACCCCCGCAGCACGGGAAGAGAACATGCAAACTCCACACACACGGGCCCGGCGGGAATCGAACCCTGGAAGTGTGAGGCGAACATGCTAACCACTAAGCCACCGTGTAACTATTACATTATTTATTTATTTAGGTATGTGATTGTGCCCTGCGATGGACTGGCACCCTGTCCAGGGTGTACCCTGCCTTGTGCCCGATGCTTCCTGGGATAGGCTCCAGGTTCCCCGCAACCCTGAAGATGGAATAAGCGGTTGAAGATGGATGGAAATTATTTGAATATAAATAATTACACAAAAAAATTAAAACACAAAACTTTCATATATTATGTTGGCTTATGAAACATTTCCACACATTTAATCTGTCGTCAGTGTAATACCTTTTATTATTATTATTTTTAATTAGTAGTAGAGGTAGAATTATTTATTATTTGGTAATTATTATTATTATTATTATTATTATTATTATTATTATTATTATTTAGTAGTAGAGGTAGAAATTTAAACAGTATTGGAATGCTTTCTAGCTCCAAAAGTATTGGAAAGCTTTCTTGCTCTAAAAGTGTTGGTACGCTGCCGCGCTACAAAAGTATCGGAACGCTGCCCCGTGCCAAAAGTATCGGAACACCAACTGGCTCCAAAAGTTTTGGAACCCCATTTAGCTCCAAAAGTATTGAAACTCTGTCTGTCTCCAAAAGTATGGTTACGCTGTCTGGCTCCAAAAGTATTACGTCACTGCAACACCCTAGTTGCACCCTTGCAAGAACTCAGAACACCCTAGAAAGACCCTAGCAACCACCAAAAACACCCTAGCACCTACCTAGCAACCACATAGAACCCCTAGCCACTCCCTAGCAGATTTGCTTTCAAGCCAACATCAAAGATTGTAGTGACGAACTTAACAATACTTAGTAATAGTAGGTACTTCAATTACTTATCACAATAAAATGATGTTAAATAGGGATCCCAAAATTGCATATGACAGTGATTAACAGCTGGACAGCTGGACGCAATATAGCTTCTCTGTAACATTTATGCAAATTTTCCCCTCCTCTTGTAATACAAGCACCGTGCTTATCTAGAGAGGAAACAGTTCTCATTAGTCCTCCTTCAACACAAACATGTTTCCTTCAGCTCCGCTGCTGCTGCTGGCTCTCACCCCCTGTGAGTGTTTGGATTTAAGCTTTATCATGTCATCTGATCCTTTCAGTTCAACAAGTGAACCTTTTGTCTTTCTCTGTTCACAGATGTGTTCTATACTACTGAACTTATCCAGCCAGACTCAGTGGTTATAAAGCCAGGAGACTTTAACCATCACCTATAGAGTGTCTGGAGCTTCTATCACTGATAGCAGCAGCCACTTTGGAACAGCTTGGATTCAAGAACCTGCCGGAAAAGCTCTGGAATGGAACAGTATAATTGAAGTGATGGGGATATTTATAAGAAAGATTCACTTAAAAATAAGTTTGTCATCTCTCGAGACACCTCCAGTAACACTGTGACCTTCCGAGAACATGACATGCAGAATTAAGACACAGCTGTGTATTAATGCGTGTGTTTTACACACTGACAAGACAAGCTGCAGTGATGCACAGAAATAGCTTAATTTCCACATTGCAAACACTTCAGCCTAGACACTTCAGTAATCATTTAACAAAAACTAATACAGTTATTACTATGCAGTTAGAATTCAGTTATTACTATTAGTCTGCTGTTAGAACAGAGGAAGTGGCAAAGTGTTTAGTCTGTAATACTCTACTGGCTTCATGAACTGTTTCCTCCAAATACCAAACATGGTAAACAGATAATTTAACAAAAAACAAACAAACACAACAACAAATTTACATTAATGGTCCTGATTTTTGTACTTTTGTGGAATTTGTGCTTTGATAGGCCAATGCACACTTAATCTGTCTACTTAAAAAAACAGAAATCTATTTTCTAGCATCAAGAAATTAATGAATATAGAGAGAAAAGTTAATGCAGTCATTAGTAAATCTCTAAATAAACTATCTTACAGTGGAATTGTCTGATATGAATTATTATATTTATATTAATTCACTACACTCTGTGTAAACAATAAAGAATGCAATTGAAGCCTCTGATACTGACACTGATACTTCTAGACCTATAAGGGTAAAAAAAATCTTCAGGATGGAGATCTTTGGACTCCCTAAGAAGCTGCATTTTTTTTTAAAGAACTTTATGGTGGTAACTGTAACTCTGCTTCATCCCACCACCATGACATTGCTTATTTTCCAGTAACAAGAAATAAAACCATAGTGTGTTTTATTCCTTACTTAATGTGGTCATATTCTAGTGTATTCACTTATTCACTTGAAAACATCTGACAATCCATAAGCTCAACCAAGCTTCTGATTAAAAATAAAATTAAATGGAACTGAAATTTATATTAAAAAAATAAATAAATAGACATTGCACAATATCCCAAATAATTATATATTTTCTCATAGAAGAAGCCATCAAATTTCCCCTAAGATAAGGAGTGTCTCTATGCAAATGTCCTTCCTTGATGTATATTTAAGCAATGAAGAATGAGATCTTTTATTTATTCTGCTTCAACACACACCATGATCTCTACATCTCTACTGCTGCTGCTTTTGGCAGCTGTACAATGTAAGTGTTTTTACATTTGACATATAATATGGCTTTTTGGCACAATTTCCTTTTCCAACATTAAAATAACTTTTCTTTAACAGGTGTTCACTGTGTTGAGCTGATCCAGCCCGGATCCACAGTAATAACCCCTGGTCAGTCAATGACTCTGACCTGTAAAGTGTCTGGATATTCATTAACTGATAGGAGCTACTGTACACACTGGATTCGACAACCTGCAGGAAAAGCTCTGGAGTGGATCGGAGAGATATGTGGTAGCGGTAACACTTACTACAGTGAGAAACTGAAAAGCAGGTTTCAGGTTTCCAGAGACACGTCCAGCAGCACAATAACGTTAACAGGACAGAACATGCAGACTGAAGACTCAGCTGTGTATTACTGCGCTCGTCAACCACAGTGAGACAGATCAACAACATCCCTGTACAAAAACACCCAGTACAGAAAACTCTTAAGGGCAGTGAAACAGTGTACAGTCTCAATGACACGTTTTCATGAATAGTATATATTATTACTAATATGTATAAAAACAATTGTTTCTATCTAGCAGGGGTTGTGATGTATACATTAAAATGTATTATTTTTTTTACATTAAGCTAAATACAATATTGCCTTTTGCTTTGGTTTGTAAAGCAGTTGTGCATGGAAAGCAATTAGATTCGGAAATCTAAAAGAGTTTTATTGTAGGTGTGCTACTCCAGCAGTTATGGTAGTGTAGCAATGTGGCTCTTTTAGCTCGATTAAGACCAACTACGCCACCCCGAATAAACGGGGAAAATAACCCAAATAAGGACACGCAAGTACATTCCACTTAAAACAGGCAAGAGGTTTCCATACAAAAAACACATTTTATTTTAAGGTTAAGAAGAATGGCCAAGAATTATAAAAGAAACAACCAACACAATATAAAACAGTCACAAAAGGATTTAACAAAATGATCCTAGGAGGACTGAGGCTTCCTGTATGAAGGGCAGGCTAGTACAGAAGCACCAGCTTTACAAAAGGGAAATGCACCTCACTAATCAGAATCATACCCACAAAACCCACGGCAAATAAACACAGCAATAATAACAACCCTTAATTAAGTACAGCCCAAGGTGCAGAAAAGGACCTTCCCCCAGACTCAGGAAGCACTCAGCTCCTACAAGGAGAAAAAACAAAAAGACACAAAATCAATTACAATCTGCTCAAAACAGACAAACAAAAGAACACAAACCATAAACACACATACTGTCACAGAAATAGATAACTCACACTCAAACTGATTACAAGTAGCAAGTTTACCAAAGCTGACCAAAATCACTACTACCACATAGCAATATCAGTATAACTGATGAAAGCAGTTTATCAACACGAAACAAAAACCAAATCAAAACATGAAGTAACAAAAAGCAGCCCCAAAGCAGCAACGTGGCTCCGTGAATGAAGGAGAGGAGCTATACCGCTATGTCCACATCTCACGCAGCCTGCCTTAACGCATGCAAACTCGAGAAGCCATGATCCAATGACCTAGTACTCAAAGCGGCACATACGAAAATAATACGATAGCTTCGTTAATAGTTGTAGTAGCAACAGCTGGCACTCGACCGAGGCTACGTTAAACGACCATGCCACACATTTAGGAGCCTTGATGACACACCACGCTGAGAGCAAGCAGCGCCCCACACATTCAGTCTCGGTAGCCCAATGTCACGTTCCCTTTCAAAGGGAACTTCGACGTTGCATTTAGCATAACAGTATGGGAACCGCCTTGCGCGCGTGACCGGTATCTGAAGCTTGTGTAAAATCATGCCTCTACTTATAGGCCTGCCATGATCAGGTGACGTGGCAATTAAGCGCGTCGCATGATATATATATGGCACCTGTGAACCCCGCCGCCAGCCTTATTATCTTCAGCGAGACTGCATGTCGGTGGTTTGTGTGAAAAAGAAAAAGAAACGCTTCATTTCCACTCCGTATTTCTCAATATCTCTCAACTTTTCTATCCCTTTTTAAGAAAAGTAAAGGAAAGAAGCAAAAAATGAGCGAGGGAAAATTCAGAGAGTGTGTTACGCCTTGCCCCCGTTTCATCACGGGAGGAGACGGACACGCTTTCTGCGTGAAGTGTTTGGGCGTAGCGCATGCAACAAGGCCCTCGAGGGTCTGACTGTCAGCATTGTGAACGTTTCACCGATTGAGCCATACGCTCTCGGCTCGCTCTCTTCTCACCTGATGGGAGTTGGGCTTCAGAGCCTCGCGGGTCTGGGCCCGGCCGCTGTCGAGGCAGCCAGCCGTCTCAGGTCCTGGGGTTCGTGTATGGATTTGGAAGAGGAGCCTGAGACGGCGCACCTTTTGCTCTGTCTTCGCTTCCCTGACTTTGGCGTGCATCCTACAAAGCAAAAACCTTGGAAAAAAAAAAATAAAAAAACAAGCTCACACCAACAGAAATTACGAAAAACCTTACACTAGCCATTTATAACCCCGAAAGTCTGATTACTCAGCCATCGTGGGGAGTGTGCGGCACGGCTATGCGGTGATGCCAAAGGTGGAGGAGGCGCTTGCGAGCCACCTCTCTCCATCTACGGCGGGTAATTTAGGGAGGCCAACCTTACCGTCTAAGCCATGTAAAGTCACTTCGGGGTTGGTGGGCAAAGCCTATGCTGCGGCAGGTCTTGCTTGTGGGTCCCTGCATACAATAGCAGTGTTGCAGGCCTACCAGGCAGACCTGCTGAGTGAGCTGGATACTGGTGAGGGAATTGGGCCAGAGGCAGTGGCAGAGCTGCGCCGCGCCACAGATTTATCTCTTCGGGCGACCAAACAAACAGCTCGTCATATCGGCCGTTCAATGGGTAGCCTGGTTGTGGAGAGGCACCTATGGCTCAACCTGTCAGGGATGGGGGACAAAGATAGAGTCTCCTTGCTGAACGCCCCTGTTGAACCTTCCGGCCTGTTTGGTGGCGCAGTCAATGCCATCTCCGACAGGTTTCGCGACGCAAGACAGCAAACGGCGGCGTTCAGCCAGTTCCTTCCCCGTCGTGTCGAGTTTGCACGGGCCTCCATGAGTGGAGCCCGGGCCAGTGCCGGTGCAAGGGAGATACGTAAGACGAGTGTGGCGGCCCGCCTCCCCCCGCAGAAAGCCAGGGTGACCGGTCGGCCACAGCCACAGCCTGCTAGGAGGCCTGATCTAAGAATGATCATAAAAGCAAAGCAGGCAAGGAAGGAACGGTCCTGATGGGTCACGGAGGGACATATCAGGGGACATGAGGCGGCCAGGGCATCTAGCCCCCAGTGCTACTGTAGGGCCTGCCCTGGCCGAGGCCGTCCCACATTTCCAGTCTTCTCTGGTCAGCGAGCTGTCACAGGGCGACGGAAATCTGATGCTTAACCTCCAACAAAATGTGGAAAGGCTGACATCACTGAAGGACCATTTGGCAGCGTGGAAACTACTGCCGAATGTGTCCCCATGGGTTCTGTCTACCATAGAAAAGGGTTACCGGGTCCAGTTCAGAGCTCGACCCCCCCGGTTCAGTGGTGTGCTCACGACATTTGTCAGCACAGAGCAGAGCCCAACGTTAGCAAAGGAAATAAGTTCCCTTTTGGACAAAGAGGCCATAGAACATGTTCCCCATTCTCTAAGGGAGGGAGGTTTTTACAGCCGTTATTTCCTGGTTGGCAAAAAAGATGGGAGTATGCGGCCAATTTTGGATCTGCGTCATCTGAACCGTACTCTTCGGACATACAGGTTCAAGATGCTGATGCTCAAGCTTATCGTGCCACAGATTCAGTTCGAGGACTGGTTTGTGACGATAGATCTGAAGGACGCATATTTCCACATAGGAATATCGCCCAGTCACAGGAAGTTCCTGAGGTTTGCGTTTGGAGGAAACACATACCAATTTC
Organism: Ameiurus melas; assembly: GCA_012411365.1. Classification (NCBI taxonomy): domain Eukaryota; kingdom Metazoa; phylum Chordata; class Actinopteri; order Siluriformes; family Ictaluridae; genus Ameiurus; species Ameiurus melas. The sequence goes on from CM022753.1 coordinate 18,174,319, forward strand.
GGGTTCTTCCTTTCGGGCTGGCTTTATCCCCTCGCACCTTCACAAAGTGCATGGATGCTGCTCTGGCTCCCTTGCGACTCCGGGGCATCCGTGTACTAAACTACCTGGACGACTGGTTAATTCTAGCACGATCCAGGGAACAGGCGGTTCAACATCGAGATGTTGTTCTCGCCCACATGAGGAGCTTGGGGTTCAGGTTGAACCTCAAGAAAAGTATGCTTTCCCCAGTGCAGAGGACAACTTTTCTAGGGGTCATATGGGATTCTACTACGATGGGTTTCTATCCCCAACACACGTACAATCGATCCTATCAACTTTGAGCAAGATAAAGCGAGGTCTGGGCATCCCCTCCAGCTTTTACAAGAGGTTGTTGGGCCTTATGGCAGCAGCAGCCAACGTCATACCGTTGGGCCTTTTGCACGAGACCGTTTCAGTGGTGGCTGAAAAGTCGGGGGTTTCATCCGAGGATGAAACCGCTGAGAGTAATCAGAGTCACGCGGCAATGCCTACGTGCTCTGGGTGTCTGGAAGGTGCCCGCAGTTCCTAACCTCAGGTCACACTCTAGGGGCGTCCCCCTTTACGCACAAAGACGGTAATGACAGACGCATCCCTCACAGGCAGGGGCGCAGTCTTAAATTGCTGTCCAGCTCACGGTCTTTGGAGCGGCCCTCATCTAAAGTGGCATATAAATCGCCTAGAGATGCGGGGCCGTATTCCTAGCACTGAAATTCTTTCTCCCTCAGTTGAGAGGTCACAGTGTGCTAGTCGTGGTCAGACAACACAGCTGTGGTCTCATATATCAACCACCAAGGAGGGGTTACGTTCACGCCCCCTGTTCAGGCACGCACAACTAATACCTCCTCTGGGCAGAGGGAAGTTCTTGTCAGTGAGTGCAATGTACATTCGCGGGCAGTCGGAATGTAGAGGCAGACATCCTGTCGAGGCAGGGCTGAGGCTGGGGAGGTGGAGGATCCATCCACAAGTGGTGGAGTCCGAAAATACGAGGGATGTATTTGCTTCCAAGGAGACAACACACTACTGCCGCTGTGGTTGGCCCTGCATCCTCCTCCTGCCCCATTGGGACTGGACGCCATGGTGCACACGTGGCCGAGGTCGCATCTATATGCTTTTCCCCGGTTGCTCTGCTCCCACAAGTTCTAGCGAGGTTCGCCAAGACCGCTCACGTCTGCTGCTAGTAGCACCCTTTTGGCCAGCTTGAATTTGGTTCTCGGAGATAATGTCCCTGCTCGACGGCACTCCTTGGGAGATTCCCATCCGCAGGGACCTACTGTCACAAGCCGGAGGGCTGATCTATCACCCTCGGCCAGAACTATGGAAACTGTGGGTCTGGCCCCTGAGGGGCACCAGCTCATAGATTCTGGTCTCACAACTGAGGTTGTAGAGACCATATTAAACGCTAGAGCACCATCCACAAAGAAATTGTATGTGCTCAAGTGGCGGCTTTTTGTCTTGTGGTGTGAGGAACGTCAGTTAGACCCAGAGAACTGCGCAGTAGCTACAGTCCTGGAATTTCTGCAAGAATGTTTTTCGGCAGGGTTGGCTCCTTCTACAATCGGGGTTTATGTGGCCGCCATTTCGGCCAGCCATGCCCCTGTTAATGGAGCCTCTGTGGGGCAGCATCCTCTAACTTCGAGGTTCATGCGTGGTGTCAGACGGTTGAGGCCCATCTGCAGGCCGCGAGTACCTTCCTGGGACCTTTCTGTGGTCTTGGAAGGTCTGTCGGGAGCCCCGTTTGAGCCCTTAGAGTCAGCCTCTGAGAAGCTTCTGACTCTAAAGGTAGCTCTTCTACTGGCCCTGACACCTCTCAAGCGAGTGGGGGATCTACAAGCTCTCTCGGTTGCCCCCCCCTGCCTTGACTTCGCCCCCGGACTGGCCAAGGCCTTCCTGTATCCTAGGCCGGATTATATTCCGAAAGTGCCTACATTTGCTGCCCACCCTGTGGTATTACAGGCCTTCTGCCCTCCTCCGTTCCTCACACCGGAACAGGAGAGGTTGCACATACTGTGTCCAGTAAGGGCCCTCTGTACTTACGTCCACCGCTCCGGCCAGTGGCGTAAGTCAGAGCAGCTGCTGGTCTGCTTTGGTGGCGACAGTAGAGGTGATGCTGTGTCAAAACAGCGCATCTCTACTTGGATAGTGGAGGCAATCTCTATCGCTTACGAGGCGCGCGGTCTCGCCACGCCTCTAGGCATAAGAGCTCATTCCACTAGGGCGGTCGCCTCCTCGAAGGCTTTGTCGAAAGGGGTATCATTGCACGATGTGTGTGCGGCCGCAGGGTGGTCTACGCCACACACGTTCATCCGTTATTACAGCCTGGATGTTCATTCCACCCCGGGCTTGAGTGTCTTGCAGTGACCCTTGGGCTTGGGTATTTTTGGACAGGCTGTACCCTTGGGTGTACTGAGTGGGTATTCCCGTTCCCATACTGTTATGCTAAATGCAACGAAAGTTCCCTTTGAAAGGGAACGTCGGGGTTACGTAATATAACCCTGTTCCCTGAGAAGGGAACGAGACGTTGCATAGCATTGTCATACCAGGGCAGGCCTGTGAATTGCGTCTTCGCTTCAGATAATAGAGGCTGGCGGCGGGGTTCACAGGTGCCATATGTATATCATGCGACGCGCTTAATTGCCACGTCACCTGATCATGGCAGGCCTATAAGTAGAGGCATGATTTTACACAAGCTTCAGATACCGGTCACGCGCGCAAAGCAGTTCCCATACTGTTATGCTAAATGCAACGTCTCGTTCCCTTCTCAGGGAACAGGGTTACATACGTAACCCTGACGTTCTGCACTCCACTGCAATGAACAGAAGGGGCGCGTTTTCGACCATGACACCCTCCATGAGGCATAAACCAAAGCTTATATACTAAGGTAGGAAAAGGACTCATTGGCCACTTAGTCAACAAGGGTGGCGTTCTAATCGCTGCACACCTCACTACAGTAGTTTACTTGTTATTTTGTGTTTTTATGGGAGCAGTTTGAGAAACCAGAAACTAGATAGAGCAAACGCCTCTGTCCTGAAGATTTACTGACTGTTACAAAATGCTGACACTGAAACTCCTTCCATAAATATTACAAAAACATCTTCTTACAAAAGCTTCATTATACTGTAACAGTGACTATACCTTTTGTATTGTTAAATTACAGCATATATTCAAATCTGTTTATTATTCATATTCTATTATGTGAAGAGGCTTTCCTACAAGTCTCTGCGTCGTCCCTTAACTAAATGAATAAATTAGAGAAAGTGCACTGTATCATTGTGGAAGCCATGATACCTGGAAACAAGACTGTAGATAAATGTGGAATACTTTCAGAAAATTAATTAATGTTATGATTTGGTTGGTGTTTACCTTGTATTACAGTGCAGCACTGCTGAATTCTCAAATCTGACTGGTCAGAGGTGTTGATTAGTTCTATAACAGCAGCTGTGACAGTAGTTCCAGACAGACGGCAAATAACACATTTATATTAACGCACTTATTCTAATACGTTATCATTTCTATGAAACACTTAACACGGAGACATGTGTGGTGGGTGCTCCACATAATCCAATTTCAAAAGATGTGTAATTGTTTATGTTTTAACTTTATTTAGCATTTTTTAAAGCACTCTTCAATATCATCACTTTTTTACAGTCAGAGATAAACCAGTAACTTTAAGTGTTGTTTCACTAAAAAGCCACATATCCTCAACACCAAGAAGCTCCTCCCTATTTTTCAAAGATGTTCACTTCCCATCATCATTGGACATTGTCATGAAACTCATTCAGTATCACTCATTTTCTGATAAAATCTGGATCTAGTCTTTTTTTTTTTTTTAAATCAGCTGCTTTCACTATTTGTATAATTTATGATTAATTCTGTTTTTCTTATCTAGATTAACTCAGGATATGTACCATTTTCAAAAGCAAAATAAATAAAAAGTAATAATAAAGAACAAGTCTCCTTTAAGGCTCTGACATCAGCAAGATAATCTAAATGTAACTATAAACTGAAAAATGTATAATCTGACATTTACTAAATAAAAAAATGCAGTAATTCAAGCAGTGGTGAAAAAACCTGGAGAAACTCTGAGTCTTTCGTGTAAAAGATCTGGATTTAACTTTGGTAGCTATGGCATGCACTGGATCAGACAAAACGCTGGAAAAGCACTGGAATGGACTGGGGTTATCTGGAATGATGCCAGTAAAACGATATATGTCAAACACACTGAGGGAAATTTGGAAATGACCAGAGACAACTCCAAAAACATGGTGTAGCTGCAGCTGACTGGTTGGAGTGCACAGGACTCCGCTATGTATTACTGTGCATGAGATTCACTCTGACACAACAGACTCCAGAGCTGTACAAAAACTTACACAAGCACGTCCTCATGAGCTGTAAATATTCCCTCAGCAGGAAACTGAACCCCAGAGACATTTATTTTAAACATCTTTACATTCAGCACTCAGTTTTAATTTTTCATTGCAAACATGTCTGCAAACACAAGCTTTTTCTGATTAATAATAATCCAATGGAATTAATTATGACGAACGCACTACAGCATTTAATCATGGATTATGATCATTTGGAAATGAAAGGACAAAGTGTAAATACATTGTTAGCAAGAGTTTTGTGAACATTTAGACAAATACAAGACCAGGGAGACTCGAGGCAAATAAGCTGTAGGACAAAGATTGATCAATTCATGTTTTTTCCCTCTCCTTATTACATATTCCTTATTATTTCCTCACTTTCATTTAATTATTTTGTAATATTATTTAGCACTAATTAACATCTCTATATTGACAGAATATTCTGATTATTGTTTAAAAAGAGGGACATGTATGAATATGCCTACTTGCATATTGCTGTTTCACATGTGCATTTAAAAATGAATTTAAATTGAAGTTGTTGTAAAGTAGCTGCTGCTATTTGTGACAGGAGCTGCAGGAACACTACAGACTGATGGTTAATTTCTTGAATTTATAAACAGTGAGTCTGTTCAGCAGCACAGAATCTGACCAGAGATTAAATTAAATGTACATGTTTTCTGCAGCATCACTACAACTAAAAATCAGTCTCTTACTCACCCAAAGCTCATTTCACACAACTGAATCAAAAAGCTTGATTATGGGGCTGAGGGTCTCTCAGTACTGCATCTTTGTTATGATGTTAATACATGGTACCTGACACTTCTTTATATGTCTTCACTGAGAATATGTTGTTTATCTTTGATTGTTATGTTTTATCTTCTAGGTGTGAGCAGTGATGAGATCAGAGTGGACCAGTCTTCTGCTGTGGTAAAGAGACCTGGAGAACATGTGAAGATCTCTTGTAAGATACATGGCTTTGGTTTGAGTGAGCACTACATGCTAATACAGAAAGCTCTAGAATGGATTGGATATGTGAACGTACAATTATACATATAAATCCATAAAGTTTCTGAAACTCCTCAACACAAACTTAGACAAACAAAACAAAAAAATTATTTTTAAAACATCTAAACGAAACGGAAAAAAAAATATGATGTAAATCAATATTAACAAAAAAAATAATTTTTATTTTAAAAAAAAACCTTTCCTTCAAAATAAATTTTATAAAATTAAATTAAATAAAAATTTATTTATATACTTTTATATTAATAGTGTTTTTTTTATTATAACAATTAATTAATATAACATTACAAAATTTATTCCTCTCCCAGTACACTTTCCCAGGGACGCCTGGTATAAATGAGCTAGCAGGGCTGAGACCCCTCTGTATTTCAAAGATAACACTCAACTTCCTGGGATAGGCTCCAGGTTCCCCGCAACCCTGAAGGAGGAATAAGTGGTTGAAGATGGATGGATGGACACTCAGCTCAGTACAAAACACACATCTGCAAGGAGAGAAAAGAAGTGCAAATGTTTTTGCACCTATAGAGGGCAGTAGCTCACTTCTACTGAGGTAAAACTCATGAAACATTTAAAGGAAACATTTTCTGGAATGAGAAAAGACTCAAGTATTATCTCTCAGTATTAAGAGCAAATGCTCCTCTAAATAACAGCAGCAATAGCACACACAACAGATCAAGTCAACATGTAAATGTTGAATGAAAAAATGTTCACTTGCCAATTAAAACATTCTGAGTTTATTTATTCATTATATACATTGGCAAGTAAAAGTATGTGAACCTTTTGGAATTTCATGGTTTTCTGAATAAATTTGTCATAAAATGTGATCTGATCTTCATCTAAGTCAGGGATATTGACAAATATAATGTGTCTAAAAGAATAACACAAAAAAACTCTGATCTTTCATGTCTTTATTGAGAACAACCAAAAAAACCTCATAGTGCTTGTGGAAAAAGTATGTAAACCCTTGAGTTATTGACCTCAAAAAAGCTAATTGGAGTCAGGTTTTAGCACACCTGGAGTCTCGTTAAGAAAATGAGTTTGGAGGTGTGGACTACAGCTACTTTGACTGATAAAAACCCCCCAAACTTTTGGAGTTTGCTCTGAACAAGAAGCACATGCTTATGTGAGCCATGCATCGCCAAAAAGAGCTTTCAGAGGATCTATGATCAAGAATTGTTGATTTACATAAAGCTGGCAAGGGTCACAAAGTGATTTCAAAGACTTTAGAAATTCACCAGTCTACAGTTCTACAAATGGAGACACTTTGGGACTGTTGCTACTCCACCAAGAAGTGGTCGCCCAGTCAAAACGACACCAAGGGCGTCAAAGACTCATTAATGAGGTAAAGAAACAACCCCAAATTACAGCCAAAGATTTGAAGGCATCATTGGAACTGGCTAACATCTCTGTTCATAAGTCTACAATATGCAAAACATTGAACAAGCAGGGAATCTACAGCAGGACACCACAAAGGAAGCCACTGCTTACGCAAAAGAACATTGCTGCACACCTGAAGTTTGCAAAAGAGCACATTGACACTCCACAGCGGTATCGGCAAAATGTTTTGTGGACTGATGAAACTAAGATTGAACTATTTGGAAAAACCCCACAGCACTACATCTGGCGCAGAAAGCGCACTTCATATCAACAAGAAAACATCATCCCAACCGTAAAGTATGGTGGAGGAAACCTCATGATTTGGGCCTGCTTTGCTGCATCAGTGCCTGGCCAGCTTGCAATCATTGAGGGGAAGATGAATTCCCAAGTATATCAGAAAATTCTTCAGGACAATGTGAGAATGTCTGTATGTCTGATCCACAGATGTGATATATATATACATATATACAGTGAGGGAAAGAAGTATTTGATCCCCTGCTGATTTTGTATGTTTCCCCACTGACAAATGATCAATCTATAATTTTAATGGTAGATTTATGTGAACAGTGAGAGACAGAATAACAACAAGAAAATCCAGAAAAACGCATGTAAAAAATGTTATAAATTGATTTGCATTTTAATGAGGGAAATAAGTATTTGACCCTCTGCAAAACATGACTTAGTACTTGGTGGCAAAACCCTTGTTGGCAATCACAGAGGTCAGACGTTTCTTGTAGTTGGCCACCAGGTTTGCACACATCTCAGGAGGGATTTTGTCCCACTCCTCATTGGAGATCTTCTCCAAGTCATTAAGGTTTCGAGGCTGACGTTTGGCAACTCAAACCTTCAGCTCCCTCCACAGATTTTCAATGGGATTAAGGTCTGGAGACTGGCTAGGCCACTCCAGGACCTTAATCACATGTGTTTTGGTATTGCCTGCAGCTGTTTGGGGCTAATCAGGTGTGTTCATATATACCGGGAGCCGTGCTACACACGTGGGTGGGTAAATCACGGTCTCTAGAGAGAGATAGCGATGTAGATATTCCTGCTTATTGTTATTGTTATTGACCATGTTTCTTAGTGCTAGCCCAGAGGAAAATTTTATTGCTCAATTGTTACACTTCAACAGCTCAGGAGACAAAATTGTGATTCTCATTTCAGTCTTATTTTAGTTTCAATTCTGTCTGACCTCTTTCTCATATGATGCTCCTAAAATTCACTAGGAGAAATAGGTGAGACAAGCAATTAGCAGCAGGAGTCATAGTTGAGACTCGAGAGAGATACCTTGCTCTGTCTCATTGATGGCTCATTTCTTGTAATTAGGAGAAGAAAATGAGCAGTACTGGAGCTACTATGGAGTAATATGTGAGGCATGCATTTGACACACACACACACACACACACACACACACACACACACACACACAAATATATAATTTTCTTCTCCCATTACTATATATACACTCTTCTCCATGTAAGGACAATTTCACAAATGCTGAAACAAATGAACTCTTTATTAAAATGGCCAGGTTTACCCTACACAACAACACAGAGCAATGCCCTGCATATTAATGATTTTTTTTTTTCCCCACAATGACAGGGCTAGAACCTTGACAAAAATTTTTACAATGGAGATCTCTTCAGATTGCATTTAAGGTACAATAACAGGTACTGGCTATCCTGAACAAGCTAGTCCTGGTCTATCTTATCTCGTAATATCACTGGAACGTGAGTGAGGGAACAACAGCACAGTCCAGCAACCATTACTGGCTTGTGACAATAGATGATTGATGGAAGATCCACTACCAGTTGGATGGTATTTGGACACAATTTCCCCTTCACTTGAATGAGAAAATGTGTCCAAACTTTTGAATGGTAGTGTACAGACTGGTAAATCGAGACCTGAAGAACTGCGAGATAGAAATGATACAAATATACTTGAGTTTTGCAGTATGCTACACCCCCATGGTTTTGAGTGTGAAATAGGAGGCCCAAGCTTGTTCAAATTAATACAAAAAAACCCCAACACAATCACAATGTAGTATTTTAGTTAACTGTGTAATAACAGGTTAAAACTTGTAAGACAGCAAGAACTTGTCCCATACATCCTTTATAAAATCTGAACTATAAATGTGCATCTTCTCACTATGACTATGTATTTAGAACAGTGTTCACCACAGTTGTACAACATACAAAATTTGGCAACTTTGAGGTCCTCATGCAACATTTGTATGTGAGAACTTTTTCAACAAATGTCCATCCCTCTGGTGTGAAACATTCAAGAATTTATAGAGTCTTTGTGGCCTTCATGCGGCGTTTGTTTATCAAGGCTTTTTTTGACCTTAGTTTTCTCAACTGGTGTCCATCCTTCCAGTGTGCCACAGCGCATGATGTAGGCTGCAAGAATAAAAGAAAGCACAAATTATAGAGGAATCTTCCTTACATAGAGTAACAGTGGTGTTGGAAAATCATTACCAAATGATTTCACAGTAAGAATTGCACTTAACTATATATATATATATATATATATATATATATATATATATAAAAAAAAAAAAAAAAAATATATATATATATATATATATATATATATATATATATATATATATATATATAATAAAATAACAAAGGTGTTCTCTGCAAAGGGGACACCCTCAGGTACCCACACAACCCATTTTTACCGATTTGAAAATCACAATGACTACGTTTACATGGACAGCAATCAAACGCGCTTTTTACGAAGTCAAGCGACCCCCCGCTGTTGAAATGAAAACTAAAATTAGTCGAAAAGAGGCTTGGTAATGACGAAAAATCAATGGCGTTGAATATACGTAGAAAAGAAGCTTGAACAATGTTAACATTCTTGAAACGCTATATTACTTTGAAATTATGCAGGGAAAAAAAAATATTAATGAAGTTACTGCTGTGTAATTTCAAAGAAATATATCTAGATGTGATTGTTCATTGTTCACTAAGATTTATTTTTATTTCATTTTTTATGAAATAAAAATGTATAATTGTCCAATTACTGTAACACTAGTATATGCAAAAAGTTGTAAATCCAACTGGTATGTATTAATTGTGTAAGAGTGTGTCTTTTCTGTCATCTCTAGTGTTACCATCGTTGCAGCTCCATTTCTGACACCAGTCAAGTGTAAATATTGCTCTTCCATAGAAGTTACATGTGTGTTCGATGGTAGTGGGGTAAGTCTTTATTACACAACCTAGCTAATTTAAGAAAAAAACAATATTTTGTGTCTTAGTGAGGTTTTGGGCACCACAGGCCACCAGTACGGTTTCAATGGGCCATGGCATAGATTCTCCAATCCTCTGAAGTGAAGAGATGAAAACCAAAAGATATGTACAGAGAGTGATAGAATGACACTGGTCTACTAAGATGTGGAAAAAAGTAATACGGTCAGATGAGCCATCCATATCCATATTCCTCTCCATATTCTCAAGTGGTTGAGGTCATCTGTGGCATACACCAAGAGAAAAGGAGAGGCATGAATGCTGCACCCCAATAACAGGGGTCCGCAGGCTCTGGGGAGTTGGAATGTTTTGGGTCCTCTTGTCCCCTTGGCTGACATGCTTACCATAATGTCATTTGCACTGTATTCATATAACTGTATAATAGAAATTCAGATGTTTCAAAGACAGCATCTGGTCAATTCATATAGTGGCAATGTAAGAAATACCATGTTATAGAGCTTTCAATTGTAATCAGTAGTAGTGCTAATAGTGTTAACAAAACACTACTTACTGATGTGAAACTTGCACTTGTACTTGAATTGGTTTACAAAGCTTTAAATGGCAGCTCAGGTTACTCTGACATCTTGATGTATAGTAATTGGTAATGTGTTTAGATTTCCAGAATTACTATGGAAAATAACCACAAGGAGACTAGTGAGCCACAAACTTACCAATGCTGCTTTTCAACATTTTGTGTACATGACTGACAACAAATCTATAAAATGTATTACAACATTTTTCTTCTTTTGGTTTCTAGAATCAAAGTGGAGGCCAGATGACTATTGCACAGAAGGAGTACCTTGTTCTGCTACTCTGGAAGCTGGGGACTTTGCTGATCTGGAAAACCCGTCAATCATGAATTCCTGTGACGTTCAAAACTCCAATCATACACTGTCCCAGTGTTATGAATACATAACAGAGACACATCGCACTGGCCTTAATGCAGAATCAGAGAGTGAACTGTCTTTTCACACAGATACATTTCAATTTGTTGAGCAGGGGACTTCCGATGATAACTTGACATTTGATGATGACCTATTATTTGAGGACAATGTAGAGCTAAACATAGAGGAGGGAACAAAACTCCAAAACTCAACAAACACTGGAGATAGTCCACTTTACAGAAATGCACCCATTTCTGTTGCAGAGAGCCTTCTTCTCATAATGACATTTGCAAACAGACACAAAATAACAGGAAAAGCGCTAAGTGACTTGCTCACACTAATCACTCTGCACTGCCCCTCTGACATCCAAACTGAATGTCTTCAGAATTTACAGAAAATCAAACAATTTGTTGATAACTCCTCTTCTCTGCTTTTGCACAAATATTGTAGTGCGTGCCTTATGTCTGTTGAGAGCACAGACACCCACTGTAAATATCAAAACATATTTAAAATGTCTTGGAAGTTTGTTTTTGTCATGGACAAGCATATACAATTCATTACAATGAGGACCATGTATTTGAGTTTCTTTATGATTTTTTTTTTAAGAAATCATAAAGTTTGGATGAGAAAGTGTTGGAGGGTTGGAGATCTTTATTTGTGCTGTCTGAGCTCACCATGAGATGCACGAATTAGACTGGGATGAGAATAGATTGAGATCATAGAGAGCGCTCTCTGGTTTCGCTGCCTGAGATAAAAAAAAAAGACATACCAAACTTGAGACGAAAAATTGAGAAACAGGAGAAATAAGCCATAATCTCATTTTGGTTTCACACAGACCTCATTGTTGTCTAGGAGAAATACATGAGATGTTTTTGAGAGCTCTTTTCTAATTTTCTTTTCCTCTGGGAGTCCATGTTTAGGCTAGGTAGCATAGCATAGCTTAGCTTCTAGCTTAACAGTTTCTAGAGTAGTATAGTTAAATAGATCTAGATAGATCGATAGAGAGTTAGAGTCTTATGTACCATGCCATGTGTCTTTGTTCTTGCATATGCCATGAGTCATAGTTCTTATTCATGCCATGTTTCATGTTTAGTGTTCCATAGTTCATAGTTTGTGTTTCACTGTCTCCTAGCCCTAGTCATTGTCCCTCTCTAAGATCTAAGACATTACAGACCTTTTTTCTTTAACAGTGTCTTAATAAACCAGGCTGCATAATCCACACTGTTTGATGAATTAGTAAGTAAATAGCAGTAGCTCTTATATTTTGTGAGTTTGTATTTTGTGAATTGCTATCTTTAGAATGTATTTCGTTCTGTTGCACCTTTTGTGAAAGCCTGAACAAAAATTAAATGGAAACACAATCAACACACAAAAAACATAAAAAACACCACACACCACTAATAACTAAAATGCAAAAATCTGTTAAAACAATTTGTTCAAAAACAAAACTAACCTACTCACACGAGTACACCCGAAGGGTCAAACCGTCACCCCAGAATAAATTAAAACTTCCCACACCACTATTATAAAAACAACACAATCAATCTACATATATTAATACACCTAATGTTCTTACACTCTAAAATTCCCTACCTACTAACTTGGACACACCTATAAACTTAAGAAACCCTAATCATAAAAAAACAAACTACACACAACCACGCTGCCAACCCTCACACAGTTCTTAAAAAATCATTTAACTGCAAATATCCCACATTATAAACATTCTTACTGAACTCACTTCCTCTGCTTGTTTACTCCAGAAAAACTGCGTGAATACCTAAACCATCTTGAACAAAACAACTGAAACATCTTCTCCCACATTCACCACACTGAGTTAGCATCATTATGCCGGAAATCTCACTCCTCTCTCATCCACACCTTCTCTTTCTCTGTATGAACCCCTCAAAATTAGCTCTCAAAAAGTCAGCCTGGAACCTCACCTTCTCACCCTACACCCTCTATTTTATTGAGATCACTTTAGCACACCCAGGTCTAAATGGATTGCACAACATGTTTAATGTGAATAAAATTCAACTATACATGTTTACTGTATTATACAAAGGTCTCAGTGCAACTGAAAATATGGCTCATTCCTCAACAGCTGTTTAAATAAAAGGGTACATGCGTTAAACACCTCCCAACCCTCACCAAATTACCCCTGTATGTAAATAAGTACATCCTCCCACAACATCAACTTATAATCACAAACAAAACCATTTGTGGACCAGCCTGGTATTGGAGACCTGCCAAATTCAGGGAACTGTAGAAGTTTCAACGATCACTGTGTGTTTTTTCCTATCAGGTATGTAAGTATTGTCTCTTATGTGTTGTTATAGATTGAATGTAATGTTGCATGTAATTCTTTCTTATTATTATCAACAGTAGTGTTGGATTTGGATGTTTTTATACCTGGTTAAATATATTATTAGACTTGATTATATTCTGAATTATTCTGAATGTATTGTCTCTAGTAAATTACATTCCTTGTTTAAGCAAATCTTCGACCAGGTTAGTACAGGCTAACAGTTTGGCATTAAGTTAAGTGTACTTAGTGTGTACAGGCTCAATAGGAAACATCATTTTAGGACAACATAAAGTTGATTGACCATGTCTAAATAGGGGGAAGTCTAAACCTCTGTTTATTGTAATCTTTCTCTAGTTTATTTGTACATAGGAAACTATGGCATGATTATATAAAGAAAATTTAACTTAGATATTATTGGTTTGTCTCTGTAGATTTTAGTGGTCATGACCTCTGACTAGAGATAACATTTCTATAACTAAGTGTTACTATCTAAGGGGACTAATACAGTACTATTTAGGAAAGGGAAAGCACGGGGCGGTCATCTAAATAGTATTAGTCAATTACCAGGCGGCTAATGACCAAGACTGGCGAATTTGTGACCATGAGATCCGCGCACGCGGCTAGCACGAGACTCGACACAGAATACGAATGAATGAGCACAATATAAAGTATCGAATATATTAGAATTAATTAAGTATAGAAGATTAAAAGTATAAAAATATGAATAACTAAGTAATGAATACAACATTGGGTTTTTACAGTTGGAGTCAGATTTAATTTAAGAGAATCAAGCAGAATTGGAATGACAAATTTAAATATATTCACATCGCTTCAAAAAGACAGGAACACGTGGGAATCCTTCTACCACGTCATATTAAATTTGCCCTTTTTCTTCTGCTTTTATGAGTAGTTTGTAATATAGATTTAAACAGTATGCCATCAAAACCATCAAAACCATCTCTAATGTTGCTGCTCATTCTACACACAGTCAAAAGTTTTTGACCTACTTGATTTTATGTTTTAGATTTTACCACCATGAAGTTAATTATTTTCTTCAGCAGCTCATCCTTAAGTGTTTTATTCATCTTATACCACTGCAGTGTTCCCACAAGTACAGTGTTGTATAGATTAAATAATGACACATCACACATTTTATCCATTTATGATCACATTTATTGTTGTGGAGCATTCAAAAGATACATTATACATTGTACATTTTACATTATAACAAGGGTCACCACTAGACCTTTTAAAAACAAGCTCCTTACTGATGTTCCTAATAAATAATTTTCTGATGAGGTAGATTACAGTAGATACATCTGACAATAAGTTTTCCTGTTCATTGATTGTTATCATTTACATCATTTGAATTATGTAAAACATGAAGGCTGATTGAAAAGCCATCTGAAGCAAAAATATTCTGCACATCCTGTTTGTTCATATGCCCCACCTCCTGTGTTGCTTTTACTAATACATAAAAACATTGTCAAAATACCAGAATACACTTATGTGTGTTATGAGTATAAATGTATAGTATAATCTCCATTCATCTAATTTACTTGGCACAATTGATTACAAAAACTTGTAACTGCTGAAAATATCTCTTCTATGCATTCTGCCACAACAATGTATAGCATCATTTGTAAGCTTTTTTAGATTTTAGATTCCAGTACAAGGGTGTGTATTATAGGTAACCTGCAGTGCAGTGGCCCTCAGGAATCTGATTATCCATCTCTGGTTTAGAAGCTAATTTTGGTTGTGGTCTCTTCCAGTATATTGTTGGTATTTGTAAAACAAACATAATGAATTGAAATCTGATACTAGATTGAGAGGGTGGATTTTAAATGTAAGAAAATGTGTTTATTTCAGTGGGGTGGAGACCCTTCCAAAATGTTATAATACAAAAGAAAATGTACAGTGTACAATTACCCACATTTAAAATTAACTTAGCAATGCTTTTACAAAACTCAAAAAAAACAAGCGGGTATATCAAGCAGAGACAATAAAGTAGTGCTACCATTCAAAAAAACCATTAATTAAGTTCCAGAGGAAGTGCACAGAGTAGAGGTGTAAGTGCAAAAAAATAAAAATATAAAAAAATAAAAAAATATATATATAATATTATTATTATGGGTTGGTTTGGTGTTCACAGAAGAGGTGGGTCTTTAGTTGTTTTTGGAAGATGGTGAGGTACATATTTAAAATCCATTGTGGATTTAAATGGACAGAACATGCAGACAGAAGACACAGTTGTGTATTACTGCGTTTGTGATCTATACTGACATGACAAGCTGCAGTGTTACACAAAAACATCATCTTCATCCCAACATTATAAACACTTCAGCTTAGACACTTAGATAATCATTTAACAAAAACTAATACTAACGTTTAGTCAGTTCATAGGTATTGTGAGTATATTATTTTGCTTTTTAGCTGTTTTAAATGAAATTCATCTGGATGTCTAGTTAACATTCCACTTGCTTCACATGTTCAAAAGTAATTTTAGATTTTTATACAATTTAATTTAGATGATACTCACAGTAACTGGCTTTTAAATTAAATGATAACTGATTAAAACAATACATTCTTAATGACTAATTCCTGATATTGATTTCAATGCACAATGCATACGAAGGGTATTAGAGGAATAAAACACTTCTGCACATGCTGCTGTAGGAAAATAATTAACTTTAAGATGGTAACAGTGACACTGCTTCAAGTGAGGATGCATCACATCAATTTGCCCTTGATTATTTACCTATAACTGCATCCCCCCAAGTGTTTTATTCCTTACTGAATCCATCACTGAGCTCCTCTGCTTCAGTTGTAATTTAGATAAAGGTCTGTGTAAACTAAACAATCTTTATCTGCTCATTAATACACATTCAGCTTCACTCTCCTCACAAACAGGAGGAATAATAAATAAATATAAATGCTATACATTATACCATCATTCACAAAACTTTAACAATTGAAATTATTTGTGACCTGCATTATTTCTGGAACTACGTTCAGTTTGTATTGGATAAATTGGATTAGACATGCAGCTGAAAAATGACAGTTTCTGAAAGGTCTGGACATGTTTGTGTTGTTCAGTGATCAGAAAACTGTTCATCTGGGTGTTACAGTGATACAGTGATCACCATCTTCCATCTTCATCACATACATTATATTTTAATATTTGTCCTTAATTGTTAGCAGGCTGTGATTATTATGAAAAAGAAAATTAACTATGAATGTTAGTTATTTCACTAGTTACTGTATGCACATTGGACTTGTGTGTTAATAGGTATGCTAGTACAATTTTCTTCACTGCCTAATTGCCTGTTGTTGTTTTTATATTTAACCACTAAAACAGTAAGTGAAAGTATGTTGCACAAATATGAACAAGTCCATAATCATTCTGAACTCATAATCTTCTTTCCCACCACAAACAAGAAGTTCTGGTTGTGGATGCTGGCAAGCAGAGTCTGAATATAAGACAGCACACAATATAAGTTAAAGCAGAGTAATTTACCTGCACAATAACAGCAGCTAAACAAAGGTTTACTCACAGACAACGCCTGACAGAGTGCACACAACTTCAGGACGATATCAGTAACCCCTCTCTCTGATAAATGGTAGCTAGGAAACAAGAGGTGTAAATGCGTAATGTATGTTAAACATACATTAAACCATTACACCAATAAAAACAGTGAAGAGGATTGTACCTAATAAAGGAGACCTCCAACTCCAAAAATACAAGTCTCTCCTCACTCTCCTGCAAGCCAAATAAGCAATGAATCATTAAATCTGCCCCTGTAAGTTTTACAGAGTCACAATCAGGGGAATAGCAGCATATATAGATACACATCAGGTCTGAAACATCGAATTACCTAAGAGTCTGGTTCACTCTCTGAATCACTGTAGGGAGAGTTATAATAGCGTTCCTTCATCCAATTGGAGGTGTCCACCTGATATTATCACATACAGGTATGTCAGGTCACTTTTTTCAAGGTTGCTGTTAATTAAAAAATACACAAACAAAACAAATACTGACACTGCAGATAAATGTACAAAAGACAATATTCCATAAGTTACTGTCTACATACACACATCATGACAGGGTAATAAATGTACCACATAGTCCTCAAGTGGCACAGTGACAGTCACCATGTGGTTACAAGAAATGAATTCTGTAACCCTCCCAGATACACACTTAAAAGAACAATTTAAAGTGAACACAACTGGTCACTGCAAATTAACAAAAGTTTTGTGATGCTGCAACAAATAATACCTTAATTGTATGCCAGTGAAACATTCCTCTGTGTTGATATGATAAGGAAATCCCTGCAAATAACAATGATAAGAAACTCAAGATCTATTTCACAAAAGTGTGTGTGTATGTGTGAAATAAATATCTCTAAATGTTGTTTTCAAGTAACTTATTGTACTGTAGGTCTGAGTATTTTGAAAACAGGACATCTGTGCCTCTAGAGGGCAGTCTGCTCAAACTCTGCATCCAGCATCATGACTCTCAGGTTAAACTGTATTTCCTGCTTCACCATCTCCAGAGACACCAGAAGAATGTTTGTGTATCTGCATATGAACAGTGGGAGGACAGAAGTGTATGCAGTGTATTACTGCACTCGCCACAGTATATGGAGCGCCGACACGCTGATACAACCCTTAATAAAAACCTGCTCAGTCAATGACTCTGACCTGTAAAGTGTCTGGATATTCATTAACTGATAGCAGCTACTGTACACACTGGATACGACAACCTGCAGGAAAAGCTCTGGAGTGGATCGGAGAGATATATGGTAGCTGTCAGAGCGCAGCCCAGTCGGGACGCAAATTCCCAACAGCCCACACGAGCGCGCCTGCGCACTGCCCGGAGCGTCCCGAACTCCAACTCCCAGAAACCCCCACGAGAGCGCATGCGTGAGAGATCACCGGAATACTAATGAACAACACCTGGTGTCGGCTTTCTTGGAGACACAGGTATTTAAGAAGCCACATTCCGAGTTCACGGTGCGAAGTATACGCTCGTAACATTTTTTTGCTGCGATACCAAGCTCTCTAATATCTTTACGACTTCCTTGTTTACCACGACTCTCTGCCTGCCTCTGACTACGCTTTTGGATCTTCCGCCTTGTATAACGCTTCCGCTTGTTTACCCCGACGCCCCGACAGTGTCCGCCCCGTCCCTGGATTATCCCGCATTCCTTTCACGCCGTGTTCGCTATCAGCCTCCACCTGCTCCCGCGCCTGTGTCCTCCCCACCGCCTGACAGTGGCGGTAACACTTACTACAGTGAGAAACTGAAAAGCAGGTTTCGGGTTTCCAGAGACACGTCCAGCAGCACAGTAACATTAACAGGACAGAACATGCAGACTGAAGACACAGCTGTGTATTACTGCGCTCGAGAACCACAGTGAGACAGATCAACAACATCCCTGTACAAATACACCTCATACAAAGTCCTCTTAGAACTTTTCCAACCAAGTCTGAATGATAAACAAACAAATAAATAAATAAATTACCCAAATGACACCTAATAGGTTAAATTAGATAATTTTCTGAGTAGTTTGTAGTATAGATTTAAGCAGTATGCCATCAAAACCATAATCTCTAATGTTGCTGCACATTCTACACACAGTCAAAAGTTTTTGACCTACTTGATTTTATGTTTTAGATTTTAACAACATAAAGTTCATTATTTTTCTTTAGCAACTCATCCTTAAGTGTTTTATTCCTCTTATACCACTGCAGTGTGCACACAATTACAACGTTGTATTGATTAAAGAATGACACATCATACATTTTATCCATTTATTATCACATTTATTGTTGTGGAGCATTCAAAAGACACATTATACATTGTACATTTTACATTTTATATTATAAAAAGGGATGTCACTAAACCTTTTAAAAACAAGCTCCAGTAAAATGTTCCCAATGAATCATTTTCTGAAGCAGTAGATGACAGTAGATACATCTGAAAATAGGTTTTCCTGTTCATTGATTTTTATCGTTTACATCAATTGAATTATGTAAAACATGAAGGCTGATTGTAATGCCATCTGAAGCAAAAATATTCTGCACATCCTCTTTGATCATATGCCCTGCACCCTCGCTGTGTTGTTCCTCCTTTTACTTAATACATAAAAGGACATTGTAGCTGAGGAGAGGTAACTACCAGACTACACTTATGGCTGTGTTAATGAGTAGTATATGAAGTTGTATTTAGTTGAATAATGCCATCCCATTTTCCACATCTAATTTATTTGGCACAGATTTGATTGACAACGTTAACTTATTAACTGCTCTTTCAGTGGTCTCTTCTAGTATATTGTGTGGTATTTGTATAAATAAAACATAATGAATTTGTTTTTAGGACTCTGATGGACTAGGATTGGAGAGGGTGGATTTTAAATGTAATGAAAATGAGTTATGGGATTTTCTGGTGGCGGGTGGAGACTCCTTCCATAAATGTTAAATAAATATAACCTTACAGAAAATGTCACAGTGTCAAGAATTATTAAATTCAATTCAATTTTATTTGTATAGTGCTTTTTACAACAGACATTGTCTCAAAACAGCTTTACAGAAATATAAACACGGTATACAGATATTAAATGTGTGAATTTATCCCAACTGAGCAAGCCACTGAGTGGCGACGGTGGCAAGGAAAAACTCCCTAAGATGCCCATCCTCATCTGGGTAACAACAGACAGTGTGAAATAGTACAGTATGGATGTACATGAAGTCTGTATAGCCTTCGGAGCAGCCGTAGTCCCAGTAGTCTGGAATTGGAGAAGACTTGAGATTTGGCTCCACCCAGAGGCTGAAATGATCTGGATCTCTAGTATCTCCATAAATTCGTGCGTGGCTCGGCAAAAGGAGAGAGGGAGAAAAAAGACTATTATGACTGTGAAGTAGTAAAAATAGAATCTAGTCAGGGTAGGCTTGAGTAAACAAATACGTTTTAAGCCTAGACTTAAATACTGAGACTGTGTCTGAGTCCTGAACACTAATTGGAAGACTGTTCCATAACAGTGGGGCTTTATAAGCGAAGGCTCTTCCCCCTGCTGTAGCCTTCACTATTCGGGGTACCGTCAAATAGCCTGCATCTTTTGATCTAAGTAGGCGTGGTGGATCATATAAAACCAGAAGGTCGCTTAGATATTGTGGCATGAGACCGTTTAGTGCTTTATAGGTTAATAAAAGTACTTTATAGTTAATGCGAGATTTTAATGGGAGCCAATGCAGTGTGAATAAGATCGGGGTGATATGGTCGTATTTTCTAGTTCTAGTTAGGACTCTAGCAGCAGTATTCTGGACTAACTGGAACTTATTTATATTCATACTGGAACATCCAGACAGTAAGGCATTACAGTAATTTAATCTAGAGGTGACGAATGCATGAACCAGTATTTCTGCATCATGTAGTGATAATATGTTTCTTATCTTAGAAATATTTCTGAGATGAAAGAAAGCTATCCTAGTAGTATTATCTACATGAGCATCAAATGATAGACTGGAGTCAATAATCACACCAAGGTCTTTAACTGCTGTACATGATGAAACAGAAAGACCATCCAGAGTAACCCTGTGATCAGAATGATTACTTCTAGCTACACATGGGCCTAATAAAAGTATTTCTGTTTTATCAGAATTAAGTAAAAGGAAGTTGGTTAACATCCAACGTCTAATGTCCTTTACACAATCCTCGACTTTACTAAGCTTCTGTCTGTCTTCTGGCTTCGCTGAAACGTACAACTGTGTATCATCAGCATAACAGTGGAAGCTAATTCCATGTTTATGAATAATTTGTCCTAGGGGTAGCATATATAAAGTAAAAAGCAGTGGGCCTAAAACAGAATCTTGTGGAACTCCAAAAGTAACCTCATCACCATTTACATTTACAAATTGATAACGATCGGTCAGATAAGACCTGAGCCAGGAGAGGACTGTTCCCTTAATGCCAACAACATTTTCTAATCTATTAAGGAGAATAGTGTGATCTATAGTATCAAAAGCTGCACTAAAGTTGAGTAACACAAGCAGCGAGACACAACCCTGATCAGAGGTCAGTAGAAGGTCATTTATTACTTTAACTAACGCTGTCTCTGTGCTATGATGAGGTCTAAATCCTGACTGATAACATTTTCTGATTGTTGTTCCTATCCAAGTATGAGCATAACTGCTTTGCTACAACCTTTTCTAAAATCTTAGAGATGAATGGGAGATTTGATATTGGTCTATAGCTGGACAACTGGGACGGGTCAAGGTCAGGTTTTTTAATCAAGGGTTTAATAACTGCTAATTTAAGTGATTTAGGGACATAGCCAGTGGTTAGTGAAGAATTGAATATATTTAAAAGTGGTTCAATTACTCCTGGACAAATCTGTTTAAACAAACATGCAGGTACAGGATCTAGTATGGAAGTTGATGAATTGGCTGAAGAGATTAATGTAGCTAGTTCGGTCTCTCTAAGCGGAGCAAAACACTCTAAACATTGAGCTGATATTGCTATGTTGTCATATAATGGGTTTGTTACAGTACTGTCCGGTTTTAATTTAATGGCATGTATTTCATGTCTAATATTTTCAACCTTATTAATGAAAAATTTCATGAAATCTTTACTGCTATGTAATGATTGAGTGTTTCTCTCTGTAGTGGTTTTTATTCCGAGTTAATTTTGCTACCATGTTGAAAAGGAATCTAGAATTGTTTTTTGTTATCTCCTATTAAGGTGGAGCAATAGATTTTTCTAGCTTCACTAAGAGATTTTCTGTATTTCAGTTGACTCTCCCTCCAGCCTGTTTGAAATATCACCAGATTGGTTTGACGCCATTTACATTCTAATTGTCGAGATGTCTGTTTTAAGGTTCGCGTTTGATCATTATACCAGGGTGCTAATTTTTTCTCTCTAATTATTTTTCTTTTGAGTGGAGCCACTCTATCTAACGTGTAGCAGAGTGTTGACTCCAAGCTTTCAGTCGCCTGATCGAGTTCTATGTGATCTGTCAGTGATCCAAATCTAATTGATGTTTCTGTGAGGATATTTATGAAGCTCGGTGCAGTAGCTGATGTGTAGGTAATGTAAAAGCGTTAGCTCGAAGGACGCTGCTTCCTGCTTGGCGCTCAGAATTACCCACATATTTAAAATCCATTGTGGATTTAAATGGAGAATTGCCAAACAAGTTTCTGCAGAAGTTGTTACAACAGGAACAATACTGCATTTGAATGAGCTAATTAATAAAAAAACCTAAAATGAATCAACAAATCAAAATTGAGGATTCAGTGCAATGGTATGACATTATTCACCTGTGTGAGTCTTTATTTTATTGAAAATATTAGCTGGTAAAGAAAACTTTTGGGTGCTCGGTAACTTACTGGTTAGTACCGTTCGCCTTACACCTCCAGGGTCCGGGGTTCGATTTCCGCCGAGGCCATGTGTTGCGGAGTTTGCATGTTCTCCCGGTGCTACGGGGGGTTTTCCTCCGGAACTCCTCCCCAGTCCAAAGACATGCATGGTAGGCTGATCGGTGTGTCTAAATTGTCCATAGTGTATAAATCGTGCCTCCGATGGACTGGCACCCTGTCCAGTGTGTACCCCACCTTGTACCCGATGCTTCCTGGGATAGGCTCTCGCGCGCCGAAGAAGGAATAAGCGGTAGAAGATGGTTGGATGGATAGTTCTCAGATCCCTTTTGTTTCAGTGTATTCAAACCTCTATTACTCAGTACCAGTACTTACTGTTATTCTGACCGATGAAGACAAAACTTCGTCCCCATTCAAAAGAGACAAAAACAATGCATATATTCCAAATGGTTCCAAAACAGCTTTCATTTAATTTTTGGTATGCCTTGGATAGGCATTTTAGACTAATTCTAGAGGAACTTCATGCTATATACAGTTAATCCATCATTAATAATATGTCAATCCATTCCAAAGCTTTTGTGCAGGTTGTTGAATCTGAGCTGTGTAAAGTTGATTTTGATATCAGTGATAGAAGCTCCACACACTCAGCTCAGTACAAAACACACATGTGCAAGAAGAGTTACAAAGTGTAAATGTTTTTCACCAATAGGGGGCAGTAGCTCACTTCTACTGAAGTAAAACTCATGAAGAAACAAATGAAATGAGAAAATGCACAAGTAACATCTCTCAGAACTAGGAGCAGAGGCATCCTGTAAATAATAACAGCAATATCACAGACAAACATATTAAAAAGAAGAAGAAAAGAATAGTTTCAGTGTCGAGCTGCTTAAGGATTTTAGATTTTTGCCTCCAGGTCACTAGATTTAAAATTATGTTTTATAATTTAAAAAAACTAATCTAGAATCTTATCAATCGGTTATTTGGTCTCTAAAGTCTCTAAAGGGCAGACTATACAAGAATGAAAATGATTTGACACTGTCATTTTCTATTGCACAGATTGATTATAATATTAATTGTTGAGCCCAGTTTTAATGACACCAATAAATAAGTTTAAACTACATGCTGTGTCTGTAGTGTATGTATGGGTGTGTGAGTGTGTATGTGATTGTGCCCTGCGATGGATTGGCACCCTGTCCAGGGTGTACCCCGCCTCGTGCCCCATGCTCCCTGGGATAGGCTCCAGGTTTTCCTGTGACCCTGAAAAGGAATAAGAGGTAGAAGATGGAAAAATCAATTTTTCATTAAATAAATAATGTCCTTCTACTTCTTCTACTAAGTTTCTACTTGGACCATTTTGTTGTAGGGTTCTACACAGAACATTTTAATCATCCACTCATCTACACACTGAGCAGCCTGTGGTTGTGGATTTAAAAATTAATAAATTGTTCATTAAATAAGTAATGTTCTTCCAAAAAAAAAATGTTTGTACTTTTTGTTGCAGGGTTCTACACAGAACCTTTTAATCATCCACTCATCTACACACTGAGCAGCCTGTGGTTGTGGATTTAATACATCCATAGTGGTCATGGACACTCCCTATTCAAATAGAGTCGGGTATAAACAGCATGTTCTTGGCTGTTCTAGTTTCCAGTGAGCTCTGTGATAGATAACACTCCCATACACTTTAAATCTGGGTGAAGCAGAACTCAGAGAAGGATGATGTTAGGACATTGTATTTTATTTGTTCTCATTTCATGTAAGTTTCAGACTTTCTCATGTGATGATTACTAGGAAAATGAACCATTCTGTCCTGATAAGCATTATAACATAACATTACCTAGTTATACTCTTCTCTTCCAGATTCTTATGGACAGTCCCTGACCTCCTCTGCTTCTGTGGTGAAGAGACCTGGAGAGTCAGTCACTCTGTCCTGTACTGTCTCCGGATTCTCAGTGGGCAGCTACTACATGAGCTGGATCCGTCAGAAACCAGGAAGAGGACTGGAGTGGATCGGATACATTTACAGTAGCACAACATATGCTCAGTCTCTACAGGGCCAGTTCTCCATCACTAAAGACACCAATAAAAACATGCTGTACCTAGAAGTGAAGAGTCTGAAAGCTGAAGACACGGCTGTTTATTACTGTGCACGAGACTCACACTGACACAACAGACTCCAGAGCTGTACAAAAACTTACACAAGCACATCCTCATGAGCTGTAAATATTCCCTCAGGAGGAAACTGAACCCCAGAGACATTTATTATAAACAACATATATAAATTTTTGTGCTCAGTTTTATTTCTCCTTTTGTCTTATTACATTAACAGTCTAAAATCCTCTGTAGAATTCTCACACCTTTCTTTTATTATCTCTGGCTGGTGTTTAAAGCTGAAGACAAACATGAAAGCAACATTAATTATATGCAAAGACATTAAATGATAAAACGTTCAATTTCATTACATTTAATTTCTTGATAAAAACACAACTCATAAGAAAACTTTTTGCTAGTTTATTTGATTAAAATTTAATAAATGTATTTGTTCCTTTAAGAATGTGTCCACAGAGTTTTATAAATGAAAATGTTTTAAGAAAAAGTAATTTCCAACACGTGTAACTGTGAATCTATTACATTATTTATTTATTTAGGAAATTATTTGAATATAAATAATTACACAAAAAAATTAAAACACAAACTTTCATATTATTATGTTGGCTTATGAAACATTTACTATTTAAGCTTCTGCTTCTTCTTTTTATTATTATTATTATTATTATTATTACTACTATTATTATTATTATTATTATTATTATTATTATTTAGTAGGAGAGGTGGAAATTTAAAAAGTATTGGAATGCTTTCTAGCTCCAAAAATATTGGAAAGCTTTCTTGCTCAAAAAGTGTTGGTACGCTGCATACAGGTATGCTGTATCGGAAAACCGCCCGGCACCAAAAGTATTGGAACACCGTCTGGCTCCAAAAGTTTTAGAACCCCATCTAGCTCCAAAAGTATTAAACTGACATCTAGCTCCAAAAGTATTGGAACTCTGTCTGTCTCCAAAAGTATGTTTACACTGTCCGGCTCCAAAAGTATTAGGTCACTGCTACACCCTAGTTGCACCCTCGCAAGAACTCAGAACACCCTACAAAGACTCTGGCAACCACCAAAAACACCCTAGCACCTGCCTAGCAACCACATTGAACCCCTAGCCACTCCCTAGCAGATTTGCTTTCAAGCCAACATCAAAGATTGTAGTGACGAACTTTACCAATCTATTTAGTAATAATAGTAGGTACTTCAATTACTTATCACAAAAAAATGATGTTAAATAGGGATCCCAAAATTGCATATGACTGTGATTAACAGCTGGACATAATATAGCTTCTCTGTAATATTTATGCAAATCTCCACCTCCTCGTGTAATATTAGCACCCTGCTTATCTAGAGAGGAAGCAGTTCTCATTATTCCTCCTTCAACACAAACATGTTTGCTTCAGCTCCACTGCTGCTGCTGGCTCTCGCCCCCTGTGAGTGTTTGGATTTAAGCTTTATCATGTCATCTGATCCTTTCAGTTCAACAAGTGAACCTTTTCTTTTTCTCTTTTCACAGATGTGTTCTGTACTACTGAACTTATCCAGCCAGACTCAGTAGTTATAAAGCCAGGAGACTTTAACCATCACCTATAGAGTGTCTGGAGCTTCTATCACTGATAGCAGCAGCCACTTTGGAACAGCTTGGATTAAACAACCTGCAGGAAAAGCTCTGGAATGGAACAGTATAATTGAAGTGATGGGGATATTTATAAGAAAGATTCACTTAAAAACAAGTTTGTCATCTCTCGAGACACCTCCAGTAACACGGTGACCTTCCAATAACATGACATGCAGAATTAAGACACAGCTGTGTATTAATGCGTGCGTTTTACACACTGACAAGACAAGCTGCAGTGATGCACAGAAATAGCTTAATTTCCACATTGCAAACACTTCAGCCCAGACACTTTGGTAATCATTTAACAAAAACTAATACAGTTATTACTATGCAGTTAGAATTCAGTTATTACTATTAGTCTTCTGTTAGAACAGAGGAAGTGGCATGGTGTTTAGTCCGTAATACTCTACTGGCTTCATGAACTGTTTCCTCCAAATACCAAACATGGTAAACAGATAATTTAACAAAAAACAAACAAACACAACAACAAATTTACATTAACATTTCTGATTTTTGTACTTTTGTGGAATTTGTGCTTTGATAGGCCAATGCACGCTTAATCTGTCTACTTTTCTACTCTAGACGCATTTGAAGAAAAAAAAGGAGAATAGAGTAAAAAAACAGAAATCTATTTTCTAGCATCAAGAAATGAATGAATAGAGAGAGAAAAGTTAATGCAGTCATTAGTAAATCTCTAAATAAACAATGTATCTTACAGTGGAATTGTCTGATATGAATTATTATATTTATATTAATTCACTACACTCTGTGTAAACAATAAAGAATGCAGTTAAAGCCTCTGAGAACACTGATACTTATAGACCTATAAGGGTAAAAAAATCTTCAGGATGGAGATCTTTGCACTCTGGAAGAAGCTGCATTTTTAAAATGAACTTTATGGTGGTAACTGTAACTCTGCTTCATCTCACCACCATGACATTGCTTATTTTCCAGTAACAAGAAATGAAACCATAGTGTGTTTTATTCCTTACTTAATGTGGTCATATTCTAGTGTATTCACTTATTCACCTGAAAACATCTGACAATCCATAAGCTCAACCAAGCTTCTGATTAAACATAAAATTAAATGGAACTGAAATATATATATATATATATATATATATATATATATATATATATATATATATATATATATATATATAAATTAGACATTGCACAATATCCCACATAATTATATATTTAAAATTAGAAATGTTTGAGACATGGGGAGGTTTTCTCATAGAAGAAGCCATCAAATCTCTTCTAAGATAAGGAGTGTCTCTATGCAAATGTCCTTCCTTGATGTATATTTAAGCAATGCAGAATGAGATCTTTTATTTATTCTGCTTCAACACACACCATTATCTCTACATCTCTACTGTTGCTGCTTTTGGCAACTGTACAACGTAAGTGTTTTTACATTTGACATATAATAAGGATTTTTGGCACATTTTCCTTTTCCAACATTAAAATAACTTTTCTTTAACAGGTGTTCACTGTGTTGAACTGATCCAGCCCGGATCCACAGTATTAACCCCTGCTCAGTCAATGATTCTGACCTGTAAAGTGTCTGGATATTCATTAAGCAGCTACTGTACACACTGGATACGACAACCTGCAGGAAAATCTCTGGAGTGGGTCGGAGAGATATGTGGTAGTGGTAACACTTACTACAGTGAGAAACTGAAAAGCAGGTTTCAGGTTTCCAGAGACACGTCCAGCAGCACAGTGACATTAACAGGACAGAACATGCAGACTGAAGAAACAGCTGTGTATTACTGCACTCGTGAACCACAGTGAGATGGTTTATTTAACCACTTTATTTAGCATTTTTAAAGCACTCTTCAATATCATCACTTTTTTACAGTCAGAGATAAACCAGTAACTTTAAGTGTTGTTTCACTAAAAAGCCACATATCCTCAACACCAAGAAGCTCCTCCCTATTTTTCAAAGACGTTCACTTCCCATCATCATTGGACATTGTAATGAAACTCATTCAGTATCACTCATTTTCTGATAAAAATCTGGATCTAGTCTTTTTTTTTTTAAATCAGCTGCTTTCACTATTTGTATAATTTATGATTAATTCTGTTTTTCTTATCTAGATTAACTCAGGATATGTACCATTTTCAAAAGCAAAATAAATAAAAAGTAATAATAAAGAACAAGTCTCCTTTAAGGCTCTGACATCAGCAAGATAATCTAAATGTAACTATAAACTGAAAAATGTATAATCTGACATTTACTAAATAAAAAAATGCAGTAATTCAAGCAGTGGTGAAAAAACCTGGAGAAACTCTGAGTCTTTCGTGTAAAAGATCTGGATTTAACTTTGGTAGCTATGGCATGCACTGGATCAGACAAAACGCTGGAAAAGCACTGGAATGGACTGGGGTTATCTGGAATGATGCCAGTAAAACGATATATGCCAAACACATGGAGGGAAATTTGGAAATGACCAGAGACAACTCCAAAAACATGGTGTAGCTGCAGCTGACTGGTTGGAGTGCACAGGACTCCGCTATGTATTACTGTGCACGAGATTCACTCTGACACAACAGACTCCAGAGCTGTACAAAAACTTACACAAGCACGTCCTCATGAGCTGTAAATATTCCCTCAGCAGGAAACTGAACCCCAGAGACATTTATTTTAAACATCTTTACATTCAGCACTCGGATTTTAATTTTTCATTGCAAACATGTCTGCAAACACAAGCTTTTTCTGATTAATAATAATCCAATGGAATTAATTATGACGAACGCACTACAGCATTTAATCATGGATTATGATCATTTGGAAATGAAAGGACAAAGTGTAAATACATTGTTAGCAAGAGTTTTGTGAACATTTAGACAAATACAAGACCAGGGAGACTCGAGGCAAATAAGCTGTAGGACAAAGATTGATCAATTCATGTTTTTTCCCTCTCCTTATTACATATTCCTTATTATTTCCTCACTTTCATTTAATTATTTTGTAATATTATTTAGCACTAATTAACATCTCTATATTGACAGAATATTCTGATTATTGTTTAAAAAGAGGGACATGTATGAATATGCCTACTTGCATATTGCTGTTTCACATGTGCATTTAAAAATGAATTTAAATTGAAGTTGTTGTAAAGTAGCTGCTGCTATTTGTGACAGGAGCTGCAGGAACACTACAGACTGATGGTTAATTTCTTGAATTTATAAACAGTGAGTCTGTTCAGCAGCACAGAATCTGACCAGAGATTAAATTAAATGTACATGTTTTCTGCAGCATCACTACAACTAAAAATCAGTCTCTTACTCACCCAAAGCTCATTTCACACAACTGAATCAAAAAGCTTGATTATGGTGCTGAGGGTCTCTCAGTACTGCATCTTTGTTATAATGTTAATACATGGTACCTGACACTTCTTTATATGTCTTCACTGAGAATATGTTGTTTATCTTTGATTGTTATGTTTTATCTTCTAGGTGTGAGCAGTGATGAGATCAGAGTGGACCAGTCTCCTGCTGTGGTAAAGAGACCTGGAGAACATGTGAAGATCTCTTGTAAGATACATGGCTTTGGTTTGAGTGAGCACTACATGCACTGGATACGACAGAAACCAGGGAAAGCTCTAGAATGGATTGGATATGTGAAATCGGGTACAACTGATGAACCCACATATGCAAACTCCATGAAAGTGCGGTTTCTCTTTTCTGAAGACGTCCCTACAAGCACAAAGTTCTTAGAGGCCAAAAGTCTGAGGACAGAGGACACTGCAGTTTATTACTGCACCCAAAGTGTAGTATCTGGATTTTTCCCTAAAGTAGGAATGACCTAAACTAGAACTTTTTTATTTGTTTTATATGAACCCTTACTATGCTCCTGAAACACTGGAAACACTGGGGCAAAAAATCCCACAAGTAGAAATGTCCACTGTCAGCATGGTGTGTGAATTGTGGCTCTGACGGTTCCTCAACAACACACTAATAGGCATTCCAGTCCCTTTACACACCTCTAGTCTCAACCAGATTTCTGCAAGATTCCTAAAAATTGATCCTCCTATTTGTATTAGTATCTGTTCAGTTCACATTATCTGTTCATTCCCAATAATGTATTCATATCCGTAGATCCCTACTCCTCACACAAAACGTCATCATCTCAACAATGCTACATGTGGTTTTGTTTTTTGTTTTAATATATTTATCTACATAAATATAAAGAGTCCATTATATTAGTCCCTGTGTAAATTGTATAGAAACTCAAACATATTAGAGCGAGCGGCTCTCTGTAAACCTTGCAGCTGGAAGTACTGTCAGAGCCGCTGTTATAGAAATGTAATTAACACCTTCTGAACACAGCACCTACTGCTTCATGGAGAAAGTTTTATATTGGATGATTGTTCATGTATTTAGGATTTTCACAAAAAAAATGTTATGGTGTAATCAGTTTATCACAGAGATACGTTAGTGTTTTGTTTATTTCAGGCTAATTTTAAGATGAATTCACTTAGATTTCAGAAGGTTAGGATGTCCACCCATCCATCCATCCTCTACCGCTTATTCCTTCTTCAGGGCCGCGGGGAACCTGGAGCCTACCCCAGGAAGCATCGGGCACAAGGCAGGGTACACCCTGGACAGGGTGCCAGTCCATCAACTAATAATTTTGTAAACCTGAGTCTTCAAGGTCATGTAGTATTTGATGACACATTTTATGCAAATCCTCCACTCATGTTTCTTAAATTAAGAAGGTCTGTGTGTTAGTGCATGGTGAGGAAAGCGGAGAGCAGCTGAGAAGTGTTATTCATTTTAGTTTTATACTAAACACTGATGCTCTCCTCAGTGCTGCTGCTGTTAACAGCTACATTCTGTGAGTCTCCATGTTGTCTGAATGAGTTTAGATTTAAAACCTGGTTGTGAAAATGATTTGAAGACATTTGATGATGTTCTAATGTTATTCACAGGTGGTGTTGGCAGTGTGGAGCTCATTCAGTCAGCCTCTGTGCTCGTGAGACCTGGAGAGTCATTCTCTATCTCTTGTAAGATCTCAGTGTTGAGATATTGTATTTACTGGATACGCACCTGCTGGAAAATCACTGGAATGGCTCGGATATCTGTGTAGCGGTGGTAGCACTAATCTCAAAGACACAATGAAGAGCAAGATCAGTTTCAGACTGAGGACACGGCTGTGTATTACTGTGCAAGTCACATGGCACTACAAACTCACTGCAGCCCTGTACAAAAACGTCCCTGTTCATTTTCCTCTCTCCCCAGTACACTTGTCCCCAGGGACGCCTGGTATAAATGAGCTAGCAGGGCTGAAACCCCTCTGTATTTCAAAGATAACACTCAACTTCCTGGGATAGGCTCCAGGTTCCCCGCGACCCTGAAGGAGGAATAAGTGGTTGAAGATGGATGGATGGACACTCAGCTCAGTACAAAACACACATCTGCAAGGAGAGAAAAGAAGTGTAAATGTTTTTGCACCTATAGAGGGCAGTAGCTCACTTCTACTGAGGTAAAACTCATGAAATATTTAAAGGAAACATTTTCTGGAATGAGAAAAGACTCAAGTATTATCTCTCAGTATTAAGAGCAAAGGCTCTGAACAAGAAGCATATGCTTATGTGAGCCATACATCGCCAAAAAGAGCTTTCAGAGGATCTATGATCAAGAATTGTTGATTTACATAAAGCTGGCAAGGGTCACAAAGTGATTTCAAAGACTTTAGAAATTCACCAGTCTACACTTTGGGACTGTTGCTACTCCACCAAGAAGTGGTCGCCCAGTCAAAATGACACCAAGGGCGTCAAAGACTCATCAATGAGGTAAAGAAACAACCCCAAATTACAGCCAAAGATTTGAAGGCATCATTGGAACTGGCTAACATCTCTGTTCATAAGTCTACAATACACAAAACATTGAACAAGCAGGGAATCTACAGCAGGACACCACAAAGGAAGCCACTGCTTACGAAAAGAACATTGCTGCACGCCTGAAGTTTGCAAAAGAGCACACTGACACTCCACGTAGCGGTATCGAAAAGTTTTGTGGACTGATGAAACTAAGATTGAACTATTTGGAAAAACCCCACAGCACTACATCTGGCGCGCGAAAGCGCACAACAATCTTTAACAAAAACAAAACACCATCCCAACCGTAAAGTATGGTGGAGCAAACCTCATGTTTTGGGCCTGCTTTGCTGCATCAGTGCCTGGCCAGCTTGCAATCATTGAGGGGAAGATGAATTCCCAAGTATATCAGACAATTCTTCAGGATAATGTTAGAATGTCTGTATGTCTGATCCACAGATGTGATATACATATATATATATATATAATATATATATATATATATATATATATATATTATATATATATATATATATATATATATACAGTGAGGAAAGAAGTTTTTGATCCCCTGCTGATTTTGTACGTTTCCCCACGTTGACAAATGATCAATCTATAATTTTAATGGTAGATTTATGTGAACAGTGAGAGACAGAATAACAATAAAAAAATCCAGAAAAACGCGTCGCAAAATGTTATAAATTGATTTGCATTTTAATGAGGAAAAAATATAAATAAGTATTTGACCCCCTCTCAATCAGAAAGTTTTCTGGCTCCCAGGTGTCTTTTATACAGGTAACGAGCTGAGATTAGGAGCACACTCTTAAAGTGAGTGCTCCTAATCTCAGTTTGTTACCTATATAAAAGACACCTGTCCACAGAAGCAATCAATCAATCAATCAGATTCCAAACTCTTCACCATGGCCAAGACCAAAGAGCTCTCCAAGGATGTCAGGGACAAGATTGTAGACCTACACAAGTCTGGAATGGGCTACAAGACCATTGCCAAGCAGCTTGGTGAGAAGGTGACAACAGTTGGTGCGATTAATCGCAAATGATCAGTCTGTCAATCTCCCTCAGCCTAGGGCTCCATGCAAGATCTCACCTCGTGGAGTTGCAGTGATCATGAGAACAGTGAAGAATCAGCCCAGAATTACACAGGAGGATCTTGTCAATGATCTCAAGGCAGCTGAGACCATAGTCACCAAGAAAACAATTGGTAACACACTACGCCGTGAAAGACTGAAATCCTGCAGTGCCCGCAAGGTCTTCCTGCTCAAGAAAGCACATATATATATATGCCTGTCTGAAGTTTGCCAATGAACATCTGAATGATTCAGAGGACAACTGGGTGAAAGTGTTGTGGTCAGATGAGACCAAAATGGAGCTCTTTGGCATCAACTAAACTCGCCATGTTTGGGGAGGAGGAATGCTGCCTATGACCAAACCAAAATCCCACCAACAGTAAAGGAGGTGGAAACATTATGCTTTGGGGGGCTTTTCTGCTAAAGGGACAGGACAACTTCACCACATCAAAGGGACAATGGACGGGTCCATGTACCGTCAAATCTTGGGTGAGAACCTCTTTCCCTCAGCCAGAGCGTTAAAAATGGGTCGTGGGTGGGTATTCCGTTATGACAATGACCCAAAACACACGGCCAAGGAAACAAAGGAGTGGCTCAAGAAGAAGCACATTAATGTCCTGGAGTGGCCTAGTCAGTCTCCAGACCTTAATCCCATTGAAAATCTGTGGAGGGAGCTGAAGGTTCGAGTTGCCAAATGTCAGCCTCAAAACCTTAATGACTTGGAGAAGATCTGCAATGAGGAGTGGGACAAAAATCCTCCTTCCCGAGATGTGTGCAAACCTGGGGGCCAACTACAAGAAACGTCTGACCTCTGTGATTGCCAACAAGGGTTTTGCCACCAAGTACTAAGTCATGTTTTGCAGAGGGTCAAATACTTGTTTCCCTCATTAAAATGCAAATCAATTTATAACATTTTTGACGTGCGTTTTTCTGGATTTTTTTGTTATTCTATCACTCACTGTTCAAATAAATCTACCATTAAAATTATAGACTGATCATTTCTTTGTCAGTGGGCAAACGTACAAAATCAACAGGGCATCAAATACTTTTTTTCTCACTGTATACTCACAGATTATAGATGTTAAAGAGATGGGGAGGTTTCACATGTAGGGGATCCTTTCACATGTAGAGGGATCCTTGTTTTGCCCCCAAAAAAAAAGTGTCTCTATGCAAATGTCCTTCCCTGTTATATATTTAAGCAGTGAAGACCAAGAGACTTTAAATTTTTCTGCTTCAACACACACCATGATCTCTACATCCCTACTGCTGCTGCTGCTGGCAGCGCATAACACTGTAAGTGTATTTACATTTTACATATAATACGGATTTTTGGGCACATTTTTCTTTTCCACATTTAAATGATCTTTTCTTTAACAGGTGTTCACTGTGTTGAGCTGATCCAGCACCCGCATCCACAGTAATAACCCCCGCTCAACTGTCAAGTGACTCTGGATATGTAAAGTGTCGGTTATTCATTAACTGATAGCAACTACTGTACAGGCTGGATACGACAACCTGTAGGAAAAGCTCTGGAGTGGATTGGATATATATATAGTGATGGTAGCACTGCCTACAGTGAGAAACTGAAAAGCAGGTTTCAAGATTTCCAGAGACACGTCCAGCAGCACAGTGACATTAACAGGACAGAACATGCAGACTGAAGACACAGCTGTGTATTACTGCGCTCGTTACCATTGAGACAGATCAACAACATTCCTGTACAAAAACACCTCATACAAAGTCCTATTAGCCCACAAGTGCCACAGTTATCTATCAAAGTCTAACCATAAAATCTAATCAGACAAAATCACAACAAAGCGTTTAAAGTTATTTTTAAATGTTTATAATTTAGATTTTAAACCATATTTTTAACATAATAATGCTACATCTCTAACATTGCTGCACATTGTTGTCATGATTCCCCCGTGCAGCAGCGTGCTTTGTGTGCTCGTGCGCATGCGCATGCTTCTTCACGGTCAACAGTGTTGACAGTTGGACATGTGTTTGTTGTTGACGTCATGTCTCCGCCTCATTTTGTCATAGGGTCACATGTGTTTTGGTATTGCCTGCAGCTGTTTGGGGCTAATCAGGTGTGTGCATATATACGCCCGTACATAAACACACGGGGTGGGTAAATCACGGTTCTAGAGAGAGATGAGATATTCCTGCTTATTGTTATTGTTATTGACCATGTTTCTTAGTGCTAGCCCAGAGGAAAATTTTATTGCTCAATGGTTACTCTTCAACAGCTCAGGAGACAAAATTGTGATTCTCATTTCAGTCTTATTTTAGTTTCAATTCTGTCTGACCTCTTTCTCATATGATGCTCCTTAAAATTCACTAGGAGAAATAGGTGAGACAAGCAATTAGCAATGCAGGAGAGTCATAGCTCCTTTCCAGAAACTGAAGGAGAAACCTCGCTCCTCTCTGATGGCTCATTTCTTGTAATGTAGAAAGAAAATGAGCAGTACTGGAGCTACTATGGAGTAATATGTGAGGCATGCATTTGACACACACACACAACACACACACACACAAATATATATAATTTTCTTCTCCCATTACTATATATACACTCTTCTCCATGTAAGGACAATTTCACAAATGCTGAAACAAATGAACTCTTTATTAAAATGGCCAGGTTTACCCTACACAACAACACAGAGCAATGCCCTGCATATTAATGATTTTTTTTTTCCCCCCACAATGACAGGGCTAGAACCTTGACAAAAATTTTTACAATGGAGATCTCTTCAGATTGCATTTAAGGTACAATAACAGGTACTGGCTATCCTGAACAAGCTAGTCCTGGTCTATCTTATCTCGTAATATCACTGGAACGTGAGTGAGGGAACAACAGCACACGTCCAAATAGTAAACATTATCACTGGCTTGTGACAATAGATGATTGATGGAAGATCCACTACCAGTTGGATGGTATTTGGACACAATTTCCCCTTCACTTGAATGAGAAAATGTGTCCAAACTTGTTTAATGGTAGTGTACAGACTGGTAAATCGAGACCTGAAGAACTGCGAGATAGAAATGATACAAATATACTTGAGTTTTGCAGTATGCTACACCCCCATGGTTTTGAGTGTGAAATAGGAGGCCCAAGCTTGTTCAAATTAATACAAAAAAACCCCAACACAATCACAATGTAGTATTTTAGTTAACTGTGTAATAACAGGTTAAAACTTGTAAGACAGCAAGAACTTGTCCCATACATCATTTATAAAATCTGAACTTTAAATGTGCATCTTCTCACTATGACTATGTATTTAGAACAGTGTTCACCACAGTTGTACAACATACATAATTTGGCAACTTTGAGGTCCTCATGCAACATTTGTATGTGAGAACTTTTTCAACAAATGTCCATCCCTCTGGTGTGAAACATTCAAGAATTTATAGAGTCTTTGTGGCCTTCATGCGGCATTTGTTTATCAAGGCTTTTTTTGACCTTAGTTTTCTCAACTGGTGTCCATCCATCCAGTGTGCCACAATGCATGATGTAGGCTGCAAGAATAAAAGAAAGCACAAATTATAGATGAATCCTCCTTACATAGAGTAACAGTGGTGTTGGAAAATCATTTCACAGTAAGAATTGGACTTAACTTATATATATATATATATAAAATAAATTAACAAAGGTATTCTCTGCAAAGGGGACACCCTCAGGTACCCACACAACCCATTTTCACCGATTTGAAAATCACAATGACTACGTTTACATGGACAGCAATCAAACGCACTTTAGACGAAGTCAAGCGACCCCCCGCTGTTGAAATGAAAGCTACAATTAGTCGAAAAGAGGCTTGGTAATGACGAAAAATCAATGGCGTCGAATATACGTAGAAAAGAAGCTTGAACAATGTTAACATTCTTGAAATGCTATATTACTTTGAAATTATGCAGGGGAAAAAATTATTAATGAAGTTACTGCTGTGTAATTTCAAAGAAATATATCTAGATGTGATTGTTCATTGTTCACTAAGATTTATTTTTATTTCATTTTTTATGAAATAAAAATGTATAATTGTCCAATTACTGTAACACTAGTATATGCAAAAAGTTGTAAATCCAACTGGTATGTATTAATTGTGTAAGAGTGTGTCTTTTCTGTCATCTCTAGTGTTACCATCGTTGCAGCTCCATTTCTGACACCAGTCAAGTGTAAATATTGCTCTTCCATAGAAGTTACATGTGTGTTCGATGGTAGTGGGGTAAGTCTTTATTACACAACCTAGCTAATTTAAGAAAAAAACAATATTTTGTGTCTTAGTGAGGTTTTGGGCACCACAGGCCACCAGTACGGTTTCAATGGGCCATGGCATAGATTCTCCAATCCTCTGAAGTGAAGAGATGAAAACCAAAAGATATGTACAGAGAGTGATAGAATGACACTGGTCTACTAAGATGTGGAAAAAAGTAATACGGTCAGATGAGCCATCCATATCCATATTCCTCTCCATATTCTCAAGTGGTTGAGGTCTAAATGTGATTGTTTATTGTTCACTAAGATTTATTTTTATTTCATTTTTTACGGGAAGACGAAATCTCTTGCATACAAAACTGCACATACGAAACCAAACCATAAGAAACTAAGCACGCGCATGCGCACATATTGTCCCGAAACATCGTTGGATTTGATTGTTTAGGCTTTATCTTGAACTGGTATGTTTGTGTTATATATGAATGGATTGTTAAGTAGATTATGCTCTAGGCATTTCCATGACTTGTAAAAATGTTGTTTATTTTATATACCTGAATAAAAGGTTCTGAAGTCACAATCCCTTCGTTGCTAATATGTGTTCGAAATCGCGTTTAATAAATACGTGTAGTAAGGAGCTGAGATTTGCCAAAACAACATCTTCCCTTCCCGCTGGAGTTCATTCTCTCACAGCCTCATCTGAGTGGAGCAGCAGAGCTGGGCACTAACTCAAGGCAAGTCATGTTTTTTCTCTTTATCTTTACACATATAGTTATAAATCTGTTATGTAGTTTAATTAAATTAAATCATTAAACAGAGCTTCAGCTATACAGTTTAAAGAGAAGACAGCTAACTAGCACTTAGCCCTAAGATGAACTCTCCTCTAAAATAGTTTAAACTGATGTAGAGAGTAGATACTTCTGTTGAGTCAAATCTAACATGTTAAAGTTAAGGCTCAAGCTTTACTTCTTCCTGTGGACCTTTTTGTTTTTATTTTTACACCCATTCCCCACAAAAATGTTAGCTTTCTAGCTAACATGCTACTGAACAGATTAGTTTAGCACAGCATGAATTTTAGCAAACATGAGCTTAAAACGGACATTTCGTCTTTAAATCACAACATTGTGTCCGAAATTGTAAATAGCTGATTTTTTAATGCTTTTTGTATGCTTATGTTAATAAGTTCTCAGTGAACATATTAACACTAGCTTGCTGCTAGCTGAAGTTCAGTCGGTTAGCTACATAAGATAGCAATGTCTGTCTTACATCAGGAGCTTTCTTATTACAAAATTAAACTTAGCAAAGACGTAACTTACCTTCTTTTATGAGCTGGTGTTTCTCTCATGCATTCCTTCTGGCCGCTTTCGCTCTCTGTGTTCCTCGTACATTAATCAGCCCACCTTTAAAATTAACCAATCACAATGCAGCATGTGTAATGGGCAGCGCTCTTGTCCAATGAAATGTCCTAATGCTGAGTCACGCTTCACAGTTCTTTTTGCGGTAATTTGTGCAACCTCTGAGAGCAGTGAGTGAATAAACGTGTAGTGGATTACTTTTACCAAAGAGTTAATAATTCATTGAAAGTAATCAAATGTAGTTATGCTGATTGTACTCAGAAGTATGAAAAATATTATTGTGAAGTTTGAATTAGTGAAAATATGATATATGAATCTGCTATTTACCCCAATAAAACTGTTATAAAAATAGAAGGTTAAATAAAATAAAAGGTTATAGTTAACTAATAATGGTGCTTTTGTTCTATACTCTATATATTAGGTTTATCAAAATTGTTTATTCACACTGTCAGAGGTGTTCAGCCAGGAATTCTTCATTCTCAAAATACCACTTTGGTTTAATAAACTTCCTCTTGCGGGTTTTTGGCAGGTAAATTATTGATAATGATATGACTAACATTTCTAATACATGAAATCAGTGCACACTTCCAACGTTGAAATATGC
This sequence comes from Ameiurus melas, assembly GCA_012411365.1. NCBI lineage: Eukaryota > Metazoa > Chordata > Actinopteri > Siluriformes > Ictaluridae > Ameiurus > Ameiurus melas. The sequence continues at coordinate 18,213,717 of CM022753.1, forward strand.
TAATCATCTATTATCATAAATGTTACAACTGATAAAAAAAAAAAAAAGATTATATACCTCATCTTCATCATCAATTTTTTAAATAGGAAAAGTTGGACAAATGTATAATTGTCCAAGTACTGTAACACTAGTATATGCAAAAAGTTGTAAATCCAACTGGTATGTATTGTGTAAGAGTGTGTCTTTTCTGTCATCTCTAGTGTTACCATCGTTGCAGCTCCATTTCTGACACCAGTCAAGTGTAAATATTGCTCTTCCATAGAAGTTACATGTGTGTTCGATGGTAGTGGGGTAAGTCTTTATTACACAACCTAGCTAATTTAAGAAAAAAACAATATTTTGTGTCTTAGTGAGGTTTTGGGCACCACAGGCCACCAGTATGGTTTCAATGGGTCATGGCATAGATTCTCCAATCCTCTGAAGTGAAGAGATGAAAACCAAAAGATATGTATAGAGAGTGATAGAATGACACTGGTCTACTAAGATGTGGAAAAAAGTAATACGCTCAGATGAGCCATCCATATCCATATTCCTCTCCATATTCTCAAGTGGTTGAGGTCATCTGTGGCATACACTAAGAGAAAAGGAGAGGCATGAATGCTGCACCCCAATAACAGGGGTCCGCTGGCTCTGGGGAGTTGGAATGTTTTGGGTCCTCTTGTCCCCTTAGAGGAAGAAGCTACTGCAAATCAATACAAAGTTGCTCCGAGTGATCACCTTTATCCTATGATGAAACATTTCTCTCCTGATGGGAGTGGTCTCTTCCAGGATGGCAATGCCCCTATTGTCCTCACTGAATGGTATGATAAGTTCACAGTCACCAGATCCCAACCCAGTTGAACACCTATGGGAGATTTTGGACTAATGTGTTAGACAGTGCTCTCTGTCTACATCATCACAATCAAAACACTTGGAAGAATGGTGTTCATCCCTCCAGTTGAGTTCAGAGACTTGGAGAATCAATGTCAAGCTGCACTGAAGCTGTTCTAGCAGCATGTGGTGGCCCAACACCTTACTGAGACACTTTAAGCTGGTTTTTCCTTTGTAGCCTGTCTGTATGTGAAAATAGGATTAAATCATATACTATAGTATGGTCCATGAAGTATTTGCAGTTGGAAGTGTAATGTAACTGAATGAAAGAGAGGGATATTGATTTTGATTATATGATTGATTTTTGATTCAGTTTTCAAATGCTTATTTGTACTCAGGGAGGTTATTTTGTGTCTGTTGACATTATTTCAGGGAAATTGATGCCTCCTAAATTTGGAAATGGCGCAGAAGTATGACTCATGCTGGAGGAGAAAAGTCAAGAGCCAGCAAAGTACTTGCAAACTATACAGAGTAAAGGTGAGAAGATTTCAGATGATTTTGTTGTTATATGGACAGCTGTTATTATCTTCTTCTCCCAGCCAATTTCAGCAGCTGCTTTGCTTCTGACAGCATTGATAAATACCACTTTTCCATGGATGCCATTTTTCCCTAGTGTCTTACTAATAGTGGAGTCATGAACAGTGACCTTTATTGATGCAAGAGAGGCCTGTAATTCCTTTGATGTTGTCCTTGGCTCTTTTGTGACTTCCTGGATGAGTCGTTGCTGTGCTCTTGGAGGAAATTTGGAAGGTTGGCAACTTCTGAGAATGGTTCACTACTGTGCAGAGTTTTTTCCCCAGGTTTTGATACAATGGCTCTCACTGTGGTTCTTTCGAGTCCCAGAGCCTTTGAAATAGCTTTGTAACCCTTCCCAAACTAATGTTTCAATCACCTTCTTCCTGAACATTTCTGGAATTTCTTTTGAACTTTGTCATAGTGTGTTACTGGGTAAGACCTTTTAACCAAGTTAGTGTTGTTGAAAAAGTTCTATTAACTGTTGATGTGATTGAACAGGGAGTGCAGTAATCATGCCTGGTTGTGTCTAGTCCAGCAGAACTCTATTATGAATGCACTTTAGGGAATTAGTAACTACAGGGGCAAATACATTTTTACACAAGCCCAGCAAACTTTTTTTGCGTCAACAAATAATATTATCATTTTAAAACTGTATTTAGCATTTACTCAGGTTCTTTTTTTAATCTTAGATTTTGTTTTAATTCTGAAGAAATTTAGTCTGAGATATACACAAAAACAATAAATCAGGATGGGACCAATACTTTTTCACAGCACTGTAAAATTTGTTTATTTATTCAAATATAAAATACTCAAATTAACACAAACCATTCATTTTATTAGAAATAATAACAAATAATTACATTATTTACATTGTTAGCTGTGTATTACTGCGCTCGTGACCCACACTGACACGACAAGCTGCAGCGCTGCACAAAAACATCATCTTCATAACAATTCAGTTCTGTATTTAAATAATAACTAGCTAAATTTAACTGACTGAGTAATGTCCACATCACACCTCAATGCCTAGATATATGGATACATTTCAGTCGTGAATGTACAGAAAATAAGTAATTATAAAAAGTTATATGTAAAGAGAGAGAGAGAGAGAGAGAGAGAGAGAGAGAGAGAGAGAGAGATAAATAATGTTAATAATTACTTGACTAATTTGACTTAGTTTTTTTGGATCTGTCACGAATCGTGACGTAAAGGAAGCAGGACGGATGCAATCGCAGTGCAGAAGAGATCTTTATTGAAACAGAGGAGAGCAAACAGAAAAGAAACAAGAACAAGAAACAAAACATGACAAAAACAATGAACTAAGCTAAGAATGTACAGAAAATAAAGTAATTATAAAAAGTTATATGTAAAGAGAGAGAGATAGAGAGAGAGAGAGAGAGCTGAATGGTCCTTCAGGATGATTTTTTCTAAATTACTTCTGATTAAACCAGATGCTGATTAGTCAAATAAATAATTGAATAAAGTTCACCTAGAGTTTGTTAGGTTTTATACCTGAACAAATAGCATCCTCTTGACCAAGAGCTACCAAAGTTCTGGAAAAAATATTAATCAACGATTGATTTTAAAAAATATATACACCAATTTTAATTAATTTTCTTTATAAAATTGTACTTTAGCTTCAGATGAGACATTTTTATTTACAGCTAGAACATTTTATAGTCTCTGAATCTCAGAGAATCTCAGAATCTCAGAGTGGTTGTACTGCATCCGTTGACACGCTTGCTTCTTCCCCCTCTTTGACCATTATCTTCCAGGATCTAGCTTCTAAAAAAGTGAACAGTTGCTGCGGACGCAACATTTTGTTGTGTAGCAAAATTACGAGTTAACAAGTGCAATGTTATACATCACATCAGTCACAAGGAAAAGTACTCTTATGGCTGAGAGTACACATTATTCATGTAAAACCTTTAGTGTACACTACATAACCAGAATCAGAAGAACTACAAGTTTCTAAAAGGTTGACACAGTTATGCACCTTTACATGAGTAGTATGTGATCACATATGAAAAACCTGCGAGATTACATTTCAACATGTTATGCCCTGAAATGATACATGAGAATTCAAGTAAACACATGTGAGATCATGTGAATAATATGATCACCTGTGAAAAATGAGCATGATCCAAGGAGGAAAGAAGAATCATTTGAAATAAATCACATGTAAAAAATAAAGAAATAATAACACACTCCATGTAAACAAATATTATAAAAATTAATCAGTTGTTCATTAAATATGTAATGTTCTTCTACTTCTTCTACTAAGTTTGTACTTTGAACATTTTGTTGTAGGGTTCTACACAGAACCTTTTAATCATCCACTCATATATACACTGAGCAGCCTGTGGTTGTGGATTTAATACATCCATAGTGGTCATGGACACTCCCTATTCAAATAGAGTCGGGTATAAACAGCATGTTCTTGGCTGTTCTAGTTTCCAGTGAGCTCTGTGATAGATAACACTCCCATACACTTTAAATCTGGGTGAAGCAGAACTCAGAGAAGGATGATGTTAGGACATTGTATTTTATTTGTTCTCATTTCATGTAAGTTTCAGACTTTTTCATGTTATCATTACTAGGAAAATTAACCATTCTGTTCCGATAAGCATTATAACATAACATTACCTAGTTAGGCTATTGTATTGTATTGGTGTTAATTTCATGTAAGTTTCTGATATTACGTGTATTGCTAAAAACCTCCAACATTTTCTCCTTGGTAATTTCAGATAATTATAATTATTTCTTTATTAATTAATTTTCTTTAATCTTTATCTGCTAGATTCTTATGGACAGTCCTTGACCTCCTCTGCTTCTGTGGTGAAGAGACCTGGAGAGTCAGTCACTCTGTCCTGTTCTGTCTCCGGATTCTCAATAGGCAGGATGGACATGAGCTGGATCCGTCAGAAACCAGGAAGAGAACTAGAGTGGATCGGGCGCATTGACACTGGCACTAGCACAACATTCGCGCAGTCTCTGCAGGGCCAGTTCTCCATCACTAAAGACACCAATAAAAACATGCTGTACCTAGAAGTGAAGAGTCTGAAAGCTGAAGACACGGCTGTTTATTACTGTGCACGAGACTCACACTGACACAACAGACTCCAGAGCTGTACAAAAACTTACACAAGCACATCCTCATGAGCTGTAAATATTCCCTCAGCAGGAAACTGAACTCCAGAGACATTTATTATGAACAACATCCATTCATTTTAGTGCTCAATTTTATTTCTCCTTTTGTCTTACTAATTACGTCAAAATTCCTCTGTAAAATTCTCACCCTTTTCTTTTATTATAAGACAAACATGAAAGCAACATTACGAAACACTAAGACATTAAATGATAAAACGTTCAATTGCATTACATTTAATTTCTTGATAAAAACATAACTCATAAGAAAACTTTTTGCTAATTTATTTGATTAAATTTAATAAATTGATTTGTTCCTTTAAGAATGTGTCCACAAAGTTTTATAAATGAAAATGTTTGAAGAAAAAAGTAATTTCCGTTATGTGTAACTGTGTAACTCTTAAATTATTTATTTATTTAGGAAATTATTTGAATATAAATAATTACACAAAAAAATTTAAACACAAAACTTTCCTATTATTATGTTGGCTTATGAAACATTTTCTATTTAAACTTCTGCTTCTTCTTCCTCTTCTTATTATTAAAGTAGTAGAGGTAGAAATTTAAACAGTATTGGAAAGCTTTCTAGCTCCAAAAGTGTTGGTACACTGCCTAGCTACAAAAGTATTGAACTGCCATCTAGCTCAAAAAGTATTGGAACTCCATCTGTCTCCAAAAGAATGGCAACGCTGCCCGGCTCCAAAAGTATTAGGTCACTGCTACACCCTAGTTACACCCTTGCAACAACTCAGAACACCATAGCAAGACACTAGCAACCACTAAAAACACCCTAACAACTGCCTAGCAACCACCCAAAACCCCTAGCCACTCCCATAAACTTGATTATGGTGCTGAGTGTCACTCAGTACTGCATCTTTGTTATAATGTTAATACATGGTACCTGACACTTCTTTATATGTCTTCACTGAGAATATGTTGTTTATCTTTGATTGTTATGTTTTCTCTTCTAGGTGTGAGCAGTGATGAGATCAAACTGGACCAGTCTCCTGCTGTGGTAAAGAGACCTGGAGAACATGTGAAGATCTCTTTTAAGATAAATGGCTTTGATATGACTGATAACTACATGCACTGGATACGACACAAACCAGGGAAAGCTCTAGAATGGATTGGATATGTCAAATCGGGTACAACTGATGAACTCACAAATGCAAACTCAGAAATTGCCCATGAAAGGGCAATTTCTGGCATCTGAAGACATCCATACAAGCACACAGTTCTTAGAGGCCAAGAGTCTGAGGACAGAGGACACTGCAGTTTATTACTGCACCCGAAGCTACAGTGACTGGAGCTGAGGAAGCAGCTGTACAAAAACCAGACACATTTTGTAACTAAACTAACTGAAGCTGCTTCAATTGTAATTCATGAACAGGATAACACCATCTGTATCTGTCTTCTGCTCCTAAAAATACATATGTGTATCTGTATTTTTCCCTAAAGTAGGAATGACCTAACTAGAACTTTAAAAAAAATTTTATTTTATTTATACGAACCCTTAATATGCTCCTAAAACACTGGAAACACTGGGGGGAAAAGCCCACATGCAGAAATATCAGCATTGTCAGCATGTGGGAATTGTGGCTCTGACGGTTCCTCAACAACACACTAATAGGTATCCCAGTCCAATACACACCTCTAGTATCAAACAGATTTCCTGTAAGATTCCTAAAAATTGATCCTCCTGTTTGTATTAGTATCTGTTCAGTTCACATTATCTGTTCATTCCCAATAATGTATTCATATCCCTAGATCGCTACTGCTCACACAAAACATCATCATATCAACAATGCTACATGTGTTTTTGTTTGTTTGTTTTAATATTTTTATCCACATAAATATAAAGAGTCCATTATATTAGTCCCTGTGTAAATTGTATAGAAACTCAAACATATTAGTGTGAGCGGCTCTCTGTAATCCTTGCAGCTGGAAGTACTGTCAGAGCCGCTGTTATAGAAATGTAATTAACAACTTCTGACCACAGCATCTACTACTTCAGGGAGAAAGTTTTATATTGGATGATTGTTCAGGTATTTATTTAAATATATATTTAGGATTTTCACAAAACAAAAATGTTATGGTTTAATCAGTTTATCACAGAGATACGTTAATGTTTTGTTGATTTCAGGCAAATTTTTAGATGAATTCACTGAGATTTCAGAAAGTAAGGATGTCAACTAATAAATTTGTCTTCAAGTTCGTGTAGTACCCGATGACACAGTTTTATGCAAATCCTCCACTCATGTCTCTTAAATTAAGGAGGGTGTGTGTGTGTGTGTGTGTGTGTGTGTGTGTGTGTGTGTGTGGAGAGCAGCTGAGAAATTTTATTCATTTTAGTTTTATACTAAACAAAGATGATCTCTTCAGTGCTACTGTTAACAGCTACATTCTGTGAGTCTCCATGTTGTCTGAATGAGTTTAGATTTAGTATCTGGTTGTGAAAATGATTTGAAGACATTTGATGATGTTCTACTGTTATTATTCACAGGTGGTGTTGGCGGTGTGGAGCTCACTCAGTCAGCCTCTGTGCTCGTGAAACCTGGAGAGTCATTCTCTATTTCTTGTAAGATCTCAGTGTCGAGCTATTGTATTCACTGGATATGACAACCTCCTGGGAAAATTGTTCAGTTGCCAATTAAAACATTCTGAGTTTATTTATTCATTATATACAGTGGCAAGAAAAAGTATGTGAACATTTTGTGAACATTTTTGGAATTTCATGGTTTTCTGAATAAATTTGTCATAAAATGTGATCTGATCTTCATCTAAGTCAGGGGTATTGAAAAATATAATGTGCCTAAAATAGTCACAGAAAATATATTCTTATATTTCATGTTTTTAATGAGAACAACCAAAAAAAAAAAAAAAACTCATAGTGCTTGTGGAAAAAGTATGTGAACCCTTGAGTTAATGACCTCAAAACAGCTAATTGGGGTCAGGTTTTAGCACACCTGTAGTCTCGTTAAGAAAATGACTTTGGAGATGTGGACTACAGCTACTTTGACTGATTAAAACCCCTCAAACTTTTGGAGTTTGCTCTGCACAAGAAGCACATGCTTATGTGAGCCATGCATCGCCAAAAAGAGCTTTCGGAGGATCTATGATCAAGAATTGTTGATTTACATAAAGCTGGCAAGGGTCACAAAGTGATTTCAAAGACTTTAGAAATTCACCAGTCAACAGTTAGACAAACATTCTACAAATGGAGACACTTTGGGACTGTTGCCACTCCACCAAGAAGTGGTCGCCTAATCAAAATGACACCAAGAGCACATCGAAGACTCATCAATCAGGTAAAGAAACAATCCCAAATGACAGTCAAAGATTTGAAGGCATCACTGGAACTGGCTAACATCTCTGTTCATGAGTCTACAATACGCAAAACATTGAACAAGCAGGGTATCTACGGCAGGACACCACGAAGGAAGCTACTGCTTTACTAAAAAAAAAAATATATATATATATATATATATATATATATATATATATATATATATATCTCAATTCAATTCAATTTTATTTGTATAGCGCTTTTTACAATAGTCATTGTCTCAAAGCAGCTTTACAGAAATAAAAAACAGGTATAAACAGTCAGAAACATCTAAAGAGAGACAAACAGGAACAGATAAACAGAGACAAACAGGTAGAATACAAATGGAATTTATCCCAACTGAGCAAGCCACTGAGTGGCGACGGTGCCAAGGAAAAACTCCCTAAGATGTTTTTTGAGGAAGAAACCTTGAGAGGAACCCGACTCAGAAGGGAAACCCATCCTCATCTGGGTAACACAGAATGTGTTCGCAGATATATATATATATATATATATATATATATATATATATATATATATACACTTTTTGTACTGCATCCTGTCTATCTTGACCTTTGTCCCTGTACCCTCTATCCATCCATCCATATTCTATACCAGTTGGAGCATATCCCAGGGAGCATCGGGCACGAGGCCGGGTACACCCTGGAACGAGTGCCGATCCCTGTACCATGTTTTGTTATCATAGTTTATGTTTAGCCTTAGCCACAGTATTTTGCCTAGTTGTCTTAGTGTCTTTGTTTGGTTGTTTGTTTGTTTATTAAACTGTGTGAAGATCTGCGCTTGCTTCCAATTTTAACTTTGTAAAGTGACAACCACTAAGCTGAACTGGCATATATATAATATATATATATATATATATATATACACACACACATATATATATATATATATATATATATATATATATATATATACACACACACATATATATATATATATATATATATATATATATATATATATATATATATATATATATATATATATATATATATATATACATACATATATACATATAGATATTAAAGAGATGGGGAGGTTTCATATGTAGAGGGATCCTTATTTTGACCCTAATATAAGGAGTGTCTCTATGCAAATGTCCTTCCCTGTTATATATTTAAGCAGTGAAAACCAAGATCTTTTACTTATTCTGCTTCAACACACACCATGATCTCTACATCCCTAATTCTGTTGCTGCTGGCAGCCGTACACTGTAAGTGTTTTTACATTTTACATATAATACGGCTTTGGGCACATTTTTCTTTTATGGCATTTAAATGATCTTTTCTTTAACAGGTGTTCACTGTGTTGAGCTGATCCAGCCCGGATCCACAGTAATAACCCCTGGTCAGTCAATGACTCTGACCTGTAAAGTGTCTGGATATTCATTAACTGATAGCAACTACTGTACAGGCTGGATACGACAACCTGCAGGAAAAGCTCTGGAGTGGATTGGATATATATATAGTGGTGGTAGCACTTACTATAGTGAGAAACTGAAAAGCAGGTTTCAGATTTCCAGAGACACGTCCAGCAGCACAGTGACATTAACAGGACAGAACATGCAGACTGAAGACACAGCTGTGTATTACTGCGCTCGTTACCCACAGTGAGACAGATCAACAACATCCCTGTGCAAAAACACCTCATAAAAAGTCCTATTAGTCCACAAGTGCCACAGTTATCTATCAAAGTCTAACCATAAAATCTATCAGACAAATCACAACAAAGAGTTCAAAGTTATTTTTAAATGTTTATAATTTAGATTTTAAACCATATTTCTAACATAATAATACTACATCTCTAACATTGCTGCACATTATTGTCATGTTATGATATATATATATATATATATATCAATTCAATTCAATTTTATTTGTATAGCGCTTTTTACAATAGTCATTGTCTCAAAGCAGCTTTACAGAAATAAAAAACAGGTATAAACAGTCAGAAACATCTAAAGAGAGACAAACAGGAACAGATAAACAGAGACAAACAGGTAGAATACAAATGGAATTTATCCCAACTGAGCAAGCCACTGGTAGTGGACGCGCGCGTTGCGCCAAGGAAAAACTCCTAAGATGTTTTTTGAGGAAGAAACCTTGAGAGGAACCCGACTCAGAAGGAAACCCATCCTCATCTGGGTAACACAGAATGTGTCCCAGATATATATATATATATATATATATATATATATATATATATATACACTTTTGTACGCATCCTGTCTATCTTGACCTTTGTCCCTGTACCCTCTATCCATCCATCCATATTCTATACCAGTTGGAGCATATCCCAGGGAGCATCGGGCACGAAGGCCGGGTACACCCTGGAACACGTGCCGATCCCTGTACCATGTTTTGTTATCATAGTTTATGTTTAGCCTTAGCCACAGTATTTTGCCTAGTTGTCTTAGTGTCTTTGTTTGGTTGTTTGTTTGTTTATTAAACTGTGTGAAGATCTGCGCTTTGCCAATTTTAACTTTGTAAAGTGACAACCACTAAGCTGAACTGGCATATATATAAATATATATATATATATATATATATATATATTTAACACACACATATATATATATATATATATATATATATATATATATATATATATATATATATATATATATATATATATATATATATATACATATATACATATAGATATTAAAGAGATGGGGAGGTTTCATATGTAGAGGGATCCTTATTTTGACCCTAATATAAGGAGTGTCTCTATGCAAATGTCCTTCCTGTTATATATTTAAGCAGTGAAAACCAAGATCTTTTACTTATTCTGCTTCAACACACACCATGATCTCTACATCCCTAATTCTGTTGCTGCTGGCGCCGCCGTACACTGTAAAGTGTTTTTACATTTACATATAATACGGCTTTGGGCACATTTTTCTTTTATGGCATTTAAATGATCTTTTCTTTAACAGGTGTTCACTGTGTTGAGCTGATCCAGCCCGGATCCACAGTAATAACCCCTGGTCAGTCAATGACTCTGACCTGTAAAGTGTCTGGATATTCATTAACTGATAGCAACTACTGTACAGGCTGGATACGACAACCTGCAGGAAAAGCTCTGGAGTGGATTGGATATATATATAGTGGTGGTAGCACTTACTATAGTGAGAAACTGAAAAGCAGGTTTCAGATTTCCAGAGACACGTCCAGCAGCACAGTGACATTAACAGGACAGAACATGCAGACTGAAGACACAGCTGTGTATTACTGCGCTCGTTACCCACAGTGAGACAGATCAACAACATCCCTGTGCAAAAACACCTCATAAAAAGTCCTATTAGTCCACAAGTGCCACAGTTATCTATCAAAGTCTAACCATAAAATCTAATCAGACAAATCACAACAAAGAGTTCAAAGTTATTTTTAAATGTTTATAATTTAGATTTTAAACCATATTTCTAACATAATAATACTACATCTCTAACATTGCTGCACATTATTGTCATGATTCCCCCGTGCATGCTTCTTCACGGTCAACAGCGTTGACAGTTGGACACGTGTTTGTTGTTGACGTCATGTCTCCGCCTCGTCTTGTCATAGGGTTATGTGTGTTTTGGTATTGCCTGCAGCTGTTCAGGGCTAATCAGGTGTGTGCATATATACCGGGAGCCGTGCTATACACGGGGTGGGTAAATCACGGTCTCTATAGAGAGATAGCGATGTACATTGTCCTTGTCCTTGTCTCTTAGTGCTAGTCCATGTTTAGGCTAGGTAGCATAGCATAGATTAGCTTCTAGCTTAACAGCTTTTAGAGTAGTATAGTTAAATAGATCTAGATAGATCGATAGAGAGTTATAGTCTTATGTACCATGCCATGTGTCATTGTTCTTGTGTATGCCATGAGTCATAGTTCTTATTCATGCCATGTTTCATGTTTAGTGTTCCATAGTTCATAGTTTGTGTTTCACTGTCTACTAGCCCTAGTCATTGTCCCTGTCTGAGTTCATGTCAAGGCTAGTTAGCACATAGCCTAGCTTAGCTTAGTTCATGGTGATTGTCATCTGTTCTGTTTCTTGTTTTTGTTTCTCTTGTCATGATTTTTAAGAGTGGTATAATTTTTCAGTGGTTACAAGCCCAATATCCACAAGCATGGATAATAATGATCATGCTATATTTCAAACACTCCAATAATTTATTTTATATTAAAGTATTTGATAAAAAGGCATATGTTCCCATACAAATCCACATTATCCTCCATAAGATAAATTTAAATTTACATTGTATCACAAGGTCTGATCCGTGGCATAATAAGAATATTGTGGTGTAAATTATCACTCACATTTAAAGGGAGATAGACAGCTTTATTTATTGTTTGTAAATGTTTCAAATCCACAACGGCCACATTGATTGCTCCACTGTGTGTGCACTGTGTTGTTCGTCCTTCTGTGTAATTAGTATTTGGTTAAATAATGTGTTATAAGTATTCCTACTTTAAGTTTGTCTGACGTCAAGAAATAAATGTACAGCCAGAGAAAAATAATGCAGCCATTTCCAGAGCTCTAAATAATAATAACAATAATAAAAAAAAACTAAATAAAAAAAGTGTCCATCTTATATTTTAAATCCATCGTATAATAGATTTGTCTGAGCCAATTGTTAAATTAATTTTAATTCACTAGAGTCTGTGCAGTTAAAACCTCTGAAAACACTGATACTGATAGAACAGTTAGGGGCGCTATGGTGCATTGTGTCTCCCAGAAATCTCACTTACAATTCTGCACAATTTCTCATGTGATAACGTGAGACATTAAACAATGAGACTTATAGTGGACTTATAGTAGTCAACTTCCCAGAGATGACCAAAGTCTGTGATTATTGAGTGCATATACTACATACACCAAGACTGAAAATAAATCACTGAATGAAGCATTACTTTTTTTGCATTAGTTTTTTTGCCATAGCTTTGCTCTTTGCAGTTTCTCTGTAACAAGCTGCATTTTTAAAGTCATCTTTGTAGTAGTAACTGTAACTCTGCTTCATTCCACCACCCTGTCATTGCTTATTTTCCTGCAACAGTACCCTTGCTGTGTTTTATAATGTGTTTGCTTATTCACCTGAAACACCTGATATCATACAGTGCCTTGTGAAAGTATTCGGCCCCCTTGAACTTTTCAAACTTTTGCCACATTTCAGGCTTCAAACATAAAGATATACAATTTTATTTTTTTGTGAAGAATCACCAACAATTGGGACACAATTGTGAAGTGGAACGAAATCTATTGGATATTTTAAACTTTTTTAGCAAATAAAAAACTGAAAAGTGGTGCGTGCAAAATTATTCGGCCTCTTTACTTTCAGTGCAGCAAACTCACTCCAGAAGTTCAGCGAGGATCTCTGAATGATCCAATGTTGTCCTAAATGGCTGATGGTGATAAATAGAATCCACCTGTGTGTAATCAAGTCTCTGTATAAATGCACCTGCTCTGTGATAGTCTCAGGGTTCTGTTGAAAGCGCAGAGAGCATCATGAAGACCAAGGAACACACCAGGCAGGTCCGTAATACTGTTGTGGAGAAGTTTAAAGCCGGATTTGGATACAAAAAGATTTCCCAAGCTTTAAACATCCCAAGGAGCACTGTGCAAGTGATCATTTTGAAATGGAAGGAGTATCAGACCACTGCAAATCTACCAAGACCTGGCCGTCCCTCTAAACTTTCAGCTCAGACAAAGAGAAGACTGATCAGAGATGCAGCCAAGAGGCCCATGATCACTCTGGATGAACTGCAGAGAACTACAGCTGAGGTGGGAGAGTCTGTCCATAGGACAACAATCAGTCGTACACTGCACAAATCTGGCCTTTATGGAACAGTGGCAAGAAGAAAGCCATTTCTCAACGTTTGGTGTGACGATTCGTGTGTCTCCCAGGTGGCTTGTGGCAAACTTTAGACGAGACTTTTTATGGACATCTTTGAGAAATCAAGATTCTGCACAAACAAGTTTCTGCACAAGTTGTTACAACAGAAACAATACTGCATATGAATCAGCTGATTAAGAAAAAACCTAAACTGAATCAACAAATCAAAATTGAGGATTCAGTGCAGTGGTATGATGTCATTCAACTGCGTGAGTCTTTATATTATTGAAAATATTAGCTGGTAAAAATATATATATATTTTAACAAAAAAACAAAACAGGACACATGAGATGAAACTCCTCATCACGATTTAAATAGATTTTAAATACATTCTCCTCCAATCATCACCAGATATGCAAATACAAGTGTCAGGGCTGGATATCACTCTATTTATATAAAGTGATGGTTGCTGTTAAACTTTGGAGAACAGAGAAGATCCCAGTACAAACAACACACACCCATGTTCTCTACATATCTACTGCTCCTGCTGCCAGCTGCTTCCTGTGAGTGCTTTATCAAATTCATTCATTTACTACAATAACAATAAATGTGCAGAATATCTTGTGTGAGATATCACCATGTGTTTTACTCCACAGATGTGCATGGTGAGGAACTGACTCAGCCTGCTTCCATGACAGTCCAGCCAGGTCAGAGTCTCTCCATCAACTGCAAGGTTTCATATTCAGTTACCAGCTATCATAAAACTCTGGAGTGGATTTTCGATACATCTATAGTTATGAGAGTACATATTACAGTGACAAACTGAAAAATAAGTTCAGCATCTCCAGAGTTACAGCTACTAACACAATAACAATTGGATGACAGAATCTGCAAACTGAAGACACAGCTGTGTATTACTGCGCAAGATACACAGTGCCACAGAATAGTGGATCCCCCTTACAAAAACTTTGAGACATATTAGAGACATCCTCTCAGTGTGACTAATAAACCATCTCAGTCAAACTTTTACTTTCTTCCACTGTAATCGAATTGTAATTGCTTGTCATTTTTAAACACAGTCATTTTTAAATCAAATAAACATTCTTCAATGACCATTGAACCATTATTATTATTTTCATTGTATAGAATATTTAATAAACAATTGTAATACGTTTAGGCAGTGGACTCAAGAATAATACAGTTTGTTTCCAGCAGTGTGTTGTGTTTAACACACAGTCTGTTCTTATAGTTTGAGGTGCAATATTTCAAACACCTGAAGGAGGCAGCAGAGCTCACCAAATAAAATGAATAGGCATCCCAGTCGCAATACTCACCTCTAGTCTCAACCAGATTTCCTGCAAGATTTCTAAAAACAGTCCTCCTATTTGTATTAGTATCTGTTCAGATCACATTATCTGTTCATTACAAATAATTTATTCACATCCCTACATCCCTACTCCTCACACAAAACTTATCAACATTGTTACAAGATTGTTCTATATTTTTAATTTTAAAGCCATTCATGTCGAGCATCCATTACATAAGTCCCTGTGTAAATTGTATAGAAAATAAAACAAATTAGAGCGAGCGTCTCTCTGTAAACCTTGCAGCTGGAACTACTGTCAGAACCGCTGTAATAGAAATGTAATTGACACCTTCTGACCACAGCACCTACTACATTATTAAGAAATGTTCATTTTGGATGATTGTTGAACTATTTCCTATTTTTTTATGCTTATTTAGTGTCAATTGCATTTTCACAAAATTAAATTGTTAGCCTTTAATCAGTTGAGCACAGGGATACATTAGTGTTTTATTTCAGGAAAATTTTAAAAAGAATTCAGTTTTCAAAGAGAAAGATCTTTAACTAATAAACTAGTAACCCTGAGTCTGCAAGTTCATGTAGCCGTTGATAACTCATTTTATGCGATGTCTCTTACAGGGAGGGGTGTGTGTGTGTGTGTGTGGTGTGTTTGTGTGTGAGGAGAAGGAGGAGGACAGCAGCTGAGCACCTCTTGGCATTTCAGCGGCCTGCCGGTGGATTTTTATCGTCCTTTCATGCAAAGTTATTAGGAGAATTTTGCCATTTACACAGCTGTACGTACTATGTATATATACTCATGAAATATATCAGTGGAAAGCTACGAATCTTGTGATGTGATTGGTGCATACCATTTAAAGATACAATCACAACAGCATGTACAATCAAGACCACCATAATATAAACACCAAATGGAGATGACTCACCTTTGAAGCCAGATAACAGTCTACTGAACAAAAACATCCCGACAATAACAGTCTTGTTACACTGCCAATAGTGTAACAAACAATCCAATTATGTAAAAAATATTTAGTCAAAAATATCTATCCATCCATTCATCCATCTTCTCATTTATCATTCTTCATTTATATAAGTGCACATTTAATCTTCTATACTGCTTTATCATTTCCAGGGTCACGGGGAACCTGGAGCCTATCCCAGGGATCATCGGGCACCAAGGCAGGGTACACACTGGACATCAATAATTCCACAAGAACAACTGCTGCATCCTTCCAAATCACTCAGAAGACCTCCTGGTTCTCCTTCTCTATGCAGTGCAGGAGGAACACACCTAAATGCCAGAGCTGAAAATGGCCTCTGGGCTCAGACCTATCGAATGACACCTCATTTGAACCAAAGGAGCTTCTATGTCCTGTCTCCAGGCTTCACAATCCAATGGGAGTCTGTGCTTCAGCAAGCTCCTTCCCCCTTTCCTATGTGAAAACCGTGAGCTGTTTAATGGCGGATGTGTCGATAACTTGTAGATTATGCAGCCAGTGAACTGCTGAAAAGAATGATATCTTGCTTCACGTCTGTATTTCAACACTTCAGCTTAAAAGTCCCTGCGGAACAAGCTCTGTAAACAATGGCATATGAGCACATAAAACTTCACAAAAGATTCAATTATGAATGTGTATCGCCATTATCCATGTAATCGCCATTATTCCATGGATGCCATTTTTCCCTAGTGTCTTTCTGATAGTGGAGTCATGAACAGTAACCTGTATTGATGCAAGAGAGGCCTGTAATTTCTTTGATGTTGTCCTTTGCTCTTTTGCGACTTCCTGGATGAGTCGTTGCTGTGTTCTTGGTGGAATTTTCGAAGGTCGGCCATTTCTGGGAAGGTTCACTACTGTGCCGAGTTTTTCCCCCCATTTTGAGATAATGGCTCTCACCATGGTTCTTTAGAGTCCCAGAGCCTTTGAAATAGCTTTGTAACTCTTCCCAAACTAATGTTTCAGTCACCTTCTTCTTGATAATTTCTGGAATTTATTTTGAACTTTGTCATAGTGTGTTACTGGGTAAGACCTTTTAACCAAGTTCATGCTGTTGAAAAAGTTCTATTTAAGTGTTGATTTGATTGAACAGGGTTTGCAGTAATCAGGCCTGGTTGTGTCTAGACTCCATTATGAACTCCATTATGAATGCAGTTTCTTAGATTTAGGGAATTAGTAACTATAGGGACAAATACATTTTTACATAGGCCCAGTTGGTATTAGATAACTTTTTTTTGCGCCAATAAATAATCTCATTTTAAAACTGTATTTTGTGTTTACTCTGGGATTTTTTTATTTATTTTTTGTCTTAGATTTTGTTTTAAATCTGAAGTAATTTAGTCTGAGATATGCACAAAAACATAAGAAATCAGGCAATACTTTTTCACTGCACTGTATTTATTTGTTTCTTTATTCAAATATAAAATACTCGAATTAACACAAACTATTCATATTATTAGTAATTATAACAAATAATTACATTATTTATAACATTAAATTGATATTAAATACATAGAGCCAAAGCGGGATATAACTGTGATTAACAGCTGCAGAGCTGCACTCAACACTGCTTCTCTGTCATATTTATGCAAATCTCCACCTCCTCTTGAAATATTAGCACCGTGCTTATCTAGAGAGGAAGCGGTTCTCATTAGTCCTCCTTCAACACAAACATGTTTGCTTCAGCTCCACTGCTGCTGCTGGCTCTCGCCCCCTGTGAGTGTTTGGATTTAAACTTTATTACTTCATCTGATCCTTTCAGTTCGACATGTGAACCTTTTCTTTTTCTCTTTTCACAGATGTGTTCTGTGCTACTGAGCTCATCCAGCCACACTCAGTGGTTATAAAGCCAGGAGAGACTTTAACCATCACCTGTAGAGTGTCTGGAGCTTCTATCACTGATGGTAGCAGCCACTATGGAACAGCTTGGATTCGACAACCTGCAGGAAAAGCTTTAGAATGGATCAACAGCATTTATTATGATGGGGGTATTAATAAGAAAGATTCACTTAAAGACAAGTTTGTTGTCTCTCGAGACACTTCCAGTAACACTCTGACCTTACGGGGACAGAACATGCAGACTGAAGACACAGCTGTGTATTACTGCGCTCGTGACCCACACTGACACGACAAGCTGCAGCACTGCACAAAAACATCATCTTCATAACAATTCAGTTCTGTATTTAAATAATAACTAGCTAGATTTAACTGACTGAGTAATGTCTACATCACACCTCAATGCCTAGATATATGGATACATTTCAGTCATGAATGTACAGAAAATAAAGTAATTATAAAAAGTTATATGTAAAAGAGAGAGAGAGAGAGAGAGAGAGAGAGAGATGGTCCTTTAGATTTTTTTCTTTTTTCTAAATTATTCTGGTTGAACAATTGCTGACTACTCACATAAATAGTTGAATAAAGTTCACCCAGTGTTTGTTAGGTTTTATACCTAAACAACTAGCATCCTCATGACCAAGAGCTATCAAATTTCTTGAAAAATTTTAATCAAAGATTAATAATTAAAAAAAATGCACCAATTTTTATTATTTTTTTAAATTACTTTGTACTTTAGCTTCAGATGAGACATTTTTATTTACAGCTAGAACATTTTAAAGTCTCTATAAAATGAGTTTTTGATATTCCGAAGTGGGTAAAGTAGACAAAATGTTTACTTAAATACAAGTAAAACTTCTTATAAAAAATAATTAGGCTACTTAAGTAACAGTAAAAGAAATAATGTTAATACTTACTTGACTAAGAGTAATAAAGTATCCAATGAGAAGACTACTCAAGTATCACGTTACTAGTTATGTCGGATCTGTCACGAATCGTGACGTAAAGGAAGCAGGACGGATGCAATCGCAGTGCGGAAGAGACCTTTATTGAAACAGAAAAGAAACAAGAACAAGAAACATAAAACATGACAAAAACAATGAACTAAGCTAAGCTAGGCTATGCTATGCTACTTATAACTCTATAAACTAGACATTAACTATGGCATGAACTATGAGTATGACTATGAACATGGACCTGGACTATGAAACTATGGAACATGGCATGGAACAAGGACTCTCTATAATATATTATCTTAATCTACACATTAACTATGGCATGGACTAAAGACTATGGTAACTCTATTCAACTCTATTCAACTCTATTCAACTCTATTCTATATCAAAAATCAACTTCTACGTCTATATTCTAGTCAATACTCTGGTTTACTTCTAATTACCGCGTTGTGTGTAGCATGGAACCCGGTATATATCCACACCGGTATCATTAGCCCCGCAACTGCTAACAGCTGGGGGCAATTCCAAAGCACACGTGACTCGACAACATGGGGCGGAGACATGACGTCAACCACAACAAACTGTCGCTGCTGTCGACAACAGAGAGGCGGGTGCACACGCATTCCACAGTGCGCCGCACAAAGGGAGACTCATGACAGGATCTGATTACATAGAAGGGAAAATCCTGAATGTCAGACTACATGGAGAAATTTAAGTCACACCTCTCCTTGAAAATCTGTTTATATTATATAAAACCTGCGCTCAAGATGAAGCAGCATGTCCCAGTCCCGTGATGTACAATCATACAGAACCTGTCATTTTCAACACAAAACTCACATACCAAAACAAACCCACCAACATTTTCCCAACAGTTTGTCTTTATTTTCTCAACATGTTAACAACACAAATTTGTCAGCATCTGAATTTAACCAAGTCACAAGGATCATCACATCAGTCACAAGGAAAAGTTCTCTTATGGCTGAGAGTAGACATTATTCATGTAAAACATTTAGTGTACGCTACATAACCAGAATCAGAAGAACTACAAGTTTCTGAAAGGTTGACACAGTTATGCACCTTTACATGAGTAAAATGTGATTGTCACCCCACGGCCGCCAGAGGCCGCTGTGGCGCGTCATTGGGAAGGACTCTGGGTTGAGCGCGCACTTCCGGGTTAAGGGCTAGCTTAACCAACGTGATCTAGCACAGGTGTTGCGTGTTAAATCTAGGGATGTTGGCTATTTAAGCGCCGGGCTTTCAGAGCACGGCGCTCGTTATTATTTATACGTTTAGTGGTTAGTAGTAGTAGTAGTAGTAGTAGTAGTAGTAGGAGGAGGAGGAGGAGGAGGAGGAGGAGGAGGAGGAGCAGGAGCAGGAGTGGGAGGAGTGGGAGGAGGGAAGTCTGTTTGTGTTTACGGCGCTATAGTTTATGCCAAGAAGGCTTTGCTCTATACTGCATTTGAGTTTGTGTTTTGCTGAGATTAAAGAGTTCTGATCTGCATCTGTGTCCGACTCCACTACGTTGCGTAACAGTGATCACATATGAAAATCCTGCGAGATTTACATTATTCATGTAAAACATTTAGTGTACTCTACATAACCAGAATCAGAAGAACTACAAGTTTCTAAAAGGTTGACACAGTTATGCACCTTTACATGAGTAATATGTGATCACATATGAAAAACCTGCGAGATTACATTTCAACATGTTATGCCCTGAAATGATACATGAGAATTCAAGTAAACACACGTGAGATCATGTGAATAATATGATCACCTGTGAAAAATGAACATGATCCAAGGGGGAAAAATAATCATTTGAAATAAATCATATGCAACAAATAAATAAAAATAAATACAAACACACTCTATGTGAAACAAATATTATACAAATGAATCAATTGTTCATTAAATAAGTAATGTTCTTCCAAAAAAAAGTTTCTACATAAAACATTCTGCTGTACGGTTCTACATGGAACATTTTAATCATCCACTCATCTATACACTGAGCAGCTTGTGGTTGTGGATTTAATACACTCATAGTGGTCATGGACACTCCCTATTCAAATAGAGTCGGGTATAAACAGCATGTTCTTGGCTGTTTAGGTTTCCAGTGAGCTCTGTTATAGATAACACTCCCATACACTTTAAATCTGGGTGAAGCAGAACTCAGAGAAGGATGATTTTAGCACATTGTATTTTATTTGTTCTCATTTCATGTAAGTTTCAGACATTTTCATGTGATGATTACTAGGAAAATGAACCATTCTGTCCCGATAAGCATTATAACATAACATTACCTGGTTATACTCTTCTCTTCCAGATTCTTATGGACAGTCCCTGACCTCCTCTGCTTCTGTGGTGAAGAGACCTGGAGAGTCAGTCACTCTGTCCTGTACTGTCTCCGGATTCTCAATGGGCAGCTACTACATGAGCTGGATCCGTCAGAAACCAGGAAGAGGACTGGAGTGGATCGGATACATTGACACTGGCACTAGCACAACATTTGCTCAGTCACTGCAGGGCCAGTTCTCCATCACTAAAGACACCAATAAAAACATGCTGTACCTAGAAGTGAAGAGTCTGAAAGCTGAAGACACGGCTGTTTATTACTGTGCACGAGACTCACACTGACACAACAGACTCCAGAGCTGTACAAAAACTTACACAAGCACGTCCTCATGAGCTGTAAATATTCCCTCAGCAGGAAACTGAACCCCAGAGACATTTATTATAAACAACATACATAAATTCTTTTGCTCAGTTTTATTTCTCTTTTTGTCTTATTACATTAACAGTCTAAATTCCTCTGTAAAATTCTCACCCTTTTCTTTTATTATCTCTGACTGGTGTTTAAAGCTGAAGACAAACATGAAAGCAACATTAATTATACACAAAGACATTAAAATGATTACATTTAATTTCTTGATAAAAACATAACTCATAAGAAAACTTTTTGCTAATTTATTTGATTAAATTTAACAAATTGATTTGTTCCTTTAAGAATGTGTCCACAAAGTTTTATAAATGAAAATGTTTGAAGAAAAAGTAATTTCCGTCATGTGTAACTGTGAAACTATTACATTATCGATTTACTTAGGAAATTATTTGAATATAAATAATTACACAAAAAAATTAAAACAAAACTTTCATATTATTATGTTGGCTTATGAAACATTTACTATTTAAGCTTCTGCTTCTTCTTCTTCTTCTTCTTCTTCTTCTTCTAATTATTATTATTATTATTATTATTATTATTATTATTTAGTAGGAGAGGTAGAAATTTAAACAGTATTGGAAAGCTTTCTTGCTCAAAAAAGTGTTGGTACGCTGCCGTGCTACAAAAGTATCGGAAAACTGCCCAGCACCAAAAGTATTGGAACACCGTCTGGCTCCAAAAGTTTTAGAACCCCATCTAGCTCCAAAAGTATTAAACTGACATCTAGCTCCAAAAGTATTGGAACTCTGTCTGTCTCCAAAAGTATGGTTACACTGTCCGGCTCCAAAAGTATTAGGTCACTGCTACACCCTAGTTGCACCCTCGCAAGAACTCAGAACACCCTAGAAAGACCCTAGCAACCACATAGAACCCCTAGCCACTCCCTCGCAGATTTGCTTTCAAGCCAACATCAAAGATTTTAAAGGATTTTTACCAATCTATTTAGTAATAATAGTAGGTACTTCAATTACTTATCACAATAAAATGATGTTAAATAGGGATCCCAAAATTGCATATGACTGTGATTAACAGCTGGACGTAATATAGCTTCTCTGTAATATTTATGCAAATCTTCCCCTCCTCTTGTAATATAAGCACCGTGCTTATCTAGAAAGTAAGCAGTTCTCGTTATTCCTCCTTCAACACAAACATGTTTGCTTCAGCTCCACTGCTGCTGCTGGCTCTCACCCCCTGTGAGTGTTTGGATTTAAGCTTTATCATGTCATCTGATCCTTTCAGTTCAACAAGTGAACCTTTTGTCTTTCTCTTTTCACCGATGTGTTCTGTACTACTGAACATATCCAGCCAGACTCAGTAGTTATAAAGCCAGGACTTTAACCATCACCTGTAGAGTGTCTGGAGCTTCTATCACTGATAGCAGCAGCCACTTTGGAACAGCTTGGATTCAACAACCTGCAGGAAAAGCTCTGGAATGGAACAGTATAATTGAAGTGATAGGGATATTGAAGGCTCTAATCTAGCCTATTACCCAAAGACAATTAAAATTAGAAGCAAATACTCACATCCGTAAACCCAATTGAGATAGAAAAAGAGACGATTAGCCATGAGTGATGAAAGGCAAGGGTCCAGTTATTATTTCGGTCCACCACACGAGATCCACACCAATGAGAATTCCCAGAAGTGATCTGATCACTGGAGCTTAAGCTCCAGTATTTATAGCTTATGTACAGAGAATATTACCAATAAATTTCAGAAAGATTAGGATCTCATTACCAATAGGGTTAAAAAGAGCTCATCTACATCTACCATGAGGATTAAAAAAGCCTCCCAAACAGTTACCATTAGAACAGAAAACACGCCTCTTGTGATAACCTTTGGAGTAGAAAACAATCCTCTTGTGATAACCATTAGATTTGAAAACAGGCTTCTCATGATTACCATTAGAATGAAAACATGAGAGAGAGAGAGATAACCATTAGGCTTAAAAAACCAGGAGAGAGAGAGAAAAAAAAGAAAACAATTTGGAGCAATGACCTTGATCTCACTGCGCAAGTGCCAGGAAATTCACTCATTCCTACAAATGACCTCTTCACGGACGGTCGCCTCGGACGGTTCTCTCCAAAACATTCAAGGCCCATGTCTGTAGGCATGCCTCAAGAATTATGCGTTATGAGTAAGTTTCTTTGACCTTTTTCCCTATTTTTCTGGTTTATAATTTACTTTCATATCTGTCTTATATTTCTATTATATATATATATATATATATATATATATATATATATATATATATATATATATATATATATATGGTTTTACTACTTGCACATGGTTTGCTGTACTCCCTACTTCATAATATTATTAAATTATCCTAATAATATCTCAATACTATTTATTCTTGTAAAGTTCTAATGTTGTGTGCGTTCGGGCCTTCGGGAGGGGTTGTTAGAGAGAGAGGGAGAGACAGAGAGAGTGTGTGTGTGCTATGTTTGCATGCCTGACCCTGAATGCGCAAGAGTGTGTGTGTGTGTGTGTTATCTATGTGTGTGCGCCTCCCTAACTCTCCTTCTCTGTGACTATTAAACCATAGTGTGTCAATCCCAAAATGTGAATCCTGTTTATCAATATCCACCTAATACCTCCTCTTTGTGTCTAGGTGCCCATTTACTGGAAGGGCTGGATTTGGATTCGAGCACTCGCCACCAAATTGTGCATCTCACTGCTGATTTTCAATAAAATTACCTATTACTCCTACTCGGTCTCCCTCACGTTTATTTTATGTATATTTTTAACCACAACAATATTTATACGAAAGATTCACTTAAAAACAAGTTTGTCATCTCTCGAGACACCACCAGGAAGTGGCAAAGTGTTTAGTCCGTAATACTCTACTGGCTTCATGAACTTTTCCTCCAAATACCAAACATGGTAAACAGATAATTTAACAAAAAACAAACAAACACAACAACAAATTTACATTAACAGTTCTGATTTTTGTACTTTTGTGGAATTTGTGCTTTGATAGGCCAATGCACACTTAATCTAACCTTTCTCCTCCAGATGCATTTTAAGAAAAAAAAAGGAGGATAGAGTAAAAAAACAGAAATCTATTTTCTAGCATCAAGAAATTAATGAATAGAGAGAGAAAAGTTAATGCAGTCATTAGTAAATCTCTAAATAAACCATCTAACTTACAGTGGAATTGTCTGTTATGAATTATTATATTTATATTAATTCACTACACTCTGTGTAAACAATAAAGAATGCAGTTAAAGCCTCTAAAAACACTGATACTTATAGACCTATAAGGGTAAAAAGATCTTTGGACTCCCTAAGAAGCTGCATTTTTTAAAATGAACTTTATGGTGGTAACTGTAACTCTGCTTCATCCCACCACCATGACATTGCTTATTTTCCAGTAACAAGAAATGAAACCATACTGTGTTTTATTCCTTACTTAATGTGGTCATATTCTAGTGTATTCACTTATTCACCTGAAAACATCTGACAATCCATAAGCTCAACCAAGCTTCTGATTAAAAATAAAATTAAATGGAACTGAAATTTATTTAAAAAAAAAATAATAATAATAAAAAAATTGACATTGCACAATATCCCAAATAATTATATATTTAAAATCAGATTAGAAATGTTTGAGACATGGGGAGGTTTTCTCATAGA
Source organism: Ameiurus melas (assembly GCA_012411365.1). Lineage (NCBI taxonomy): Eukaryota > Metazoa > Chordata > Actinopteri > Siluriformes > Ictaluridae > Ameiurus > Ameiurus melas. The sequence continues at coordinate 18,238,881 of CM022753.1, forward strand.
AGAAGCGATCAAATTTCCCTTAAGACAAGGAGTGTCTCTTTTATTTATTCTGCTTCAACACACACCATAATCTCTACATCTCTACATCTCTACTGTTGCTGCTTTTGGCAGCTGTACAACGTAAGTGTTTTTACATTTGACATATAATATGGCTTTTTGGCACAATTTCCTTTTCCAACATTAAAATAACTTTTCTTTAAGAGGTGTTGAGCTGATCCTGCCCGAATCCACAGTATTAACCCCTGCTCAGTCAATGATTCTGACCTGTAAAGTGTCTGGATATTCATTAAGCAGCTACTGTACACACTGGATTCGACAACCTGCAGGAAAATCTCTGGAGTGGATCGGAGAGATATGTGGTAGCGGTAGCACTTACTACAGTGAGAAACTGAAAAGCAGGTTTCAGGTTTCTAGAGACACGTCCAGCAGCACAGTGACATTAACAGGGCAGAACATGCAGTCTGAAGACACAGCTGTGTATTACTGCGCTCGTCAACCACAGTGAGACAGATCAACAACATCCCTGTACAAAAACACCCAGCACTGAAAACTCTTAAGGGCAGTGAAACAGTCTACAGTCTCAATGACACTTTTTCATGAATAGTGTATATTATTACTAACATGTATAAAAACAATTGTTTCTATCTAGCAGGGGTTGTGATGTATACATTAAAATTAATTATTATTTTTTACATAAAATAAATACAGTACTGGCTTTTGCTTTGGTTTGTAAAACAGTTGTGCATGGTAAGCAAGTATGTTGGAAATCTAAAAGAGTTTTATTGTAGGTGTGCTATTCCAGCAGTTATGATAGTTTACTTGTTATTTAGTGTTTTTATGGGAGCAGTTTGAGAAACCAGAAACTAGAAAGATCAAACTCCTCTGTCCTGAAGATTTACTGACTGTTACAAAATGCTGACACTGAAACTCACAGCGCAAAACTATTACAGCGCAGCACTGCTGAATTCTCATATCTGATTGGTCAGAGGTGTTGATTAGTTCTATAACAGCAGCTGTGACAGTAGTTCCAGCTTGTAACGGATAGCTGCACAGTGATGCAGAGGTGGAGTCCATCCCATTCTGTGTTGTTTTAATTAACGGAAGAAAAAAAAGAGAGAGAGAGATGAAGAAAAGAGGAGTAGGAGATGAGCAGGAGGTGGGGATGAGAGCCAGGTGGGAATGGCGGAACTGATGGAGTGCGTTTGCAAGGGACCATGCTAATGCTTTACTGTGGATTATAACCTTGTGGATATTGATTCCGGAGGCAGGTGAATATCCGGGAATTGAGATCCTTTCTTTAATACTTTTGTGGAGAACCAGTATGCTTGGGTCGTTGATGTTACTGTCTGTAAAGAACTCCGAGTGTTAAGCGGAATCTGACTGCAGGTTTCCCATGCTTTCAAGTTCACGAACTCCCATATGTTTAAATTTCCGCCATTGAAGTGCTGCTTTTAAAGTGAAACTTTAAACTTTTTTTGTTTTGGTTAAGAATTATTTTGGGGTTAAATGTGTTTTTTCTGCTTTCTGTGTGTGCAAATTTTCTTGTATGATTAGAGGCTTGTTTCCTTATGGGTGCGTTTATTAATAAACCGTATGGGAACCTTTTGGTTTTCATTATTTCAGTTCCTTTGACTGAAACGATATTTTCTTACGTTTATTGCATAAATAATAATCTTATTTTGTAAGAATTGAGTAGCCTACTGAGGTTTTTTTTGTTCTGAGTGATGTCCATATTATAAATTATAAGTGACTGTTAATTTGAATTGTCTGGCGCCCAAACCCCATAAGTAAGGGACCACGCTACAAACCAGAAGGCAAATCACAAATTTATATTAATGCACTTATTCTAATACGTTATGATTTCTATGAAAACATCTAACACAGAGACATGTGTGGTGGGCGCTCCAAATAATCCAATTTCAAAACATGGGCAATAGTTTGTGTTTAAAACAATTGTGTTTATTCTGCATTTTTTAAAGCAGTCTTCAATATCATCACTTTTTAACAGTCAGAGATAAAGCAGTAACTTTAAGTGTTGTTTCATTAAAAAGCCACATATTCTCAACACCAAGAAGCTTCTCCCCATTTTTCAAAGACTTTCACCTCCCATCATCATTGCATTCTTATGAGACACACTCAGTATCACTCATTATCTGATACACATCTGGATTTTGTCTTTTTTTTTAAATCACATGTTTTCAGTATTTGCATAATTTATGATTATTTCTGTTTTTCTTATCTACATTAACTCATGATATGTACCTGTTTCAAAAGCAAAATAAATAAAAAGTAATAATAAAGAACAAGCCTCCTTTACTGCTCTGTCATCATTAGGATAATCTGAAACCTCTGCTGGATCTGAGTGTTTAACAGTAACACAGTAGATGAACATAATGTGTTGAAGGTTTAGTTGCTGTTCCTCTGTTACATCATCTCCTTGACGTTTGGAAATTACCAGAGACAACTCCAAAAACATGGTGTAGCAGCAGCTGACTGGTTTGAGTGCACAGGACTCCGCTATGTATTACTGTGCACGAGACTCACTCTGACACAACAGACTCCAGAGCTGTACAAAAACTTACACAAGCACGTCCTCATGAGCTGTAAATATTCCCTCAGCAGGAAACTGAACCCCAGAGACATTTATTTTAAACATCATTACATTTCAAATCACTGCATTTTAATTTTTCATTGCAAGACGTGTGCAAACTCAAGCTTTTTCTGATGAATAATAATCCTATGGAATTAATTATGACATGAACACATTACAGCTTTAATCATGGATTATGATCATTTGGAAATGAAAGGACAAAGTGTAAATACATTGTTAACAAGTATTTTGTGAACATTTAGACAAATACAAGATCAGGGAGACCCGAGGCAAAGCGCTTTACACTGTGTCTCATTCACCCATTCACACACCCATTCACACACCCATTCACACACCCATTCACACACCCATTCACACACTCACACACACACTCACACACACCAATGGGAGCAGAGCTGCCATGCAAGGCGCTAGCTTGCCATCGGGAGCAACTTGGGGTTCAGTGTCTCGCCCAAGGACACTTCGGTATGTGGAGTCACCCGGGCCGGGAATCGAACCTACGATTATTGGACAACCCGCTCTACCAACTGCGCCACAGCCGCCCTTATCACTTATTACTTATTCCTTATTATTTCCACACTCTAATTTTATTATTTTGTAATATTATTTATCACTAATTAATGAATGTATATTAACTGAGTAATCTGATTATTGTTTAAAAAAAGGAACATGTATGAGTATGTCTTCTTGCATATTGCTCTCCCATGTCCATTTAAAAATGAATTTAAATTTAAATTGTTGTAAAGTAGCTGCTGCTATTTGTGACAGAGGCTGCAGGAACACTACAGATCAATGGTTAATTTCCTGAATTTATAAACAGTGAGTCTGTTCAGCAGCACAGAATCTGACCAGAGATAGAATTAAAAGTAAATCTTTTGTGCAGCATCACTACAACAACTCCTGGAATTAAAACCATCTGTAGCGAAGCAACTCACTTGTTTTGAAGAAGGATTCATGAAACTATAAAATCTTAGTTGAAGGGTGTTTATGCAAATTCATACGGCTATTAAAATCAGTCTCTTACTCACCCAAAGCTCATTTCACACAACTGAATCAAAAAGCTTGATTATGGGGCTGAGGGTCTCCCAGTACTACAGTGCCTTGCGAAAGTATTCGGCCCCCTTGAACTTTTCAACCTTTTGCCACATTTCAGGCTTCAAACATAAAGATATAAAATTTTTATTTTTTGTGAAGAATCACCAACAAGTGGGACACAATTGTGAAGGGGAACGAAATCTATTGGATTTTTGAAACTTTTTACTAATAAAAAATGAAAAGTGGGCGGGCAAAATTACTCGGCCCCCTTGCGTTAATACTTTGTAGAGCCACCTTTTGCTGCGATTACAGCTGCAAGTCGCTTGGGGTATGTCTCTATCAGTTTTGCACATCGAGAGACTGAAATTCTTGCCCATTCTTCCTTGCAAAACAGCTCGAGCTCAGTGAGGTTGGATGGAGAGCGTTTGTGAATAGCAGTTTTCAGCTCTTTCCACAGATTCACGTTTATTTGTGAACCATTCCTTTGTAGATTTTGCTGTATGTTTGGGATCATTGTCTTGTTGGAAGATAAATCTCCTTCCCAGTTTCAGGTCTTTTGCAGACTCCAACAGGTTTTCATCCAGAATGTCCCTGCTGTCCCTGCTGAAGAAAAGCAGGCCCAAACCATGATGCTGCCACCACCATGTTTGACAGTGGGGATGGTGTGTTGAGGGTGATGAGCTGTGTTGCTTTTACGCCAAACATATCGTTTTGCATTGTGGGCAAAAGTTCGATTTTGGTTTCATCTGACCAGAGCACCTTCTTCCACATGTTTGGTGTGTCTCCCAGGTGGCTTGTGGCAAACTTTAGACGAGACTTTTTATGGATATCTTTGAGAAATGGCTTTCTTCTTGCCACTCTTCAATAAAGGCCAGATTTGTGCAGTGTACGACTGATTGTTGTCCTATGGACAGACTCTCCCACCTCAGCTGTAGTTCTCTGCAGTTCATCCAGAGTGATCATGGGCCTCTTGGCTGCAACTCTGATCAGTCTTCTCTTTGTCTGAGCTGAAAGTTTAGAGGGACGGCCAGGCCTTGGTAGATTTGCAGTGGTCTGATACTCCTTCCATTTCAAAATGATCGCTTGCACAGTGCTCCTTGGGATGTTTAAAGCTTGGGAAATATTTTTGTATCCAAATCCGGCTTTAAACTTCTCCACAACAGTATTACGGACCTGCCTGGTGTGTTCCTTGGTCTTCATGATGCTCTCTGCGCTTTCAACAGAACCCTGAGACTATCACAGAGCAGGTGCATTTATACAGAGACTTGATTACACACAGGTGGATTCTATTTATCACCATCAGTCATTTAGGACAACATTGGATCATTCAGAGATCCTCGCTGAACTTCTGGAGTGAGTTTGCTGCACTGAAAGTAAAGGGGCCGAATAATTTTGCACGTCCCACTTTTCATTTTTTTATTAGTTAAAAAAGTTTAAAAAATCCAATAGATTTCGTTCCACTTCACAATTGTGTCCCACTTGTTGGTGATTCTTCACAAAAAATTTAAATTTTATATCTTTATGTTTGAAGCCTGAAATGTGGCAAAAGGTTGAAAAGTTCAAGGGGGCTTTCGCAAGGCACTGTATACTCATGCAATATATTATTGGAAAGCTACAGATCTTGTTATTCGATTGTTCCATACTGTTTGTAGCTGTCACTGAAAACATGTATGGTTCTTTTCTTTCTTTAAGTCTTTAAAATATTTATTTGTTATGTTGTTATTACAATAATGCAATGTAAATATTAATAATAATTTTAATGCAATGTAAATATTAATAATAATTTGCCTATGTGAGTTTTATTTTACAAGGGTTGCAGAAATAGTGACACCTACGGGTTAAACTAGTGAGCTGCACTTAATTTAAGTTACTGTGGTCAGGTGATTACCCTAACTAAAAGCAGTGCAAACATGTGCATGCAGTTTTTTGGTGCTACGCTGTACACGGAGTTAGGTGCTAAAGAATGGAATAATTAAACAGTAAAGCGTTACAGCAACGCCTAGATTTCTGGTCGGAAGGTGCACACGGTATGTTGGTTTGTGATGTTGTGCATTTCATGCTTGTATTGTAATGTAATAGTGCAAATGTTTAGTAAGGCCATTAATGCTAGTTAATACGTGACCAAGATGAATGAGTACTCATGGACTCTTAAGAACATGTTTGTGTACTATATGCTCATGTGAGAATGTGTTGTGTACTTTATTTCAGTTTTTCACCGTGTTTGACGGTGTTTGATTTTGAATGACGTGTTTGATGGTGTTTGATGGTGATTGAATGCGCTTAAGTTGTGAAGGAATGCAATAAAAGAAACAACAAACATCAGTCGAAGCGTACATTTTAATCTGGCCATAAGAATACGTTTGAAGGCAGGTACACCATTAAAAGATACAACCACAACAGCATGTACAATCAAAACTGCCAGAATTCAAACAGCACCAAATGGAGATGACTCAACTTTGAAGACAGATAGCAGTCTACTGAACAATAACATCCCTACAATAAGTCTTGTTACACTGACAAAGGTCGAAACAATCCAATTATGTAAAAAAATATTCCAAAACATCAATAAATCCACAAGAACTGCTGCCCTGTCGTTCCAAATCATCTCAGAAGACTTCTTGGTTCTCCTTCTCTACGCAGTGTGTGAGGAACACACCTACAGTGGTGTGAAAAAGTGTTTGCCCCCTTCCTCATTTCCTGTTCCTTTGCATGTTTGTCACACTTGAGTGTTTCGGAACATCAAACCAATTTAAACAATAGTCAAGGACAACACAAGTAAACACAAAATGCAATTTGTAAATGAAGGTGTTTTATAATAAAAGGTGAAAAAATCCAAACCATCATGGCCCTGTGTGAAAAAGTGATTGCCCCCCTTGTTAAAACATACTATAACTGTGGTTGTCCACACCTGAGTTCAATTTCTCTAGCACCCCCAGGCCTGATTATTGCCACACCTGTTCACAATCAAGGCATCACTTAAATAGGAGCTGCTTGACACAGTAAGGTCCACCAGAAGATCCCAAAAGCTACACATCATGCCGAGACCCAAAGAAATTCAGGAACAATTGAGAAAGAAAGTAATTGAGATCTATCAGTCTGGAAAGGGTTATAAAGCCATTTCCAAAGCTTTGGGAATCCAGCGAACCACAGTGAGAGCCATTATCCACAAATGGCGAAGACATGGAACAGTGGTGAACCTTCCCAGGAGTGGCCGGCCGCCAAAAATTACCCCAAGAGCGCAGCGACGACTCATCCAAGAGGTCACAAAAGACCCCACAACAACGTCCAAAGAACTGCAGGCCTCACTTGCCTCAGTTAAGGTCAGCGTTCATGCCTCCACCATCAGGAAAAGACTGGGCAAAAATGGCCTGCATGGCAGAGTTCCAAGGAGAAAACCACTGCTGAGCAAAAAGAACATCAAAGCTCGTCTCAATTTCTCCACAACACATCTTGATGATCCCCAAGACTTTTGGGACAACATTCTGTGGACCGATGAGACAAAAGTGGAACTCTTTGGAAGGTGTGTGTCCAAGTATATCTGGCGTAGAAGGAACACTGCATTTCATAAAAAGAACATTATACCAACAGTAAAATATGGTGGTGGTAGTGTGATGGTCTGGGGCTGTTTTGCTGCTTCAGGACCTGGAAGACTTGCCGTGATAAAAGGAACTATGAATTCTGCTGTCTACCAAGAGATCCTGAAGGAGAATGTCCGACCATCTGTTCGTGTACTCAAGCTGAAACGAACTTGGGTTCTGCAGCAGGACAATGATCCTAAACACACCAGCAAGTCCACCACCGAATGGCTGAAGAAAAACAAAATGAAGACTTTGGAGTGGCCTAGCCAAAGTCCTGACCTGAATCCTATTGAGATGTTGTGGTATGACCTTAAAAAGGCCGTTCATGCTCGAAAACCCTCTAATGTAACTGAATTAGGACAATTCTGCAAAGATGAGTGGGCCAAAATTCCTCCAGGACGCTGTAAAAGCCTCATTGCACGTTATCGCAAACGCTTGGTTGCAGTTGTTGGCTGCTAAGGGTGGCCCAACCAATTATTAGGTTTAGGGGGCAATCACTTTTTCACACAGGGCCATGATGGTTTGGATTTTTTTTTACCTTTAATAATAAACACCTTCATTTACAAATTGCATTTTGTGTTTACTTGTGTTGTCCTTGACTATTGTTTAAATTGGTTTGATGTTCCGAAACACTTAAGTGTGACAAACATGCAAAGGAACAGGAAATGAGGAAGGGGGCAAACACTTTTTCACACCACTGTAAATGCCAGAGCTAGAAATGGCCCCCGGGCTCAAACCTATCGAATGACACCTCATTTGAACCAAAGGAACTTCTATGTCCTGTCTCCAGGCTTCACAATCCAATGAGAGTCTGTGCTTCAACAAGCTCCCACCCCACCTCCTATGTGAAAACCGTGAGCTGTGTAATGGTGGATGTGGCAATAACTTGCAGATCTTGTAGCCAGTGAACTGCTAAAAAGAATGATATCTTGCTTCACCGGTGTCTTTCAACACTTCAGCTTAAAAGTCCTTGCAGAACAAGCTCTGTAAACAGTGGCACACGAGCACATAAAAGTGCACAAAGGGTTCAATTATGAATATACAAATAAATATACATATAAATATACATTTGGTAGATTGCTGGATATATGATATGATAATTATAAGAAATATCAAGGGTAGCAGCCTTTTATCCTACTTATGTGTACATGGTTTCCATTGGCCCTTTGGAGTCTCCAAAATGCTTTGGTAGAAAAACAAATGGACATACCCTTATAATAACGTGTAAAATATACATTTTATTTGGTATTGTTATCCAGTTTGAACTTGGACTAGGAAAGGCTTCATGCTGTGTTTACTGTGCTTTCCAACTAATCGTTCTCAGCTCCCTTTTGTTTCAGTGCGTTCATACCTCTATTACTCAGTACCAGTACTTATTGTGATTCTGACTTATAGAGACAAAACTTCAGAGTGTCCCCATTCAAAAGAGACACAAATCATGCATGTACTCCAAATGGTTCAAAATAAGCTTTCATTTAGTTTTGGGTATGTGTTGGATAGGCATTTTAGATAAATTTTACAGGAACTTGCTGTATACACTTAATTCATAATTAATAATAGGTCAATCCATTCATAAGCTTTTGTGCAGGTTGTTGAATCTGAGCTGTGTAAAGTGGACGTTGGTATCAGTGATAGAAGCTCCACACTCAGCTCAGTACAAAACACACATCTGCAGGAAGATAAACAAAGTGTAAACGTTTTTCAGCTATAGAGGGCAGAAGATTACTTCTGCTGAGGTAAAACTCATGAAACTTGCTTTAAAAAGAAACAAATGAAATGAGAAAATGCACAAGTATTATCTCTCAGAAATAGGAGCAGAGGCATCCTCTAAATAATAACAGCAATATCACACCCAAACATCTTCACAACCAAACATCTTCAAGAAGAAGAACAAGAGAATAGTTTCAGTGTTGAGCTGCTTAAGGATTTAAAATTTTTACCATCTGGTCACTCGATTTACATGTTTTATAATTTTAAAATTCTAATCTAGAATCTTATCAATCAATTATTTCTAAGTCTAAAAAAGGGCAGACTGTACCAGAATGAAAATGATTTGACTCGGTCATTTTCTATTGCACAGTTTGATTATAATATTCAATCTTGAGCCCAGTTTTAATGAAACCAATAAATAAGTTTTAACTACATGCTGTGGCTGTAGTGTATGTATTTGTGTGTGAGTGTGTATGTGATTGAGCCCTACGATGGATTGGCACCCTGTCCAGGGTGTACCCCGCATCGTGCCCCATGCTCCCTGGGATAGGCTCCAGGTTTCCCCGTGACCCTGGAAAGGAATAAGCGGTAGAAGATGGATAGATGGAACTACATGCTGTTCTGAAAACACTGTAATTGTTCACTGTGTGAGAGTGGCAAACATGGAAGCAGTTATTCACAGCAGTTGTTTTACCTAATAATAAAACTTAAAGATTTTCACATTTACATTAACAACGTTTAGTAAAAACTAAAATATACTACAGTATTTAGTAGAGCAGAATTCATGTTTCCCTCAATAATTGCAAGTTGCCCAGGCCCTGAAGCAGCAAAGCATCCCCACACCATCACACTTCCACCACCATGCTTGACCATACATATGATGTCTTTTTTGTGGAATTGTGTGGTTTTTTTTACACTAGATGTAACAGGACCCCTGTCTTCCAAACAGTTCCACTTTCAACTCCACAAAACATTCTCCCCAAACTGGCAAAATTCACATGAGGCTTAATGTTCTTTTGGGTAAGCTGTGGTTTTCACCTCGCCACTTTTTCATGGATGCCATTTTTCCCTAGTGTCTTTCTGATAGTGGAGTCATGAACAGTAACCTTTATTGATGCAAGAGAGGCCTGTAATTCCTTTGATGTTGTCCTTGGCTCCTGGATGAGTAGTTGCATTGCTCTTGAAGGAATTTCAGTTTTTTCCACAGGTTTTGATACAATGGCTCTCACTGTGGTTCTTTACAGTCCCAGAGCCTTTGAAAAACCTTTGTAACTCTTCCCAAACTAATATTTCAATCACCTTCTTTCTGAACATTTCTGGAATTTCTTTTCAACTTTGTCATAGTGTGTTACTGAGTAAGACCATTTAACCAAGTTCATGCTGTTGAAAAAGTTCTTTTTAAATGTTGATTTGATTGAACAGGGTTTGCAGTAATCAGGCCTGGTTGTGTCTAGTCCAGCTGAACTCCATTATGAATGCAGTTTCCTAGATTTAGGGAATTAGTAACTACAGGGGCAAATACATTTTTACACAAACCCAGTTGGTATTGGATAACCTTTTTTGCGTCAACAAATAATATTATCATTTTAAAACTGTATTTAGCATTCACTCAGGGTCTTTTTTTATCTTATATTTTGTTTTAATTCTGAAGAAATGTAGTCTGAGATATACACAAAAACATAAGAAATCAGGATGGGGCCAATACTTTTTCACAGAATATAAAAATATACAAATATAAAATACTCAAATTAACACAAACCATTCATATTATTAGAAATAATAACAAATAATGACATTATTTACATTGTTTATTTTTGATATTAAATACATAGAGCCAAACTGGGATGTGACTGTGATTAACAGCTGCAGAGCTGCACTCAACATTGCTTCTCTGTAATATTTATGCAAATCTCCACCTCCTCTTGTAATATTAGCACCGTGCTTATCTAGAGAGGAAGCAGTTTTCATTAGTCCTCCTTCAACACAAACCTGTTTCCTTCAGCTCCACTGCTGCTGCTGGCTCTCGCCCCCTGTGAGTGTTTGGATTTAATCTTAATTACTTCATCTGATCCTTTCAGTTCCACATGTGAACCTTTTTTCTTTTCTCTTTTCACAGATGGGTTCTGTACTACTGAGCTCATCCAGCCAACCTGCAGGAAAAGCTTTAGAATGGATCAACAGAATTAATTATGATGGGGGTATTAATAAGAAAGATTCACTTAAAGACAAGTTTGTTGTCTCTCGAGACACTTCCAGTAACACTCTGACCTTACGGGGACAGAACATGCAGACTGAAGACACAGCTGTGTATTACTGCGCTCGTGAACCACACTGACCCGACAATCTGCACATAAACATCATCTTCATAACAATTCAGTTCTGTATTTAAATAATAACTAGCTAAATTTAACTAACTGAGTAATGTCCACATCACACCTCAATGCCTAGATATATGGATACATTTCAGTCATGAATGTACAGAAAATAAAGTAATTATAAAAAGTTATATGTAGAGAGAGAGAGAGAGAGAGAGAGAGAGAGAGAGAGAGCTGAATTGTCCTTCAGGATGATTTTTTCTAAATGACTTCTGATTAAACCAGTTGCTGATTAGTCAAATAAATAATTGAATAAAGTTCACCTAGAGTTTGTTATATCTAAACAAATCTCATCCTCATGACCAAGAGCTATCAAAGTTCTGGAAAAATATTAATCAACGATTGATTTTAAAAAATATATACAACAATTTTAATTAATTTTCTTTTTAAATTGTACTTTAGCTTCAGATGATACATTTTTATTTATGGCTAGAACATTTTATAGTTTCTGAATCTCAGAATCTCAGAGTGGTTATACTGCATCCATTGACACGCTTGCTTCTTCCCCCTCTTTGACCATTATCTTCCAGGATCTAGTCTCTAAAAAAGTGAACGGTTGTTGCGGACACAAAATCTTGTTGTGTCGCAAAATTACGAGTTAACAAATGCAATGTTATACATCACATCAGTCACAAGGAAAAGTACTCTTATGGCTGAGAGTACACATTATTCATGTAAAACATTTAATGTACACTACATAACCAGAATCAGAAGAACTGCAAGTTTCTAAAAGGTTGACACAGTTATGCACCTTTACATGAGTAATATGTGATCACATATGAAAAACCTGCGAGATTACATTTCAACATGTTATGCCCTGAAATGATACATGAGAATTTAAGTAAACACATGTGAGATCATGTGAATAATATGATCACCTGTGAAAAATGAACATGATCCAAGGGGGAAAAAAGAATCATTTGAAATAAATCACATGTAAAAAAATAAATAAATAAAAACACACTCCATGTGAAACAAATATTATAAAAATGAATCAATTGTTCATTAAATAAGTAATGTTCTTCCAAAAGAAAAAGTTTCTACTTAGAACATTTTGTTGTAGGGTTCTACACAGAACCTTTTAATCATCCACTCATCTATACACTGAGCAGCATGTGGTTGTGGATTTAATACATCCATAGTGGTCATGGACACTCCCTATTCAAATAGAGTTGGGTATAAACAGCACGTTCTTGGCTGTTCTACTTTCCAGTGAGCTCTGTGATAGATAACACTCCCATACACTTTAAATCTGGGTGAAGCAGAACTCAGAGAAGGATGATGTTAGGACATTGTATTTTATTTCTTCTCATTTCATGTAAGTTTCAGACTTTTTCATGTGATGATTACAAGGAAAATTAACCATTCTGTCCTGATAAGCATTATAACATAACATTACCTGGTTATACTCTTCTCTTCCAGATTCTTATGGGCAGTCCCTGACCTCCTCTGCTTCTGTGGTGAAGAGACCTGGAGAGTCAGTCACTCTGTCCTGTACTGTCTCCGGATTCTCAATGGGCAGCTACAACATGCACTGGATCCGTCAGAAACCAGGAAGAGGACTGGAGTGGATCGGATACATTGACACTGGCACTAGCACTGGCTTTTCTCAATCTCTACAGGGCCAGTTCTCCATCACTAAAGACACCAATAAAAACATGCTGTACCTAGAAGTGAAGAGTCTGAAATCTGAAGACACGGCTGTTTATTACTGTGCACGAGAGTCACACTGACACAACAAACTCCAGAGCTGTACAAAAACTTACAAAAGCACGTCCTCATGAGCTGTAAATATTCCCTCAGCAGGAAACTGAGCCCCAGAGACAGTTATTATACACAACATCAATTCATGTTAGTACTCAGTATTATTTCTCCTTTTATCTTACTCCATTACCAATCAAAATTCCTCTGTAAAATTCTCAGCCTTTTCTTTTATTATCTCTGGCTGGTGTTTAAAGCTGAAGACAAACATGAAAGCAACATTAATTATACACAAAGACATTAAATGACAAAACATTCAGTTGCATTTCATTTCATTTCTAGATAAAAATATAACTCATAAGAAAACTTTTTGCTAATTAATTTTGATTAAATTTAATAAATGTATTTGTTCCTTTAAGAATGTGTCCACAAAGTTTTATAAATGAAAATGTTTGAAGAAAAAAGTAATTTAGGAAATTATTTTAATACAAATAATTACACACCCAAAAAAAGAATAATAAAACAGAAAACTTTCATATTATTATGTTGGCTTATGAAACATCACTCCTTCCATAAATGTTAAATAATACAGAAAAGCAGAAAATGTCACAGTGTCAACAATTACCCACATTTACATTTGACATTTATTCACTTAGCAGATGCTTTTATCCAAAGCGACTCACAAATGAGAAAAATACAAGCGAAGCGATATATCAAGCAGAGAACAATACAAGAAATGCTACCATTCAAGAAAGATCCATTAATTGAGTTCCAGAGGAAGTGCACAGAGTAGAGGTGTAAGTGCAATATAATAATAATAATAATAATAATAATAATAATAATAATAATAATTATTGTTGGTTTATAATATGAGTTGGTTTGGTGTTCACGGAAAAGGTGGGACTTTAGCTGTTTTTTTTAGCTGGAAGATGGTGCGGTATATATTTAAAATCCATTGTGGATTTAAATGGAGCATTGCCACCAAGTTTCTGCATAAGTTGTTACAACAGAAACAATACTGCATTTGAATGAGCTGATTAATAAAAAACCTAAATTGAATCAACAAATCAAAATTGAGGATTCAGTGCAGTAGTATGATGTCATTCAACTGTGTGAGTCTGAAAATATTAGCTGGTAAAGAAAACTTTTATTTTAATAAAACATTAACAACAACAACAACAACAAAAACACATGATGAATCTCCTCATCATGATTTAAATACATGTTAACAACCTTTTCCTCCAATCATCATCAGATATGCAAATACTAGCATCAGGGCTGGATATCACTCTATTTATATGATGTGATGGTCTCTGTTAAACTTTGGAGAACAGAGAAGGCCCCAGTACAAACAATACACACCATGTTCTTTACATCTCTACTGCTCCTGCTGGCGGCTGCTTCCTGTGAGTGCTTTATCAAATTCATTCATTTACTACAATAAGATTAAATGTGCAGCATATATTGTGTGAGATATCACCATGTGTTTTCCTCCACAGATGTGCATGGTGAGGAACTGACTCAGCCTGCTTCCATGACAGTCCAGCCAGGTCAGAGTCTCTCCATCAACTGCAAGGTTTCATATTCAGTTACCAGCTATTATACAGCTTGGATCCAACAACCTGCAGGAAAAGCTCTGGAGTGGATTGGATACATCAGTGGTGGTGGTAGTACATATTACAGTGAAAAACTGAAAAATAAACTCAGCATCTCCAGAGACACTGCTACTAACACAATAACAATTGGAGGACAGAATCTGCAAACTGAAGACACAATCATTACTGCGCAAGTTACACAGTGACACAGAATAGTGGATTCCCCTTACAAAAACTTTGAGACATGTTAGAGACATCCTCTCAATGTAACTAATAAACCATCTCAGTCAAACTTTTACTTTCTTCCACTGGAATGACGATTTAACAGCTTGTGTCATTTCAAACACAGACAAAGTAATATCCATTAAATAACTGCATAAAAATTATATTGTTATATTGTCATTTTGAACGTTTATTATTTTCTTAATTTTATTGAATATTTAATGAACATTCAAAAATAATTATTTAATATGTAATACTTAAATCATTTAACACAAATTATTCATATTATTATGTTTGCTTGAAAAAGATCTACTATTTACGATTATTATTATTATTATTATTATTATTATTAGTAGTAGTAGTAGTAGTAGTAGTAGAGGTAGAATTTAAAAAGAATCTACTCCTGGGGCTTTCAAGCTCAAGCACCAAACGTGGCTCAGACCTTCAGACTGTTCTGACTCGAGTTGTTATATCTTTACGAACTGATTGGATTTCCCGAATTCCCGTTACGGATGCTCAAAATGGCCAAAATTCCAATTGACTTACATAGAAAAATTCTGACTTTTATAACTCTTTGAACTTTCAAGTTATTTCCACCAAATCAGCACAGTCCTTCAGGCTGATGAAACTGGTCAGGATCTATTTTTCCAAACTGATCGGACCCCCGGTATTCCCACTGCAGACGATGAAAATTCCCAAAATCTTGCATTAACTTTCACTGAGGGAAGGTTCAGAGCCTGACTCCAAACTCCACTTGTCAGAACTCACACACACACACCTGAGTGCACATGGCCCGAACCCCAAAAGTATTGGAACACTGCCTGACTTCAAAATATTGGGTGTTGTTTTTTTCCCCAGTATTGGAACAACACCTGGCTCCAAAAAAGTATTGGAACGCTGCCTGGCTCCAAAAGTATTGGAACCGTATATAGCTCTAAAAGTATTGCATCTATTTTTCCAAACTGCTTGAACCCTCAGTATTCCCACTGCAGACAATAAAAATTCGCCAAAACTCCCATTCACTTACACGCGAGTGAATGTTCAGAGCCTGATTCCAAACTCCAACTGTCAGAACTCACACACATCTGAGTGCACATGGCTCAAACCACAAAAGTATTGGAATGCTGCCTGGCTCCAAAAGTATTGGAATGCTGCCTAGCTCTAAAAGTATTGGAATGCTGACTAGCTCCAAAAGTATTGGAATGCTACCAAGCTCTAAAAGTATTGGAAAGCCATATAGCTCCAAAAGTATGTGTAAGCCTCATAGCTCCAAAAGCACTGGAACACTATCAAGCTCTAAAAGTACTGGAATGAGTATTGGAACACAATCAAGCACTAAAAGTATTGAAATGCTGTCTGGCTCCAAAAGTATTGGAATGCATCTACACCCTAACTACACCCTAGCAACCACTCAGAACACCCTAACAAGACCTTAGCAACCACCAAAAACACTATAGGAACTGCCTAGAAACCACCTAGAACATACTAGCCACTCCTTAGCAGACTTGCTTTCTCAAGCCAACATCAAAGTATATAGACACGAACTTTACCTATCTAGTTACAGTAGATAATTAGAGTAGATACTAATAGTAGATACTTCAATTACTTATCACAATAAACTGAAACTAAATGGAGCCAAAATGGGATATGACTGTGATTAACAGCTGCAGAGCTGGACTGAATACAGCTTCTCTGTAATTTTTATGCAAATCTCCACCCCCTCTTGTAATATTAGCACCGTGCTTATCTATAGAGGAAACAGTTCTCATTAGTCCTCCTTCAACACAAACAATGTTGCTTCAGCTGCACTGCTGCTGCTGGCTCTCGCCCCCTGAGAGTGTTTGGATTTAATCTTTATTACTTCATCTGATGCTTTCAGTTCAACATGTGAACCTTTGCTTTTTCTCTTTTCACAGATGTGTTCTGTGCTACTGAGCTCATCCAGCCAGACTCAGTGGTTTAACCATCACCTGTAGAGTGTCTGGAGCTTCTATCATTGATAGCAGCAGCCACTATGGAACAGATTGGATTCGAAAACCTGCTGGAAAATCTCTGGAATGGATCAACATAATTGATTACGATGGGGGAATTTATAAGGAAGATTCACTTACAGATAAGTTTGTCATCTCTTGAGACACTTCCAGTAACATGTGACCTTACGGGGACAGAACATTCAGACAGAAGACACAGCTGTGTATTACTGCGCTTGTGATCCATACTGACATGACAAGCTGCAGTGTTACACAAAAACATCATCTTCATCACAACATTATAAACACTTCAGCTTATACACTTAGATAATCATTTAACAAAAACTAATACTAAAGTTTACTCAGTCCATAGGTATAGTGAGTATATTATTTAGCTTTTTAGCTGTTTTAAATGAAATGCATCTGAATGTCTAGTTAACATTCCACTTGCTTCACATGTTCAAAATTAATTTTTGATTTTTATACAATTGAATTTAGATGATACTCACAGTAACTGGCTTTTAAATTAAATGATAACTGATTAAAACAATACATTCTTAATGACTAATTCCTGATATTGATTTCAATGCACAATGCATACGAAGGGTATTAGAGGAATAAAACACTTCTGCACATGCTGCTGTAGGAAAATAATTAACTTTAAGATGGTAACAGTGACACTGCTTCAAGTGAGAATGCATCACATCAATTTGCCCTTGATTATTTCCCTATAACCGCATCCCCCCAAGTGTTTTATTCCTTTTTTTTAAGTTTCATTTTTATTGAACATTTCTGCTGAACATTTCTACAGAACATTTCTACATTTCTACTGAACATTTATACTGAGCATTTCTGATAACATTTCTGCTAAACAATTTTGCTAAACATTTCTAATGACCAGTTCTGCTAAACATTTCTGCTATACATTTCTGCAAAACGTTTCTGATAAACTTTTCTGCTAAACATTTCTAATGAACATTTCTAAAGTTTAATTTTTATTGAACATTTCTGCTGAACATTTCTGCTGAACATTTCTACATTTCTACGTTTCTTTTTTTATTAAACATTTTTGCTGACCTTCTGATGAACATTTCTGTTTAACTGCTAAGCCTATCTAAATCGCCTTTTCTGTTCTGTCCTCCCCACCATTTCCCAAAAATACAAACAAATTGAGCAACAGCAGTAAATATTAACAGATTTTTTTCTTTTTATACAAAGAAAAACAAAATTGAACCCACAACCCACCCCTCCGGCTCATCATGGCTACCCATTAACTGTTGCTGGTTATAAAGATATTATAAAATTCAACAACAGGCACCAACCTTTAAGTGGGTAGTGTCTGTAACTCCAGAAAGTATGCAATAAATGAAAAAACTTATCTGTACAACCATTCATCGTATATCTTATTTTCTCGAGTTTCAGAAAAAACATCACGTCCTTTATCCACTGGGAGATAGATGGGTATTTAGCAGACTTCCAATGTAACAGTAGGGAACGTCTTGCTATAAGGGATGTGAAAGCAATAACATCCTTTTGTATCGAGCTCAAAGGAATTGAAGCTTGAGGAATCCCAAATATCGCAATCAATGGACAAGGCTTTAAATGTACCCTGAGAATAGTGGACATGATGGTAAAAAAGCCAAACCAAAAACCATGGAGTTCAGGGCAGAAGAAAACCAAAATCGCCAAGATGACAGGGAGAGTCATGGCATTTATCACACTTGTCCTCTACATCCGGATACATCACAGACAATCTCGACTTGGACAGATCGACTCTATTTAAAACTTTGAACTGTATAAGTCTAAGACGAGCACAAGAAGTGGTAGTCTGTACCCTCTCTATAGCATGTTCCCAACACTCCTCACTTATTTGTACTCCTAATTCCGTTTCCCACACATTCCTAATTTTATTACTCGACCCACTACCTTGCGTCAAAATAAAATCATAAATCTTAGAAATCATTCCTCTCTGATGCGGGTTATTTGAAAAAAGGGTCTTCCCAAGCCTGTTCCGGAGGAGCAGAAGGTAAATCAGGAAAACATCTAGAAACAAAATTCCGTATTTGAAAGTACCGAAAGAAATGTGTCAAGGGGAGATCGTAAGTGGATGCCAAATTGGCAAAGCTATCAAACACACCATCAGAATACAAATTTCTAACTTGTTTAATACCCTTGTCATACCTCACTGAAAATGAGGAGTCCATACACGATGGGGGAAATAGATGGTTGTTCACTAAAGGACACAAAGAGGATGCACCTACAAATTTAAAATGTCATCTAAATTGATACCAAGTCCTAAGTGTGCTGAGGACAACATGGTTATAAGTATATTGGGAAAGTTTTGTAGGTAAAGAGGAGTAAAGTAGAGCAGGTAAAGAGCATTCGTTACAAGAAGATAATTCCAATTTAGACCAAGAAGATCCAGGAGATTGAACCCAGTAACAAAGTTTATGGATGTGTGCAGCCCAGTAATAGAATTGAAAATTGGGTAATGCAAGTCCTCCCCTAAGTTTACATTTCTGCAATAAAGATTTAGATTTAACTGAATTTAAAATTTCTTCAAGATAAACTGGGGAATCCAATTGCATAGCAGTATTCGTTTCTATAACAGGGTTACAGAGGTTTTGAAGAAATGCGTTCACTTTAGTATTATCTGTTGGAGATTCGGACTTATAAAGCGAAGAGTAAAAAGATTTAAAAGTAGCATTAATTTCCATGGGATCTGTAGTGACAATATTATAAGTGTTTTTAATATTAGATATGAGACGGGAAGTGGCCTGTCGCCGTAGCTGATGTGCCAGTAGACGACTCGGCTTATCGCCATGTTCATAATATGAACCACGAGTATGTAACAGTAAGTGTTCTGCTTCTTTAGTCGAAATAAGATTAAACTCTGCCTGTAAGTCAAGGCACTGTTTAAGAAGTTCTGGGGAGGGGTTTAATGCACATCTTTGATCAAGACTACTGATTGCAGATGCTAGTTCATTAACCCTAGCAGTGCGTTTTTTATTACAGCGAGCAGAATAAGAAATAATCTGCCCTCTAATATAGGATTTAATTGTCTCCCATAACAGTGAATAAGAGGTCAGTCATTCTGATTGAAGAAAAGAAAGTCATCGATAGAACTAGAAATGAACTTGCAGAATTCACTGTCTGCTAAAAGAAGAGAATTAAATCTCCAAGGCAGTCGGCTACGTTTATAAGTAGAAAGATGAATATCTAATTGTAGAGGCGCATGGTCAGAAATTACAATACCCAAATAGTCACGGAAGAATCTAGAGTGCTGTCTATAAAAAATAATCAATCCTTGAATAAGAATTATAAACCTGGGAGAAGAAAGAAAACTTTTTAAGAGAGGGGTTACGAGATCTCCAGTTATCAACGAGACCGTTCTGACACATAAAATCGGAGAATGTTTTGGACATTGCAGATTGATTCAGAGTACGGCTGCACACTTAACAAATATGTCTTTACCTTTAAAGACTTATAACTAATAATCTTACACAGTGTAGCACATAAATAAATAAATAAATAAATAAATAAATAAATAAATAAATAATTAATAATGTTTTAAGAGTTTAACGTATTCTGCTGCTTCCTCCGCTGAAATAAAGTCCTTCTGGACACCGTTATATGTAATGCAAAGCCGAGCTGGGTGAAGTATTCCATAGCGAGCTCCCTCAATATCACGAAGTTGACGCCGAACCTCGTTAAACGCGGCCCGGGCCCGGGCCCGGGCTGTCTGGACTGTGTAGTCAGGGAAAACGGAGATGGTCAAATCCCTCACTTTAATCTGCTGGCGCTCTCTCGCACGGCGTAAAATATCAACACAGTCCCTGTAATAATGGAATCTGCACACAATAGCTTGTGGTCGTTCACCAGACTTCGGCTTCGGCTGAAGGGTTCGGTGGGACCGGTCCAGAACCGGCTCCTTCTCCAGACTGAACGCCTCTTTTAACAAGGCCGCTACAGCTGCGGTTGTACAGGTGTGAGCGCCCTCTGGAACTCCGATTATCCTAACGTTATTGCGCCGTGACTTCGAATCCAGATCCTCTCATTTATTCTCTAATTGAGTCACGGTCGCAGTGAGAGACTCAATAGTAGACTTCATGTGAACGATATCAACGGTGTAACCGGAGAGAGTGTTCCCCATTTCCCCAACGGTACCTTTCTGTGTTGATATGGTGGCCTCGGTAGCGACTTTATCACTAGCCAGCTGTGTTTTCATGACCTGCAGGTCGAGCTGGATAGTAGACAACGCATCCCTGAGAGTCTTCTGAAGATTCTCATGGTGACTCTTCTGGTGTTTCAGATGATCCTGAAACTCCTGGAACTCGATGGGTAATCGTAGGGTTGGCGGTTCGATTCCCGGCCCAGGTGACCCCACATGCCGAAGTGTCCTTGTGTGGTGAAATGGGTTTCCCCGTGAGTTATCTTGAGGGGGGCGTGTCCTGGAGTAGTATTTAAGGAAGTGGTTTTCGACTGACTGGTACGTCGTTCAGTCAGTGAAAGGACTTCCTGGTTAGTGACGTGGGATACCGGTAGCTTTGGTGTGCGTGTAGGTGAAACCGCTGGCTCAACAGGTAAGCACTGCTTGTTTTTCCCTTTGCTTAAATGACTCTTTTTGAGGTAGAATCTTAGCTGTTTGTTCGGTTGTGGGTTTTAGTGCAGTTGGTATTTGCTTTGGAAACTCGCAGGCATTACGCCCAGTGGACCGCAATGCAAGAAACTTGTTGGTGTCAGGTAGGCGATTATGCTCAACGTACTATTACGGCCTCTCTGCTTTGTCACACATCTAACATTGTGTCTGCTTTAGTTTGCTATCAGCAGTAGAGTGGTGAGTGCGTTGTCTCTCCTCCTCGTACCTGTAAGTGGAGCATAGGATCACCAGCTCTGAGGTATGTATGTTAAAGCAACGCTGTGCAGTCTATTTTTAGAACAAGCTGCTAATCGTAATTTTAGCGTTTGTTGTGCTTTACAGAGTGGCCTATATGCTGGCTATACTCATCGGCTGTTCCCACGTCCTAAGAGACTGCTGCTTTGTCTCCTTTTTAGTAATGTCATGTTTAATTATTAGGATATCTGAGTTTGTGATCTTTCTAGCCACTGGCTCTGGCTGGTGCTAGGACTTTTGTTTTGTTTGTTTTAATGCATGCTTGGGCTATGCAGTGCCGTGTCGCCGTTTCTCTGGCCTAACCTGCATGAACTTTGTATTTTTATTTGTTGGTTGTGGGATGAACCCCGCTCTGCTTGTGTTACTACTCTGCTTGTTGTGTATGTGTATGTTGTGTGTGTGTGTGTGTGTGTGTGTATGCATGTTGGTGTACAATCCCAATGCTGTGGCCAGGGTGGTTGTCCCATTTTGACCATTGATCTGTGTGGAGCTGGAGCACCAAACCTGCTGCTCAAGATAAGTAGCTATTTGTAGTATTGCTAGCATACCTGGCTTGTAAGATCAACCACTCTGTTAATCAGTGCTTGTGTTTCCTCTTTCCCGTTGGCGGACAGGAGCAGTGTGGCCCACGTGAGCGGAGGACTGAGTTCGTGGTGGAGGCTTTCACTTTCCCTTGCTGTGTGCACATTGAGGTGTCTTTTGTTTGGATTGTAGTGCTTCTCTCACGCATGGTGTATTTTCTGGACCCCCTCCCCTCTGTCGTGCAGTAGTCCCGCTCACTGTGGTAAGCATTTCCCCTGTTCTAGTTACCCTCCCCTGAGACCAGGTCACTTGCCACAATAGCAAGGTGCTAGTCAACCCCATAGCTACAGTGCTTATATAGCAGCCCCCTGGTCACTGTGTTGGTGGGACCTCTCCGTCAGAGAGTCAATTGTATGATCATGTTTTACCGTGCAACGGTAATAATTAATGTGTTTTGTTGGAATAAATATCGTTGATGTAACGCATGTCTCTGGCTCCTTGAGTTTAAGAACCTGTGTGCTCGAATTACCCTTAGGGGTTAATCTAGTTTAGTTCCTTGTCCTGGGGGTCGGCCTCCCGTCCCCTAGGTGGCGTAGTTGATGCAACAAATCCCTCAGATTCACCTTGTCTCCTGCCACACTTGGGCAAGACACTGAACCCCAAGTTGCTCCAGATGGCAAGCTAGCACCTTGCATGGCAGCTCTGCTACCGTTGGGGTGTGTGTGTGTGTGTGTGAATGGGTGAATGAGACACAGTCTAAAGCGCTTTGGATAAAAGCGCTATATAAGTGCACATTTACCATTTACCAAAATCAGCGATGTTCTTCCTCAGTACAGCCAGCAACTCAAGCCTGAATGCGGCGAAGTCAGAGCCACCACTCGGGGACGCGGATGCGACCACGGGTTCACAGGGGGAAGGGAGCGCGGTTACGGATTCATGAGGAGAAGGAGGTGCGGGCGCGGGTGCGGGTTCATGGTGAGAGGGAGACGCGGCTGCGGATTCACGACTAGAAGGAGACGCGCTCGCGGTGCGCTCTCTAGACCTCAGTTTTGTCTGAATGTTACCACCGGTTTTCGAGTTCTTCCCCGACATCTTTAACGAACCACCGAGTTAAAAGTACAAATAAGGAAACGAAGTAGAATAAGTCCAAATATACTATCTATCGATCTATCTATCTATCTATCTATCTATCTATCTATCTATCTATCTATCTATCTATCTATCTATCTATAATATTTTATATATAAATTATATATAAAATATTATATTACCAAAGAAAGTGCTAATTAATTACAATTTTTGATCGAAATCAACAGGAGACTCAAACTTCACGTCTTACTCCATCGAACACCGAATTCGAACCTCGTGTTTTATTCCGGAGGAATAATAAATAAATATAATTGCTATACATTATACCATCATTCACAAAACTTTAACAATAGAATTTATTTGTGACCTGCATTATTTCTGGAACTACATTCAGTTTATATTGGATAAATTGGATTAGACACGCAGCTGAAAAATGACAGTTTCTGAAAGGTCTGGACATGTTTGTTTTGTTCAGTAATCAGAAAACTGTTCATCTGGGTGTTACAGTGATACAGTGATCACCATCTTCCATCTTCATCACATACATTATATTTTAATATTTGTCCTTAATTCTTAGCAGGCTGTGATTATTATGAAAAAGAAAATTAACTATGAATGTTAGTTATTTCACTAGTTACTGTATGCACATTGGACTTGTGTGTTAATAGGTATGCTAATACATTTTTCTTCACTGCCTAATTGCCTGTTGTTGTTTTTATATTTAACCACAACGCCTGGCGGAGTGCGCACAGCTTCAGGACGATATCAGTAACCCCTCTCTCTGATAAATGGTAGCTAGGAAACAAGAGGTGTAAATGCGTAGTGCATGTTAAACATACATTAAACCATTACACCAATAAAAACAGTGAAGAGGATTGTACCTAATAAAGGAGACCTCCAACTCCAAAAATACAAGTCTCTCCTCACTCTCTTTGAAACCAAATTAGCAATGAATCATTCAATCTGCCCCAGTAAGTTTTACAGAGTTACAATGAGGGGAATAGCAGCTGAAACATCGAATGACCTAAGAGTCCGGTTCACTCTCTGAATCACTGTAGGGAGAGTTATAATTGCGTTCCTTCATCCAATTGTAGGTGTCTACCTGATATTACCACATACAGGTAAGTGCAGGTCACCTTTTTTCAAGGTTGCTGTTAATTAAAAAAGACACAAACAAAACAAATACTAACACTGCAGATAAATGTACAACAGACAAAATTCCATAAGTTACTGTCTGCATATACACATCATGACAGGGTAACAAATGTACCATATAGTTCTCAAGTGGCACAGTGACAGTCTCTATGCGGTTATAGAAAATTAATTCTGTAACCATCCCAGATACACACTTTAAAAAACAAATTAAAGTGAACACAATTGGTCACTGCAATTAACAAAAGTTTTGTGATGCTGCAACGAATAATACCTTATTTGTATGCAAGTGAAACATTCCATCTCAAATAACAATGATATGAAACTCAAGATCTATTTCACAATAGTGTGTGTGTATGTGTGAAATAAATATCTCTAAATGTTGCTTTCAAGCAACAGTAGGTCTGAGTATTTTGAAAACAGGACATATGTGCCTCTAGAGGGCAGACTGCTCAAACTCTGCATCCTCAGGTTAAACTGTATTTCTTGCTTCACCATCTCCAGAGACAGCAGAAGGTGTTTGTGTATCTGCACATGAACAGTGGGAGGACAGAAGTGTATGCAGTGTATTACTGCACTCGCCACAGTATATGGAGCGCAGACACGCTGACACAACCCTTACCAAAAACCTGGTCAGTCAATGACTCTGACCTGTAAAGTGTCTGGATATTCATTAACTGATCGCAGCTACTGTACAGACTGGATACGACAACCTGCAGGATAAGCTCTGGAGTGGTTTGGAGAGATATGTGGTAGCGGTAACACTTACTACAGTGAGGAACTGAAAAGCAGGTTTCAGATTTCCAGAGACACGTCCAGCAGCACAGTAACATTAACAGGACAGAACATGCAGACTGAAGACACAGCGGTGTATTACTGCGCTCGTTACCCACAGTGAGACAGATCAACAACATCCCTGTACAAATACACCTCATACAAAGTCCTATTAGAACTTTTCCAACCAAGTCTAAATGATAAACAAACAAATAAATAAATAAATTAGCCAAATGACACCTAATAGGTTAAATTAGATAATTTTCCTAACCCTAACCCTAACCCTAACCCTAGTATAGATTTAAGCAGTATGCCATCAAAACCATAATCTATAATGTTGCTGCTCATTCTACACACAGTCAAAAGTTTTTGACTTATTTGATTTTATATTTTAGATTTTACCAACATGAAGTTCATTATTTTTCTTTAGCAGCTCATCCTTAAATGTTTTATTCCTCTTATACCACTGCCCACAATTACAATGTTGTATTGATTAAAGAATGACACATCATACATTTTATCCATTTATAATCACATTTAATGTAAACATTATTCATTGTATATTTTACATTTTACATTATAAAAAGGGATGTCACTAGAACTTTTATAAACAAGCTCCAGTAAAATGTTCCTAATAAATAATTTTCTGAAGCAGTAGATTATAGTAGATACATCTGAAAATAGGTTTTCCTGTTCATTGATTGTTATCATTTACATCATTTGAATTATGTAAAACATGAAGGCTGATTGTAATGCCATCTGAAGCAAAAATATTCTGCACATCCTGTTTGATCATATGCCCTGCACCCTCGCTGTGTTGCTCCTCCTTTTACTTAATACATAAAAGGACATTGTAGCTGAGGAGAGGTAACTACCAGACTACACTTATGGCTGTGTTAATGAGCAGTATATGAATTTGTATTTAGTTGAATAATACCATCCCATTTTCCACATCTAATTTATTTGGCACAGATTTGATTGACAACGTTAACTTGTTAACTGCTGTTTCAGTGGTCTCTTCTAGTATACTGTCTGGTATTTGTATAAATAAAACATAATGAATTTGTTTTTAGGACTCTGATGGACTAGGATTGGAGAGGGTGGATTTTAAATGTAAAGAAAATGTGTTATGGGATTTTCTGGTGGCGGGTGGAGACTCCTTCCATAAATGTTAAATAAATATAACCTTACAGAAAATGTCACAGTGTCAAGAATTATTCAATTCAATTAAATTTTATTTGTATATTCTTTTGAGTGGAGCCACTCTATCTAACGTGTAGCGGAGTGTTGACTCCAACCTTTCAGTCACCTGATCGAGTTCTATGGGATCTGACAGTGATCCAAATCTAATTGATGTTTCTGCAAGGATATTTATGAAGTTTAACATGGTAGCGAGGCTAGGTGGAAATATTATGATCAATATGTATTATGAATGAGATAAGATAATGGTCTGAGACAACTTCAGACTGTGGAAAAATTACAATATTTTCTATACTTAGTCCGTATTTTAGTATGAAGTCTAGAGTGTGACCACCATTATGAGTAGGCCCGTTTACATTCTGATTAATCCCTACTGAATTTAAGATCGACACAACCGCTATTCTTAGAGGGTCTTCCAGGTTATCAAAATGAATATTAAAATCTCCGACAATTAATGCTTTAACTACAGACACAACCAAGTTTGACATAAAGTCTGCAAATTCTCTAAGAAATTCAGTGTATTTCCCTGGGGGTCTGAAAATAATAAATAATAAAAATAATAAAGGAATTGACTTATTTTTCTGGCTACATAGTTTACACTGGTATAAAGAATTTCAAAAGAATGAAATTTATTATTAGGTTTTTGTGTGACGACTAGATTTTGACTATGGATGAGACCAACACCGCCTCCTCTACCAGTTGAACGAGGCTGATGTACATAACTGTATCCAGGAGGACTGGCTTCATTTAATGCTACATACTCGTTTGGTTTAATCCAAGTTTCCGTTAAACACATTAAATTAAATTCCTGATCAGTAATGATGTCATTAACAATAAGAGCTTTAGATGCAAGAGATCTAATGTTTAATAGTCCTAGCTTCAGATCAAAAGTGCAGGCTGTGCATTCAATATGATTTAATTTTATGTTAATTATGTTTCGAAGACAGACTTTCTGAGATTTTCTTTATTTTTGTATAGCTCGGGGAACAGACACAGTCTCTATAGTATGTATTGCAGGTGTTGGATTATTAATTGAGCATTGATTATACTGAATGTTGTTATTGTTGGAAGATGTACTTACGTTAGGCAGTAACTTAGAGTGTAGCGCCTTGGAGATGTTGTCAGACAGCAGTTCCGCTCCACCGCTGCTGGGTTGCAGGCCATCAGGACGAAACAACCTAGGATGCTCCAAGAACAGATTCCAGTTTTTAACAAACACCAGATTCTGCTTATTACACCAAGAGACTAACCAATCATAGAAAGCGGAAGTCTACTGAACTTTTCTGCTCCACGTCTGAATGTGGGAAGAGGTCCAGAGACGATGATCTTCGCGGTGGGTGATCTGCCTCGTACCATCTCGATCAGGCTGGAGAAGTCCCTCTTCAGAACTTCCGACTGCCGCAGTCTGGTGTCGTTCGTCCCCGCGTGCAGCACAACCACTCCAATGCGCTCGTCCTTCTTCAGGATCCCGGATACCTGCACAGCGACATCAAGGACATGAGCACCAGAAAAACAGTGTCTGTGCACCTTACCTTTAGATGAGGCTACACGGAAGTTCTGCACAATGGAGTCCCCGACGATCACAGCGTTAGGTCTGGTCTGACAGAGAGGGGCGAAGCGGTTCCTGGTTGGAATCTCGAACAACGGAGGTGGAGAGGTCCTCGCCTGGGGTACAGCCCTCGCCTTCTGCCGCTGGTTCACCCAAGGCTCGAGGTGTGTTGGCGCCGGCGTGATGGAGACCACGGCTGGGAAAGTCCTAGGTGCACGGTCCCTGCACAGAGAAACACATGACGTAGAGGGGCTAGGAGTGGAAATACCATGCTGTGTGCTTACCTTGGATGTGTCGGCAGAGGCACGCGATGTTTCCAGCGCAGTTCGTCGCTCCTGCAACTGGGCCTGCTGGTCGAGTAGGCTGCGGATCTGCTTCTCCACATCCTCCAGTTCCAGCAGCACCGTGTGAAGCTCGAGCGAGTCCTCATCCACACACAAAAGCGAAGAGACGGTAGACATATTTGTTCTTTAAACAAAAAACAGCGGTAAATGCAAAATATGAAAACGTAAACAAGGCTAGTGGTAGGTGATGCTAGCAGGCTACGGGCTACAAGCAAATCGCAATCTAGTTTGTACAAACAGATCAAATTTAGCGACAGTGAAATGTTACGATTGTTTTTAAAGTAGTTTCAGTTATATTTGTTTAACTGAAATTAACTAAAATTAATGTAATGTAAGAAGAAAATAATGTAATAGCGTTAGCTCGAAGGACGCTGCATCCTGCTTGATGCTCAGAATTACCCACATATTTAAAATCCATTGTGGATTTAATTAGAGAATTGCCAAACAAGTTTTTGCACAAGCTGTTACAACAGGAACAATACTGCATTTGAATGAGCTAATTAATAAACAAACCTAAAATGAATCAACAAATCAAAATTGAGGATTCAGTGCAGTGGTATGACATCATTCATCTGTGTGAGTCTTTATTTTATTGAAAATATTAGCTGGTAAAGAAAACTTTTGGGTGCTCATGGCTTAATCGTTAGCACGTTTGCCTCACACCTCCAGGGTCCGGGGTTTCATTCCCTGCTGGGGCCATGTGTGTGTGGAGTTTGCATGTTCTCCCCGTGCTGCGGGGGTTTCCTCCGGGTACTCCGGTTTCCTCCCCCAGTCCAAAGACATGCATGGTAGCCTGATTGGTGTGTCTAAATTGTCCATAGTGTATAAATCGTGCCCTGCGATGGACTGGCAACCTGTCCAGGGTGTACCCCGCCTTGTGCCCGATGCTTCTTGGGATAGGCTCCCCGTGACCCTGAAGAAGGAATAAGCGGTACAAGATGATTGGATGGATAGTTCTCAGCTCCCTTTTGTTTCAGTGTGTTCAAACCTCTATTACTCAGTACCAGTACTTACTGTTATTCTGACCGATGGAGACAAAACTTCAGATGGAGACAAAACTTCGTCCCCATTCAAAAGAGACAAAAACCATGCATATATTCCAAATGGTTCCAAAACAGCTTTCATTTAGTTTTGGGTATGCCTTGGATAGGCATTTTAGACTAATTTTAGAGGAACTTCATGCATACAGTTAATCCCTCATTAATAATATGTCAATCCATTCCAAAGCTTTTGTGTGGGTTGTTGAATCTGAGCTGTGTAAAGTGGACGTTGAGCTCAGTGATAGAAGCTCCACACACTCAGCTCAGTACAAAACACATGTGCAAGAAGAGTAACAAAGTGTAAATGTTTTTCACCTATAGAGGGCAGTAGCTCATTTCTACTGAGGTAAAACTCATGAAGAAACAAATGAAATGAGAAAATCTCTCAGAACTAGGAGCAGAGGCATCCTGTAAATAATAACAGCAATATCACAGACAAACATATTAAAAAGAAGAAGAAGAGAATAGTTTCAGTGTCGAGCTGCTTAAGGATTTTAGATTTTTGCCTTCAGGTCACTAGATTTACAATCATGTTTTATAATTTAAAAAACCTAATCTAGAATCTTATCAATCGGTTATTTGGTCTCTAAAGTCTCTAAAGGGCAGACTATACAAGAATGAAAATGATTTGACACTGTCATTTTCTATTCCACAGATTGATTATAATATTAAATGTTGAGCCCAGTTTTAATGACACCAATAAATAAGTTTAAACTACATGCTGTGTCTGTAGTGTATGTATGGGTGTGTGAGTGTGTATGTGATTGTGCCCTGCGATGGATTGGCACCCTGTCCAGGGTGTTCCCCGCCTCGTGCCCCATGCTCCCTGGGATAGGCTCCAGGTTTCCCTGTGACCCTGAAAAGGAATAAGAGGTAGAAGATGGATAGATGGAACTACATGCTGTTCTGAAAACACTGTAACAGTTCACTGTGTGAGAGTGGAAAACATGGAAGAAGTTATTCACAGCAGTTGTTTTAATACCCTCTTTTCTATATCTATAAAATAAAACTTAAAGATTTTCACATTTACATTTACATTAACAACATTTAGTAAATACTATAATATATTACAGTATACCACAATCTACTACAGTTTTCTGTAGTAAATTATAAAGTATACTACAGTATTTACAACAGTTTATCAATTAACTATAGTTATTACTACAGTGTGCTGTAGGATATTAACACAGTGTAGTAAATACTATAATGTAATACATTACACTATAATTTACTGCAGTTTACCACAGTAAATACTAAAATATACTACAGAATTTTTTCATGTTGGGAAGACCAAATATTATCCTATATGAATTTTTTTTTTGATAGAGAGCAGAATTCATGTTTCCCTCAATAATTGCAAATTGCCCAGGTCCTGAAGCAGCAAAGCATCCCCACACCATCACAGTTCCGTCACCATGCTTGACTGTACGTATGATATCTTTTTTGTGGAATTGTGTGTTTGTTTTACCCCAGATGTAATGGGACCCCAGTATCCAAACAGTTCCACTTTCAACTCCACAGAACATTCTCCTAAAAATGGCAAAATTCACATGAGGCCTAATGTACTTCTCGGTTAGCTGTGGTTTTCACCTCACCATTATTCCATGGATGCCATTTTTCCCTAGTGTCTTCTTGATAGTGGAGTCATGAACAGTGACCTTTATTGATGTAAGAGAGGCCTGTAATTCCTTTGATGTTGTCCTTGGCTCTTTTGTTACTTCCTGGATGAGTCGTTGCTGTGCTCTTGGAGGAATTTTGGAAGGTCGACCACTTCTGGGAAGTTTCACTACTGTGCAAAAAAAAAAAAGGTTCTATGTAAGTTCTATTTAAGTGTTGATTTGATTGAACAGGGTTTGCAGTAATCATGCCTGGTTGTTTCTAGTCCAGCTGAACTCCATTATGAAGGCACTTTCCTTGATTTAGGGAATTAGTAATTACAGGGGCAAATACATTTTTACACAAGCCCAGTTGGTATTGAATAACTTTTTTTGCATCAACAAACAATATTAACATTTTAAAACTGAGTTTTGCATTTACTCAGGGTTTTTTTTTTTTAATCTTATATTTTGTTTTAATTCTGAAGAAATTTAGTCTGAGATATACACAAAAACATAAGAAATCAGGATGGGACCACTGTATTTGTTTATTCAAATATAAAATACTAAAATTAACACAAACTATTCATATTATTAGTAATTATAACAAATAATTACATTTACCACTTTAAATTGACATTAAATACATAGAGCCAAAATTGGATGTAATTGTGATTAACAGCTGCAGAGCTGCACACAACACAGCTTCCTAGAGAGGAAGCGGTTCTCATTAGTCCTCCTTCAACACAAACATGTTTGCTTCAGCTCCACTGCTGCTGCTGGCTCTCGCCCCCTGTGAGTGTTTGGGTTTAAGCTTTATTACTTCATCTGATCCTTTCAGTTCCACATGTGAACCTTTTCTTTTTCTCTTTTCACAGATGTGTTCTGTGCTACTCAGCTCATCCAGCCAGACTCAGTGGTTATAAAGCCAGGAGAGATGTTAACCATCACCTGTAGAGTGTCTGGAGCTTCTATCACTGATTGTAGCAGCCACTATGGAACAGCTTGGATTCGACAACCTGCAGGAAAAGCTTTAGAATGGATCAACAGCATTTATTATGATGGGGATATTTATAAGAAAGATTCACTTAAAGACAAGTTTGTGGTCTCTTGAGACACTTCCAGTAACACTCTGACCTTACGGGGACAGCACATGCGGACTGTAGATACAGCTGTGTATTACTGCGCTCGTGATCCACACTGACACAACAACCTGCAGCGCTGCACAAAAACATCATATTCATAATAATTCAGTTCTATATTTAAATAATAACTAGACACATTTGACTGACTGATTAATGTCCACATCAAACCTCAATGCCTAGATATATGGATACATTTCAGTCATGAATGTACAGAAAATAAAGTAATTATAAAAAGTTATATGTAGAGAGAGAGAGAGAGAGAGAGAGAGAGAGAGAGAGAGAGAGAGAGAGAGAGAGAGAGAGAGGAATGGTCTTTCAGAATAATTTTTTTCTGAATTACTTCTGCTAAAACCAGTTGCTGATTAGTCACATAAATAATTGAATAAAGTTCACCTAGAGTTTGTTAGGTTTTACATCTAAACAAATCGCATCCTCATGACCAAGAGCTATCAAAGTTCTGGATAAATATTAATCAAATAAGGATTTTTAAAAATATAGTCAGATATTTTTATAAATGTTTCTAAATAAATCTTCATTAAATTGTACTTTAGCTTCAGATGAGACATTTTTATTTACAGCTAGAACATTTTAAAGTCTCTATAAAATGAGTTTTTGATTTTCAGAGATGGGTAGACAAAATGTTTACTCAAATACGAGTAAAACTTCTTATAAAAATAATTAGGCTACTTAAGTAACAGTAAAATAATGTTAATAATAATAATAATAATGTTAATAATTACTTGACTAAGAGTAATAAAGTATCCAATGAGAAGACTACTCAAGTGGCACGTTACTAGTTACTTCAGATCTGATTACAAAGAAGGGAAAATCCTGAATCTCAGACTTCATGGAGAAATGTAAGTCAGACCTCTCCTTGAAAATCTGTTTATATTATATAAAACCTGCGTTCAAGGTGAAGCAGCATGTCCCAGTCCTGTGAAGGGTACAATAACACAGAACCTGTCATTTCCAACACAAAATCTCACATACCAAAAAAACCCACCAACTTTTTAGCAACAGTTTTCTTTATTTTCTCAACATGTTAATAACACAAATTTGTCAGCATCTGAATTTAACGAAGACAACAGATAACAAAAGAACAGACTATGGAACAGAGGTGTAGAGAGAGAGAGTTGTGTTAGTGTGTGTGTGCATGTGTGTGTGTGTGCGTGTGTGGTTGCCCTGTATCCATTGACACGCTTGCTTCTTCCCCCTCTTTGACCATTATCTTCCAGGATCTAGCCTCTAAAAAAGTGAACAGTTGTTGCGGACACAAAATCTTGTTGTGTCGCAAAATTACGAGTTAACAAATGCAATGTTATACATCACCCCAGTCACAAGGAAAAGTACTCTTATGGCTGAGAGTACACATTATTCATGTAAAACGTTTAGTGTGCACTACATAACCAGAATCATAAGAACTACAACTTTCTAAAAGGTTGACACAGTTATGCACCTTTACATGAGTAATATGTGATCACATATGAAAATCCTGCGAGATCAACATGTTATGCCCTGAAATGATACATGAGAATTCAAGTAAACACACGTGAGATCATTTGAATAATATGATCACCTGTTAAAAATTAACATGATCCAAGGGGGAAAAAAGAATCATTTGAAATAAATCATATGCAAAAAAATAAATGAATACAAACACACTCCATGTAAAACAAATATTATAAAAATGAATCAATTGTTCATTAAATAAGTAATGTTCTTCTACTTCTTCTACTAAGTTTGTACTTTGAACATTTTGTTGTAGGGTTCTACAAAGAACCTTTTAATCATCCACTCATCTTCACACTGAGCAGCCTGTGGTTGTGGATTTAATACATCCATAGTGGTCATGGACACTCCCTATTCAAATAGAATAAGGTATAAACAGACACGCTGTTTATTACTGTGCACGATACTCACACTGACACAACAGACTCCAGAGCTGTACAAAAACTTACACAAGCACGTCCTCATGAGCTGTAAATATTCCCTCAGCAGGAAACTGAACCCCAGAGACTTATTATAAACAACATACATTTTATTATTTCTCCTTTTGTCTTACTAATTACGTCAAAATTCCTCTGTAAACTTCTCACCCTTTTCTTTTATTATCTCTGACAGGTGTTTAAAGCTGAAGACAAACATGAAAGCAGCATATACGAGAATATACAAGTATACGCAAAGACATTAAATGATAAAATATTCAATTGCATTACATCTCATTTACTGATAAACATAACTCAAGAAATCTTTTTTATCTTTTTATTTGATTAAATTTAATAAATGTATTTGTTCCTTTAAGAATGTGTCCACAAAGATTTATAAATGAAAATGTTTAAAGAAAAAAGTAATTTCCGTCATGTGTAACTGTAACTATTCCATTATTTATTTAGGAAATTTAAATATAAATAATTAAAAAAAAACAAAAAACACAATTTTCATATTATTATGTTGGCTTATGAAACATATATTTAAGCTTTCTCTTCTTAGTAGTAGTTATTAGTAGTAGTAGAGGTAGAAATTTAAATGCTTTCTAGCTCAAAAAGTATTGGAACTCTGTGTCTCCAAAAGTATGGTTACGATGTCCGGCTCCAAAAGTATTAGTCACTGCTACACCCTAGTTACACCCTCGCAACAACTCAGAACACCCTAGCAACCACCGAAACTTTAACCTTTAACCATGACCTGTAGAGTGTCTGGAGCTTCTATCACTGATAGCATCAGCCACTTTGGAACAGCTTGGATTCAACAACCTGCAGGAAAAACTCTGGAATGGAACAAAGTAATTGAAATGTTGGGGATATTTATAAGAAAGATTCACTAAAAACAAGTTTGTTATCTCTTGAGACACCTCCAGTAACACGGTGACCTTTCAGGAACATGACATGCAGAATTAAGACACAGTGTTCCACACTGACAAGACAAGCTGCAGAGATGCACAAAAATACCTTAATTTCCACATTACAAACATTTCAGCCAATACCAAACATGGTAAACAGATAATTTAACAAAAACAAACAAAAAATTTACATGAATGTTTCAGATTTTTGTAGTTTTGTGGAATTTGTGCTTTGATAGGCCAATGCACGCTTAATCTGTCTACTATTCTCCCCAGATGCATTTTAAGAAAAAAAAGGAGGATAGATTTAAAAAAAAAAAAAAAGAAATCTATTTTCTAGCATCAAGAAATCATTGAATAGAGTGAGAAACATTAATGCAGTCATTTGTAAATCTCTAAATAAACAGTGTATCTACATGAATTATTATATTTATATTAATTCACTACACTCTGTGAAAACAATAAAGAATGCAGTTAAAGGCTCTGAGAACACTGATACTTATAGAACTATAAGTGTAAAAAAAAATCTTGACACTTTTTTCTCGAAGTCTGGTGAACGAACCACGAGCTATTGTGTGCAGATTCCATTATTACAGGGACTGTGTTGATATTTTACTCCGTGCGAGAGCGCCAGCAGATTAAAGTGAGGGATTTGACCATCTCCGTTTCCCTGACTACACAGTCCAGACAGCCCGGGCCCGGGCCGCGTTTAACGAGGTTCGGCGTCAACTTCGTGATATTGAGGGAGCTCGCTATGGAATACTTCATCCAGCTCGGCTTCGCATTACATATAACGGTGTCCAGAAGGACTTTATTTCAGCGGAGGAAGCAGCAGAATACGTTAAACTCTTAAAACCAGGGTGAACTACATCACCTACACAGTAGGGGGGGGGGGAATTATTATTATTATTTTTTATTTATTTCTTTTTATTATTATTATTATTATTATTATTATTATTATTATTTTTTCTTCTCAATGAAATATTTGGGAAAGGGAAGGGAGGGGAGAAAAGGTAAATGAATCACATAAAAATTAATTACATGTAAATGAAGCACATGCATGAATATGAATCACATGATAATGAATTACTTGTAAATGAATCACATGCATGAATATGAATCACATGAAAATGAATCATGTAAATGAATCACATGTAAATTAATCATTTTGATATGATAATCACATTATCACATTATGTATTGAGATCACCTTAAACACACCCAAGGTCTAAATGCATTGCATAACATGTTTTAGTGTCGATAAGATGTCAAGTATACATTGTTTACTGTATTATACAAAAGGTCTCAGTGCAAATGGAAAATATGGTCTCATTCCTCAACTGCAATAAAATGGTACATGCGGTTAAAGGCATACCCTCCCAGGGTCCCTCACTCAAATTACCTCCTGTATGTAAATAAGGTACATCCTCCCACAAACATCAAATTATAATCACAAACAACACCATTTGGTGGACCCACAGAGCATCTGGGTATTTAGGGGAGACCTGCCCAAAGATTCGGGGAATATGTAGACAGATTTCCCACACGATCACTGTGTGTAGTTTTTCTCTACCAGGTATGTAAGTATTGTCTCTCTTATGTTGTATTGTTATGTTTTGGATTTGATTGGAATGTAATGTTGCATGTAATTCTTATTATTATCAATAGTAGTGTTGGATTTGGATGTTTTCATAATTGGTTAAATAAATTATTAGACTTGATTATATTCTGAATTATTCTGAATGTATTGTCTCTAGTAAATTACATTCCTTGTTACAGCAAATCTGCGAACAGGTTAGTACAGTCTAATAGTTTGGCATTAAGTTAAGTGTACTTAGTGTGTACATGCTCAATATGAAATATCTTTTTTGGACAACATAAAGTTGATTGACCAAGTCAAAATAGGGGGAATTCTAAACCTCTGGTTATTGTTATCTTTCTCTAGTTAATGTGTACATAGGAAACTATGGCATGATTATATAAAGAAAATTTTACTTAGATATTATTGGTTTGTAGATTTTAGTGGTCATGACCTCTGACTAGAGATACAATTTCTATAACTAAGTGTTACTATCTAAGGGGACTAATAAAGTACAATTTAGGAAAGGGCAAGCACGGGGCGGTCGTCTAAATAGTATTAGTCAATTACCTCTGGCCAATGACCAAGATTGGCGAATTTGTGACCATGAGATCCGCGCACACGGCTGGCACGAGACTCGACACAGAATCCGAATGAATGAGCATAATATAAAGTATCAAATAAATTAGATTTAATCAAGTATAGAATATTAAATGTATAAAAATATGAATAAGTACTGAATACAACATTGAGGATTTTACAATTGGAGTCAGATTTAATTTAAGAGAATCAAGCAGAACTGGAATGACAAATTTAAATATATTCACATTGCTTCAAAAAGACAGGAACACGTGGGAATCCTTCTACCGTGTCATTGGATACTGTCGTTGGGCCAGTGAGTGGACCCTTACAGGTTAAACAATTACTAATTGCTCGTGAATTGGATTAAAGTGAGGAAGACTTGCACAGCATTGGCCTCGCTTTCACTTCCCGGTGAGATCCAATGGCAAGACTGAGTGAAAAGTGAGTCAATTCTTGGCCATGTATGTTAATATATATTAAAATGTGTAATGTTTGATCATAGTACACACTGTTCAGGCTTGAACCTGAACAGCTGAAGCTGATTTGATTAACAAATCAGAAAACTTTAATGCTTGATAGGGTTAGCGTGTGTGTTTCGGTGTGTATCTGTGTGCTGCTTCAGGCTTTGATAGTCACAGCTAGAGGGAGAAAAAAGAAAAAACTACGAATTGGGACCACACAGGACAATTTGCATTTCAAAGTATCTAAATTTGGTACTTCAGGTTACATGTAAATGATCATTAAAATGGTTTATTATATTTTTACATTACTGATACACTTTGTATATAGTTATGTTTCATTCAGTCTTCACTCTTAACATGTGCAGTCTCAACATGACCATGTAGTTGAATTCCACTGTATTGTGCAGTTTGAGAAGAATAGTGGAAGTTATTGTAAAATAGTGCCTATAAAATAACCATATTATGTAGACAAAGATACATTTGCAAACTAAATGCAGCATAAAGAAATATGTCATAATATTTGATCATACACTTGTAATAGACACAGTGTAGAAACTATTACAGTAATCAAATCTAAATAACCTTATAAACTTATAAATTACAGTGTAATATGTAATAATAACTGAAGTTATGTCGGTGCATAAGGTTAGTATACGTAATTATAATTTATTTCAAGATTAACAATGTTTTATATTTTTTAAGCATCTGTCATTGTTATGGTCACAGAAACAGGATACATCTGCAAAGATAACCATGTTAAGCCTGTTCATTAGTGTTAAAAAGATGGAATGAACTCATAATGTGTCTTCATAACATAATTTCTACAAATGAAGTGGCATTTACCAGTTGATTTTCAAACCACAAGAATGAGCTCTGTTGAATTCTAAAACTGTGATCTTTGTTGTTGCTGTATTTTTCTTCTTCTTCACCATCCTTTATACTGTGTGGGGAACAATGTGCTTATGGATCAGATTTCGAAACCACAGTTTGATACGGGCATAATTGTGCTTAATGGTATTTTTAATGGCATGTGTACTTTATAGCCAGTAACTAAATTTCTGTACATTACCTGAAGACATGGTTATAATGGCAACAACAGACTTTCTGGAAAATGAATACAAGATTTTCAATAATTTTTATTTATTTCTTTGTTTAAAACATTACAATACATTAGTTTAATAGTGCATCACTAGCTCTAATGAGGATAATTGTTTTTTGTTAGAAAACAAGTTTATTTTTAGTTTAGTTTATTAAAATATGAATTATGTGGAAATATTTTTTGCTCATTTTATAACGGGAGACAATAGTTCTGGAAGGCACTGTGCAGTATACAATGTGAATCATTGATGCTATGATATTTTTGATTACTTCACAAGGGCTCTTGTGAAGATTTGTGTTTTCTTGTTTGATTCAATGTATATATACTCTGATAAGTAAAAAAAACAAAAAAAAAAAAAACATTAATTTGCACATTGTAGTGTTATAATGAACAATCACTGCGCTCATTGGTAAACACTTGAGTAGTAGTAAAAGGTTAAGGCTGTTTCAGTATGTGTGTGAGCTTGCCCACATCTCCTGAGCCCAGCCACAGTTGTGTGAGAGCTCCTGATTGACAGCTTTGCAACAAATGCTCAAACCGTGCAGCTGCATTCTGCTTAAATTGCAGGGATCTAACGCCACACAGTGATAGACCTGTCAGGAGTCAGTAGCCCAAACTTACACAGGACTGAACACACAACTG
Organism: Ameiurus melas; assembly: GCA_012411365.1. Classification (NCBI taxonomy): domain Eukaryota; kingdom Metazoa; phylum Chordata; class Actinopteri; order Siluriformes; family Ictaluridae; genus Ameiurus; species Ameiurus melas. Next base: position 18,278,184 of record CM022753.1, read on the forward strand.
AGTGTTCACCACAGAGAGAAATCTTCAGAGCTTCTTACTGTTGTAAAGTAGAATCCTACACCACTCAATCAGGTTATAAATATATAACAAGAGGATAGTAAGAATGGGCATTTTGTCCCCATTTTTACACTAGATGGCAGCAGTGAGCAGCAGATTGTGGGACGTTCAGTTCGTTCTATAGCTTTTGGGCCTGATTTATCAGATTTATTTAGAAAAGTTGTGTAAGTTGTGTGTAAATGTTTGTCTAAGCCACATCGAACTAAAATTGTCTGCCCAATTAAAAAAAAGAATCCGGAAAGGCATATTTTCTTCGTACTTGCATGGATACATTGACCGCACATTTCTGTATGCTCTACTGGAAGGAGAAAGGGCAATATTGCACTTCAGTTTTATCTGTTCTTGCAAGTCCAACACATGTTCACCATTTATGAGTGGGTATATGTACATTCCTGGTGTTTAAAATAAAGTAATAAAGTAATGAAACAATTTCTGTAAACATTTCTCCATTTGCTGTATTTCATAATGCCTTTATTCCTGAGAAAATTACTTGTTCACTTCTCTCCATGAGTATGTCGTCATGATACAAATGTGTGTCGATGAGGTATTTATGTGCAGCCAAGCTGAGTAGAGCAGTCGATTCTCATCAACGCTCACCATGAAGATCCCTTTCTCTTTATCCGTGCTCCTAATCAGCCTGTGTGTCCCCTGTGAGTTGTTCTGCAGATTAAAAAAATACAGTTTAAATGCTGATATTTTAATTGTTTTTTGTTCATAACCTCTCTCTACTAGGTGTGAAAGGCCAGAGTTTGGAGTCTATTCCTAGTCGTGCAGTACTGAGTAATCCTGGTGGAACTGTCAGCCTCTCTTGTAAGGCTATAGGATATAATTTTGGAGATTATGGCATGAGCTGGACAGCCTCGTGGAAAGCCCTTACAGTGCATTGGGCACATCAATACTACAAGTGGAGAAACATTCTACAGTAAAAGTCTTGAAGGAAGAATTGAAATAACAAAGGATAACAGTAAAGGCATTTCATACTTCAAGTTGTCTGGCCCCTAAAGAAGACTTTAGTTGTGTATCACTGTACCCAAAAATACAGTGACACAAAGAGATGACAAGGATGTACAAAAAGTTCAGTTCCTGAATTTGATATACGTCTGTCTTCCTGAATACAGTGGGAAGACAATGTTAAAATATAATCTCGCAATATTATGGTGTAGAGGCAGGAAATAAAATTATATAAATAAACCCTGAATGCCCAAAAGTACTGCTTCACACAAATAACTTGTTATCAAAGTTGTCAGGACAGATTATTTTATGCTTTCCAGTTTTTCAGTGACGTGACGTGCTACCATTTTATTTTTAAAGAGGAGGATGGTGATGGAGTGTCTATTTATACTACAACAAGAAATAACAGGTACAAACTTATCATTAAATGTAACTATAAACTGAAAAAGTATAATGCGACATTTACTAAATAAAAAAATGCAGTAATTCAAGCTGCTGCTTGAATAAAATACTTTAGGACTTCATCATGAAATGTATGATCATTAAGAAAACAAAACAAGTAACGCACACATTTTTACATAGAAAGGATGTACTGTGTCTCATAATGCCTTTGTTTCTGACAAAATCCCAGTATTATGATGATCACAGGTCTCTTACCAACAGAATCACTGTCCCCTGTTCTCTTTCCTGATCATGATGTCATGATGCAATACAGAGTGCTGTGTGTCCATGCAGTATTTATGTGCAGCTGAGCTGAGTGGAGCAGTCGAGTCTCATCAACACTCAACATGAAGATCCCACTCTCTTTATTCCTGCTACTAATCAGCCTCACTGAGTTCTCAGCTGAAACCTGTGATTCACTCTTTTATCAGGATATATCTGTATTAAAACTTGATTAATGGAATATTTTACAGCAGGCAGTGGAGTAACGAGCCAACACAGGGCCCCAATGCAGGACTGTCAAGGCGGGCCCCCGAAGCAGAGAGTGGTAACAGAATGTCATTATTCAATGACGTGGTCTATCGTACACATGTTACAGCAGTAAAGCGATCCATCCATCCTGTCACGATGGCCGCGCACACTGTTTCCGGATTGATGTCATGTTTTCACCCCCTCGCGTCATGTATGTGGAAGCACTCGCAGCTGGAGGATATCGCGGGCTAATGACTGCATGGATATATACCGTGCGCCATGCTTTACACGGCGCGGGTGAATGCTGGGACTTCTGTGCATTTCTGTCCGTCTGCTATTCATAGCGCGAGTGCGAGTTCCGCGAGCCTTTGTTTCATGTCCGTTTTCTGCCATAGCCTTAGCGTTAGCTTTAGCCAAAGTTAGAATCTAGTTTAGCTTAGTTGTAGAGAGAGAGCTTGGTTTCTGTTTTTGTTTGTTTGTTCACATGTAAATAAACCTCACCGTTCGTACTGCAAATGAATCCCGCCTGCTTCCTGCCGTCACGCCATGTGACAGATTCTTGTTGGAAACGGCCATAACTATGCAAAATCTTTTGAACGGAGAACAGAAATCACCGGAGATAATTCCAACAGCATGGTGTATCTGACAGTCTCTGGTGTGACAGCAGAGGAAACAGCTGTGTATTACTGCACACAGGAAACAGTAATAACAGAAATATGAGGAAACACTGTACAAAAACATTAGTGATGATATTGATTAATTTCATTCAGCTTATATGTCTCTTTCATTTAAATGAGGAGTCTCTGAGCAACATTATATAAATAAGCTTTCCTAATCTAATTCAGCTTCTAGAATCTAGACAATGAATGTAGAATGAAAATTTTCAGCAAGGATATAGCTGATTAAAAAAATTGGTTAAAAAAATTGAGCTTCTTGTAGAACATTTGTCTTTTATTTCTAACACCGATGTAGAATTCATTTAGTAGTCTTTCATTAACATACATTTTGTAGTATTTCCTTCAGTAAACTACACTTTCCTAAATTATTAGTGTTAAGTAATACGCTGTATCACAAGGTCTGATCCGTGGCATAATAAAAATATTGTGGTGTCAATAATCACTCACATTTAAAGGGAGATGGACAGCTTTATTTTTTGTAAATGTTTCAAATCCACAACAGCCACATTGATTGCTCCACTGTGTGTTTCCTCTAAATAGTAAACACGGTAAATAGAAGAAGTTGCATGTGTTGTCCGTCCATTTGTGTAATTAGTATTTGGTTAAATAATGTGTTATTAGTATTCCTACTTTAAGTTTGTCTGACATCAAGAAATAAATGTACATCCAGAGAAAAATAATGCAGCCAATAATAATAATAATAATAATAATAATAATAATAATAATAATAATAATAATAATAATAATAACAAAGAACAAAATAAAAAAGAGTGTCCATCTTATATTTTTAAATCCATCTTATAATAGATTTGTCTGAGCCAATTGTTAAATTAATTTTAATTCTCTAGAGTCTGTGCAGTTAAAACCTCTGAAAACACTGATACTGATAGAACAGTTAGGGGCGCTATGGTGCATTGTGTCTCCCAGAAATCTCACTTACAATTCTGCACAATTTCTCATGTGATAATGTGAGACATTAAACACTGAGACTTATAGTGGTCTTATAGTAGTCAAATTCCAACAGATGACCAGAGTCTGTGATTATTGAGTGCATATACTACATACACCAAGACTGAAAATAAATCACTGAATGAAGCACTGCTTTTTGTATTTTTGCCATAGGTTTGCTCTTTGTGGTTTCTCTGTAACAATCTGCCTTTTTTAAAGTCAACTTTATAGTAGTAACTGTAACTCTGCTTAATCCCACCACCCTGTCATTGCTTTTTCCCCCTGTAACAGTACCCTTGCTGTGTTTTATTCCTTACTTGTTGTTTGTTTATAGTGTGTTTGCTTATTCAGTTGAAACACATGATGGTGCATAAACACAGTGAAACAGATCAACAACATCCCTGTACAAAAACACCTCATACAGTATAAAGGCCTATTAAAACTTTTCCAACCAAGTCTAAATGATAAACAAACAAACAAACAAACAAACATACAAATAAATAAATAAGCTACCCAAATGACACCTAATAGGTTAAATTATTTTTATGAGTAGTTTGTATTAGATTTAAGCAGTATGCCAGCAAAACCATAATCTCTAATGTTGCTGCACATTCTACACACAGTCAAAAGTTTTTATCCTACTTGATTTTATGTTTTATGGGGTGATTTTACCATCACAAAGTTCATTATTTTTCTTTAGCAGCTCATCCTTAAGTGTTTTATTCCTCTTATACCACTGCAGTGTGCCCACAATTACAATGTTGTATTGATTAAAGAATGACACATCATACATTTTATTCATTTATAATCACATTTACTGTTGTGGAGAAATCAAAAGATACATTCTACATTGTACATTTTACATTATAACAAGGGTCATCACTAGATATTTTAAAAACAGGCTGGGGTAAAATGTTCCTGATAAATCATTGTCTGATCTACGTACAATAGATACGTCTAAACAAAGGCTTTCCTGTTCATTGATTGTTATCATTTACATAATTTCATACATCCATCTTCTACTGCTTACTCCTTTTCAGGGTCACAGGGAACCTGGAGCATATCCCAGGGAGCATCGGGCACAAGGCGGCGTACACCCTGGACAGCGTGCCAGTCCATTACAGGGCACAATCACATACACACTCACACACCCATTCATACCATTTACATGATTTGAATTATGTAAAACATGAAGGCTGATTGTAATGTCACCTGAAATATTCATCAAAATACATCAAAATATTCTGCACATCTTATGCCCTGCACCCTCGCTATGTTGCTCCTCCTTTTACTTAATACATAATAGGACATTGTAGCTGAGGAGAGGTGACTACCAGGCTACACTTATGGCTGTGTTAATGAGTAGTATATGAAGTTGTATTTAGTTGAATAATGCCATCCCATTTTCCACATCTAATTTACTTGGCACAAATTTGATTGATGACGCTAGCTTGTTAACTAAAAGAACACTTGCTTATCTCTTCTAATTTGGCATTCTGCCACAACTGATGTAATTTAGTCATCATCAGTGAAAGCTTTTTGTACTGATTTTAGATTGCTCAGGTCCAAGAGGTGTGTGTGATTAGTGATGGAGCTAAACTCTGCAGGACAGTGCAGTGGCCCTCCAGGAATCTGAATTACCCATCTCTGGTTTAGAAGCTAATTTTGATTTCAGTGGTCTCTTCCAGTATATTGTCTGGTATTTGTGTAAAAAAAAATGAATTTGTTTTTATGACTCTGATGGACTAGGATTGGAGAGGGTGGATTTTAAATGTAATGAAAATGTGTTATGGGATTTCAGGTGGCAGGTGGAGACTCCTTCCATAAATGTTAAATAAATATAATCTTACAGAAAATGTCAGTGTCAACAATTACCCACATATTTAAAATCCATTGTGGATTTAAATAGAGAATTGCCAAACACGTTTCTGCACAAGTTGTTACAAAAGAAACAATACTGCATTTGAATGAGCTGATTAATAAAAAACCTAAAATGAATCAACAAATCAGAACTGAGGATTCAGTGCAGTGGTATGATGCCATTCAACTGTGTGAGTCTTTATTTTATTGAAAATATTAGCTCGTATTTTTTTCTTGTATTCTGATGTTGTGTTTGATAGCTTTGCCAATTTGGCATCCACTTACCCTCTCCCCTTGACACATTTCTTTCGGTACTTTCAAATACGGAATTTCGTTTCTAGATGTTTTCCTGATTTCCCTTCTGCTCCTCCTGAACAGGCCTGGGAAGACCTGTTTTCAAATAACCCGCATCAGAGAGGAATGATTTCTAAGATTTATGATTTTATTTTGACGCAAGGTAGTGGGTCGAGTAATAAAATTAGGAATGCGTGAGAAACGGAATTAGGAGTACAAATAAGTGAGGAGTGTTGGGAACATGCTATAGGGAGGGTACAGACTACCACTTCTTGTGCTCGTCTTGGACTTATACAGTTCAAAGTTTTAAATAGAGTCCATTTGTCCAAGTCGAGATTGTCTGTGATGTATCCGGATGTTGAGGACAAGTGTGATAAATGCCATGGCTCTCCCTGTCATGTTGGCCATATGTTTTTCTTCTGCCCTGAACTCCATGGTTTTTGGTCTGGCTTTTTTACCATCATGTCCACTATTCTCAGGGTACATTTAAAGCCTTGTCCATTGATTGCGATATTTGGGATTCCTCAAGCTTCAATTCCTTTGAGCTCGATACAAAAGGATGTTATTGCTTTCACATCCCTTATAGCAAGACGTTCCCTACTGTTACATTGGAAGTCTGCTAAATACCCATCTATCTCCCAGTGGATAAAGGACGTGATGTTTTTTCTGAAACTCGAGAAAATACGTTATACGATGAATGGAGGTACAGATAAGTTTTTTCATAAATGGCATCCCTTTATTGCCTACTTTATGGAGTTACAGACACTACCCACTTAAAGGTTGGTGCCTGTTGTTGAATTTTATAATATCTCTATAACCAGCGACAGTTAATGGGTAGCCATGATGAGCCGGAGGGGTGGGTTGTGGGTTCAATTTTGTTTTTCTTTGTATAAAAAGAAAAAAATCTGTGAATATTTACTGCTGTTGCTAATTTTGCATTTTTGGGAAATGGTGGGGAGGACAGAACAGAAAAGGCGATTTAGATAGGCTTTGCAGTTCTACAGAAATGTTTAGCAGAACTGGTTTAGCAAAAATTGTTCAGTAGAAATGTAGAAATGTTCTGTAGAAATGTTCATCAGAAGTTCAGCAGAAATGTTCAATAAAAATGAAACATAAAAAAAACCCCCAAAAGAAACAATACTGCATTTGAATGAGCTCATTAATAAAAAAAAAACCTAAAATGAATCAACAAATCAAAATTGGGGATTCAGTGCAGTGGTATGACATCATTCCACTGTGTGAGTCTTTATATTATTGAAAATATTATCTGGTAAAGAAAACTTATATTTTAATAATAAAAAAAACATGGTCTCCATGAGATGAATCTCAATATCTTAAAATACATTTTAAATACATGCTCCTCCAATCATCACCAGATATGCAAATACAAGCATCAGGGTTGGATATCACTCTATTTATATGATGTGATGGACTCTGTTAAACTTTGTAGAACAGAGAAGACCCCAGTACAAACAACACACACCATGTTCCCTACATCTGTCACATATCTGGGGACTCCATTTCCCATCAGCCACTGCACTGCACCACATGACCACATGCACCACAACTGCACCTGATCCATGTTTCTGGTTAATGAGCACCCATGTGTATATATAGTCTTTGTCTGCACTCTCTCCTGGTCTTTCGTTGTCTGAGACGTCTGTCTTTCATGTCAGTGTGTTCTGTTTCTTGCCATAGTATCTTGCCAAGTTGTCTTAGTGTTTGTCTTGTAGTCTATTTGTTTACATTAAATGTTTAAAATCTGCAACTGCTTCTGCCTCAACCTCAACTTGTAACAGAACGAAAGACCGTGACTAAGAAGCAGCAGATTTCCCCAATGGACGCCTGGTGCAACGACTATGCGGAATGGTATCTCAAGATAATGGAGCAGGGAAGAAAGTCGAGGGTACTGATGGCTCAGAGTAGCCGCATACTCGGAATACCATCGCGGTACAGCGCATGCGCCATACCACACCCGGCGTTCGTTGTAGAATATGCCAAGTTACACGGGTTGGAGTATATGCTCGGAGATGAGACCGAATCCCGCCCTCCCTCCCCTCTTCTGGATGCCATGCAGCCGTCCCGTTCAGCTGAGGTCATCGCGCAGCCTTCCTGTTCGTCTGTGGACGCCGCTCAGCATCCCTGCTCGGCTGTGGACGTTGCTCTGCCTTCCCGTTCAGCAGAGGTCGTCACGCCCGTCCCATTCGGCTGTGGACGCTGCTCAGCATCCCTGCTTGGCTGTGGATGTCGCTCTGCCTCCCCGTTCAGCTGAGGTTGTTGCACAGCCTTCCTGTTCGGCTTTGGACACCGCTCGGCCTTCCGGCTCGGCTGTGGACGTCGCTCGGCCTTCCGGCTCGGCTGTGGACGTCGCTCGGTCTTCCTGCTCGGCTGTGGACGTGCTCCGGCCTTCCTGCTCGGCTGTGGACGTCGCTCGGCCTTCCTGCTCGGCTGTGGACGTCGCTCGGCCTTCCTGCTCGGCTGTGGACGCCGCTCGGCCTTCCTGCTCGGCTGTGGACGTCGCTCGGCCTTCCTGCTCGGCTGTGGACGTCGCTCGGCCTTCCTGCTCGGCTGTGGACGTCGCTCGGCTGAGGTCGTTGCTCGGCCTTCTTGCTCGGCTGCGGTCTTCTCTCTGCCATCCTGCCTCACTGAGGACGTCACTCTGCCTCAATGCTTCGCAGAAGACGTCGCTCCTTTCCTTAGCTGCGCTCAGTGTGTCGCTCCCCCTTCCTGCTCCATGGAGGACGCCGTTCCCTCCTCATGCTCCTTGGAGAGCGTCGTTCCACCCTTGAGCCTCGCGGAGAACCTCGCTCCTCTCCCTGTCCTCGCGGAGAACCTCGTTCCCCCCTGGAGCCTCGTGGAGACACTTGCTCCCCCTTTGAACCTCGTGGGGGACCTCGCGTTGCTCTTCTGCCCCAGAAAGGAGGTTGCCCCGCTTCCATGCCCCACCAAGGACGTCCTTTTGCCTCCCTGTGCCGTTGTGGGAGCCGCTCGGTCTACTGGCTTTGTTGAGGACCTTTTGCCCGGGGGCCCGGGGGCCCGGGGCCGCCAGTGGGGGGCCGTGTCGGTTTGTGCTTCCATGACAGTCCAGCCAGGACAGAGTCTCTCCATCAACTGCAAGGTTTCATATTCAGTTACCAGCTATTATACAGCTTGGATCAGACAACCTGCAGGAAAAGCTCTGAAATGGATTGGATACATAAATAGTGGTGGTAGTACATATTACAGTGACAAACGGAAAAATCAGTTCAGCATCTCCAGAGACACTCCCACTAACACAATAACAATTGGAGGACAGAATCTGCAAACTGAAGACACAATCATTACTCCGCAAGATACACAGTGACACAGAATAGTAGAATCCCCTTACACATACTTTGAGACATGTTAGAGACATCCTCTCAGTGTGACAAACCATCTCATTCAAACTTTTACTTTCTTCCACTGGAAAGAAGTTGTAATTGGTTGTCATTCGTTTAATTGTATAGAATATTTAATAAACAATTGTAATATGTTTAGTCAGTGGACTCAAGAATAATACAGTTTGTTTCCAGCAGTGTGTTGTGTTTAACACACAGTCTGTTCTTATAGTTTGAGGTGCAATATTTGAAACAACTGATGGAGGCAGCAGAGCTCAACAAATAAAATGAATAGGCATCCCAGTCCCAATACACACCTCTAGTCTCAACCAGAATTCCTGCAAGATTTCTAAAAACAATCCTCCTATTTGTATTAGTATCTGTTCAGATCACATTATCTGTTCATTACAAATAATGTATTCACATCCCTACATCCCTAAGTCACAAAAAACTTCACCATATCAACAATGTTAGATGATTTTTTTTTTTCATTTTAAAGCCATTAATGTTGAGCATCCATTATATTAGTCCCTGCGTAAATAGTATAGAAAATAAAACACATTAGGCGTCTCTCTGTAAACCTTGCAGCTGGAACTACTGTCAGAGCCGCTGTTATAGAAATGTAATTAACACCTGACCACAGCACATACTACTTTAAGAAATGTTCATTTGGGATGATTGTTCAACTATTTACTTGTATTTTTTATGCTTATTTAGTATCCATTGCATTATCACAAAATGAAAATGTTAGGGTTTAATCACTTGAGCACAGGGATACATTAGTGTTTTATTTCAGGCTAGCTAATTCCATGTTTATGAATAATTTGTCCTAGGGTAGCATATATAAAGTAAAAAGCAGTGGGCCTAAAACAGAATCTTGTGGAACTCCAAAAGTAACCTCATCACCATTTACATTTACAAATTGATAACGATCGGTCAGATAAGACCTGAGCCAGGAGAGGACTGTTCCTTAATGCCAACAACATTTTCTAATCTATTAAGGAGAATAGTGTGATCTATAGTATCAAAAGCTGCACTAAAGTTGAGTAACACAAGCGAGACACAACCCTGATCAGAGGTCAGTAGAAGGTCATTTATTACTTTAACTAACGCTGTCTCTGTGCTATGATGAGGTCTAAATCCTGACTGATAACATTTTCTGATTGTTGTTCCTATCCAAGTATGAGCATAACTGCTTTGCTACAACCTTTTCTAAAATCTTAGAGATGAATGGGAGATTTGATATTGGTCTATAGCTGGACAACTGGGACGGTCAAGGTCAGGTTTTTAATCAAGGGTTTAATAACTGCTAATTTAAGTGATTTAGGGACATAGCCAGTGGTTAGTGAAGAAATTGAATATATTTAAAAAGTGGTTCAATTACTCCTGGACAAATCTGTTTAAACAAACATGCAGGTACGGGATCTAGTATGGAAGTTGATGAATTGGCTGAAGAGATTAATGTAGCTAGTTCGGTCTCTCTAAGCGGAGCAAAACACTCTAAACATTGAGCTGATATTGCTATGTTGTCATATAATGGGTTTGTTACAGTACTGTCCGGTTTTAATTTAATGGCATGTATTTCATGTCTAATATTTTCAACCTTATTAATGAAACATTTCATGAAATCTTTACTGCTATGTAATGATTGAGTGTTTCTCTCTGTAGTGGTTTTTATTCCGAGTTAATTTTGCTACCGTGTTGAAAAGGAATCTAGAATTGTTTTTTGTTATCTCCTATTAAGGTGGAGAAATAGATTTTTCTAGCTTCACTAAGAGATTTTCTGTATTTCAGTTGACTCTCCCTCCAGCCTGTTTGAAATATCACCAGATTGGTTTGACGCCATTTACATTCTAATTGTCGAGATGTCTGTTTTAAGGTTCGCGTTTGATCATTATACCAGGGTGCTAATTTTTTCTCTCTAATTATTTTTCTTTTGAGTGGAGCCACTCTATCTAACGTGTAGCAGAGTGTTGACTCCAAGCTTTCAGTCGCCTGATCGAGTTCTATGTGATCTGTCAGTGATCCAAATCTAATTGATGTTTCTGTGAGGATATTTATGAAGCTCGGTGCAGTAGCTGATGTGTAGGTAATGTAAAAGCGTTAGCTCGAAGGACGCTGCTTCCTGCTTGGCGCTCAGAATTACCCACATATTTTAAATCCATTGTGATTTTAAATGGAGCATTGCCAAACAAGTTTCTGCACAAGTTGTTACAACAGGAACAATACTGCATTTGAATGAGCTAATTAATAAAAAAACCTAAAATGAATCAACAAATCAAAATTGAGGATTCAGTGCAGTGGTATGACATTATTCACCTGTGTGAGTCTTTATTTTATTGAAAATATTAGCTGGTAAAGAAAACTTTTGGGTGCTCGGTAACTTACTGGTTAGCACGTTCGCCTCACACCTCCAGGGTCCGGGGTTCGATTTCCGCCGAGGCCATGTGTGTGCGGAGTTTGCATGTTCTCCCCGTGCTGCGGGGGTTTCCTCCGGGAACTCCTCCCCAGTCCAAAGACATGCATGGTAGGCTGATCGGTGTGTCTAAATTGTCCATAGTGTATAAATCGTGCCCTGCGATGGACTGGCACCCTGTCCAGTGTGTACCCCACCTTGTACCCGATGCTTCCTGGGATAGGCTCTCCGCGGCCCTGAAGAAGGAATAAGCGGTAGAAGATGGTTGGATGGATAGTTCTCAGATCCCTTTTGTTTCAGTGTATTCAAACCTCTATTACTCAGTACCAGTACTTACTGTTATTCTGACCGATGAAGACAAAACTTCGTCCCCATTCAAAAGAGACAAAAACAATGCATATATTCCAAATGGTTCCAAAACAGCTTTCATTTAATTTTTGGTATGCCTTGGATAGGCATTTTAGACTAATTCTAGAGGAACTTCATGCTATATACAGTTAATCCATCATTAATAATATGTCAATCCATTCCAAAGCTTTTGTGCAGGTTGTTGAATCTGAGCTGTGTAAAGTTGATTTTGATATCAGTGATAGAAGCTCCACACACTCAGCTCAGTACAAAACACACATGTGCAAGAAGAGTTACAAAGTGTAAATGTTTTTCACCTATAGAGGGCAGTAGCTCACTTCTACTGAAGTAAAACTCATGAAGAAACAAATGAAATGAGAAAATGCACAAGTAACATCTCTCAGAACTAGGAGCAGAGGCATCCTGTAAATAATAACAGCAATATCACAGACAAACATATTAAAAAGAAGAAGAAAATAATAGTTTCAGTGTCGAGCTGCTTAAGGATTTTAGATTTTTGCCTCCAGGTCACTAGATTTAAAATTATGTTTTATAATTTAAAAAAACAATCTAGAATCTTATCAATCGGTTATTTGGTCTCTAAAGTCTCTAAAGGGCAGACTATACAAGAATGAAAATGATTTGACACTGTCATTTTCTATTGCACAGATTGATTATAATATTAATTGTTGAGCCCAGTTTTAATGACACCAATAAATAAGTTTAAACTACATGCTGTGTCTGTAGTGTATGTATGGGTGTGTGAGTGTGTATGTGATTGTGCCCTGCGATGGATTGGCACCCTGTCCAGGGTGTTCCCCGCCTCGTGCCCCATGCTCCCTGGGATAGGCTCCAGGTTTTCCTGTGACCCTGAAAAGGAATAAGAGGTAGAAGATTAAATAAATAATGTCCTTCTACTTCTTCTACTAAGTTTGTACTTGGAACATTTTGTTGTAGGGTTCTACACAGAACATTTTAATCATCCACTCATCTACACACTGAGCAGCCTGTGGTTGTGGATTTAATACATCCATAGTGGTCATGGACACTCCCTATTCAAATAGAGTCAGGTATAAACAGCATTTTCTTGGCTGTTCTAGTTTCCAGTGAGCTCTGTGATAGATAACACTCCCATACACTTTAAATCTGGGTGAAGCAGAACTCAGAGAAGGATGATGTTAGGACATTGTATTTTATTTGTTCTCATTTCATGTAAGTTTCAGACTTTCTCATGTGATGATTACTAGGAAAATGAACCATTCTGTCCTGATAAGCATTATAACATAACATTACCTAGTTATACTCTTCTCTTCCAGATTCTTATGGACAGTCCCTGACCTCCTCTGCTTCTGTGGTGAAGAGACCTGGAGAGGCAGTCACTCTGTCCTGTACTGTCTCCGGATTCTCAGTGGGCAGCTACTACATGAGCTGGATCCGTCAGAAACCAGGAAGAGGACTGGAGTGGATCGGATACATTTACAGTAGCACAACATATGCTCAGTCTCTACAGGGCCAGTTCTCCATCACTAAAGACACCAATAAAAACATGCTGTACCTAGAAGTGAAGAGTCTGAAAGCTGAAGACACGGCTGTTTATTACTGTGCACGATACTCACACTGACACAACAGACTCCAGAGCTGTACAAAAACTTACACAAGCACGTCCTCATGAGCTGTAAATATTCCCTCAGGAGGAAACTGAAGCCTAGAGACATTTATTATAAACAACATATATAAATTTTTGTGCTCAGTTTTATTTCTCCTTTTGTCTTATTACATTAACAGTCTAAAATCCTCTGTAGAATTCTCACACCTTTCTTTTATTATCTCTGGCTGGTGTTTAAAGCTGAAGACAAACATGAAAGCAACATTAATTATATGCAAAGACATTAAATGATAAAACGTTCAATTTCATTACATTTAATTTCTTGATAAAAACACAACTCATAAGAAAACTTTTTGCTAATTTATTTGATTAAATTTAATAAATGTATTTGTTCCTTTAAGAATGTGTCCACAGAGTTTTATAAATGAAAATGTTTTAAGAAAAAGTAATTTCCAACACGTGTAACTGTGAATCTATTACATTATTTATTTATTTAGGAAATTATTTGAATATAAATAATTACACAAAAAAATTAAAACACAAACTTTCATATTATTATGTTGGCTTATGAAACATTTACTATTTAAGCTTCTGCTTCTTCTTTTTATTATTATTACTACTATTATTACTACTATTATTATTATTATTATTATTATTTAGTAGGAGAGGTGGAAATTTAAACAGTATTGGAATGCTTTCTAGCTCCAAAAATATTGGAAAGCTTTCTTGCTCAAAAAGTGTTGGTACGCTGCCGTGCTACAAAAGTATCGGAAAACTGCCCGGCACCAAAAGTATTGGAACACCGTCTGGCTCCAAAAGTTTTAGAACCCCATCTAGCTCCAAAAGTATTAAACTGACATCTAGCTCCAAAAGTATTGGAACTCTGTCTGTCTCCAAAAGTATGTTTACACTGTCCGGCTCCAAAAGTATTTGGTCACTGCTACACCCTAGTTGCACCCTCGCAAGAACTCAGAACACCCTACAAAGACTCTGGCAACCACCAAAAACACCCTAGCACCTGCCTAGCAACCACATTGAACCCCTAGCCACTCCCTAGCAGATTTGCTTTCAAGCCAACATCAAAGATTGTAGTGACGAACTTTACCAATCTATTTAGTAATAATAGTAGGTACTTCAATTACTTATCACAAAAAAATGATGTTAAATAGGGATCCCAAAATTGCATATGACTGTGATTAACAGCTGGACATAATATAGCTTCTCTGTAATATTTATGCAAATCTTCCCCTCCTCGTGTAATATTAGCACACTGCTTATCTAGAGAGGAAGCAGTTCTCATTATTCCTCCTTCAACACAAACATGTTTGCTTCAGCTCCACTGCTGCTGCTGGCTCTCACCCCCTGTGAGTGTTTGGATTTAAGCTTTATTACTTCATCTGATCCTTTCAGTTCAACATGTGAACCTTTTCTTTTTCTCTTTTCACAGATGTGTTCTGTACTACTGAACTTATCCAGCCAGACTCAGTAGTTATAAAGCCAGGAGACTTTAACCATCACCTATAGAGTGTCTGGAGCTTCTATCACTGATAGCAGCAGCCACTTTGGAACAGCTTGGATTAAACAACCTGCAGGAAAAGCTCTGGAATGGAACAGTATAATTGAAGTGATGGGGATATTTATAAGAAAGATTCACTTAAAAACAAGTTTGTCATCTCTCGAGACACCTCCAGTAACACTGTGACCTTCCAATAACATGACATGCAGAATTAAGACACAGCTGTGTATTAATGCGTGCGTTTTACACACTGACAAGACAAGCTGCAGTGATGCACAGAAATAGCTTAATTTCCACATTGCAAACACTTCAGCCTAGACACTTTGGTAAGCATTTAACAAAAACTAATACAGTTATTACTATGCAGTTAGAATTCAGTTATTACTATTAGTCTGCTGTTAGAACAGAGGAAGTGGCAAAGTGTTTAGTCCGTAATACTCTACTGGCTTCATGAACTGTTTCCTCCAAATACCAAACATGGTAAACAGATAATTTAACAAAAAACAAACAAACACAACAACAAATTTACATTAACATTTCTGATTTTTGTACTTTTGTGGAATTTGTGCTTTGATAGGCCAATGCACGCTTAATCTGTCTACTTTTCTACTCTAGACGCATTTGAAGAAAAAAAAGGAGAATAGAGTAAAAAAACAGAAATCTATTTTCTAGCATCAAGAAATGAATGAATAGAGAGAGAAAAGTTAATGCAGTCATTAGCAAATCTCTAAATAAACAGTGTACCTTACAGTGGAATTGTCTGATATGAATTATTATATTTATATTAATTCACTACACTCTGTGTAAACAATAAAGAATGCAGTTAAAGCCTCTGAGAACACTGATACTTATAGACCTATAAGGGTAAAAAATCTTCAGGATGGAGATCTTTGGACTCCCTAAGAAGCTGCATTTTTAAAATGAACTTTATGGTGGTAACTGTAACTCTGCTTCATCCCACCACCATGACATTGCTTATTTTCCAGTAACAAGAAATGAAACCATAGTGTGTTTTATTCCTTACTTAATGTGGTCATATTCTAGTGTGTTCGCTTATTCACCTGAAAACATCTGACAATCCATAAGCTCAACCAAGCTTCTGATTAAACATAAAATTAAATGGAACTGAAATTTATATATATATATATATATATATATATATATATATATATATATATATATATATATATATATATATATATATATAAATAAATTAGACATTGCACAATATCCCACATAATTATATATTTAAAATTAGAAATGTTTGAGACATGGGGAGGTTTTCTCATAGAAGAAGCCATCAAATTTCGCCTAAGACAAGGAGTGTCTCTATGCAAATGTCCTTCCTTGATGTATATTTAAGCAATGCAGAATGAGATCTTTTATTTATTCTGCTTCAACACACACCATTATCTCTACATCTCTACTGTTGCTGCTTTTGGCAGCTGTACAACGTAAGTGTTTTTACATTTGACATATAATATGGCTTTTTGGCACATTTTTCTTTTCCAACATTAAAATAACTTTTCTTTAACAGGTGTTCACTGTGTTGAGCTGATCCAGCCCGGATCCACAGTATTAACCCCTGGTCAGTCAATGACTCTGACCTGTAAAGTGTCTGGATATTCATTAAGCAGCTACTGTACACACTGGATACGACAACCTGCAGGAAAAGCTCTGGAGTGGGTCGGAGAGATATGTGGTAGTGGTAGCACTTACTACAGTGAGAAACTGAAAAGCAGGTTTCAGGTTTCCAGAGACACGTCCAGCAGCACAATAACGTTAACAGGACAGAACATGCAGACTGAAGACTCAGCTGTGTATTACTGCGCTCGTGAACCACAGTGAGACACATCAACAACATCCCTGTACAAAAAACACCCAGTACAGAAAACTCTTAAGGGCAGTGAAACAGTGTACAGTCTCAATGACACTTTTTCATGAATAGTATATATTATTAACATGAATAAAATCAATTGTTTCTATTGTAGCGGGATCAGCCCAGAGGGGCGAAGGCGTAGCACAAACACACGGGAGGCGGGTTGTAGTGCGAGAAGTGAGGGAAAACCCAGGATTTTATTTGTCCTTCAATCCGTAGTGGTGCGTGTGTGCGTGTGGGGGGAATGAGGGAAACCCGGCAGGGGCGGGGCTGGCGTAGCGGCGTCCTCCGGGGCGTGTCGGGATTCCCGGAAGAGCTGGGAAGGAGCGGTTCCCTGTGCCGGTTTCTCGGCCTCACCACTGTCCTCGTCTGTCGTCGCCGTCCTCGTCCGGGGCGGAGCCCTCTGTGAGTGGAGAGAGGGAGAGGGAGAGAGAGAGCGAGAGAGAGCGAGAGCGCGAACGGTTAGGTAAACCCGTGTATGCGCGGATTCAGTGGCAAATACCTCGGACATTAGCTGCCTACGTAGCCGAGTTGATCCTCCCCGTTCGTGGGCGGAAGGGTGTCCTTTTATCCCCTCCTTCTGGAGCTGGATTGGTGAACCTCCTGCTCCCGGTTCGCCAATCCGCCGCCGGCGCGGCGGGGGTTGGCTCCACCCTGCCGTGACGGCCCTTCCGGTTAGCGTTGGGACCGGCGCGAGGCTGCCCGCCTCGTGCCGGGGCGGCAGTCGGGGAAGGAGCGAACCTCCTAGTTTGCGCGTCGGGTGTTGGTCCGCCGCGACACTATCTAGCAGGGGTTGTGAAGTATACATTAAAATTTATTATTTTTTACATTAAGCTAAATACAATATTGCCTTTTGCTTTGGTTTGTAAAGCAGTTGTGCATGGAAAGCAATTAGATTCGGAAATCTAAAAGAGTTTTATTGTAGGTGTGCTACTCCAGCAGTTATGGTAGTGTAGCAATGTGGCTCTTTTAGCTCGATTAAGACCAACTACGCCACCCCGAATAAACGGGGAAAATAACCCAAATAAGGACACGCAAGTACATTCCACTTAAAACAGGCAAGAGGTTTCCATACAAAAAACACATTTTATTTTAAGGTTAAGAAGAATGGCCAAGAATTATAAAAGAAACAACCAACACAATATAAAACAGTCACAAAAGGATTTAACAAAATGATCCTAGGAGGACTGAGGCTTCCTGTATGAAGGGCAGGCTAGTACAGAAGCACCAGCTTTACAAAAGGGAAATGCACCTCACTAATCAGAATCATACCCACAAAACTCACGGCAAATAAACACAGCAATAATAACAACCCTTAATTAAGTACAGCCCAAGGTGCAGAAAAGGACCTTCCCCCAGCCTCAGGAAGCACTCAGCTTCTACAAGGAGAAAAAACAAAAAGACACAAAATCAATTACAATCTGCTCAAAACAGACAAACAAACGAACACAAACCATAAACACACATACTGTCATATAAACAGATAACTCACACTCAAACTGATTACAAGTAGCAAGTTTCTCAAAGCTGACCAAAATCACTACTACCACATAGCAATATCAGTATAACTGATGAAAGCAGTTTATCAACACGAAACAAAAACCAAATCAAAACATGAAGTAACAAAAAGCAGCCCCAAAGCAGCAACGTGGCTCCGTGTATGAAGGAGAGGAGCTATACCTCTATGTCCACATCTCACGCAGCCTGCCTTAACGCATGCAAACTCGAGAAGCCATGATCCAATGACCTAGTACTCAAAGCGGCACATACGAAAATAATACGAATGCTTTGTTAATAGTTGTAGTAGCAACAGCTGGCACTCGACCGAGGCTACGTTAAACGACCATGCCACACATTTAGGAGCCTTGATGACACACCACGCTGAGAGCAAGCAGCGCCCCACACATTCAGTCTCGGTAGCCCAATGTCACGTTCTGCACTCCACTGCAATGAACAGAAGGGGCGCGTTTTCGACCATGACATCCTCCATGAGACATAAACCAAAGCTTATATACTAAGGTAGGAAAAGGGCTCATTGGCCACTTAGTCAACAAGGGTGGCGTTCTAATCGCTGCACACCTCACTACAGTAGTTTACTTGTTATTTTGTGTTTTTATGGGAGCAGTTTGAGAAACCAGAAACTAGATAGAGCAAACGCCTGTGTCCTGAAGATTTACTGACTGTTACAAAATGCTGACACTGAAACTCCTTCCATAAATATTACAAAAACATCTTCTTACAAAAGCTTCATTATAGTGTAACAGTGACTGTACCTTTTGTATTGTTAAATTACAGCATATATTCAAATCTGTTTATTATTCATATTATATTATGTGAAGAGGCCTTCCTACAAGTCTCTGCGTCGTCCCTTAACTAAATGAATAAATTAGAGAAAGTTCATTGTATCATTGTGGAAGCCATGACACCTGGAAACAAGACTGTAGATAAATGTGGAATACTTTCAGAAAATTAATTAATGTTATGATTTGGTTGGTGTTTACCTTGCATTACAGCGCAGCACTGCTGAATTCTCAAATCTGACTGGTCAGAGGTGTTGATTAGTTCTATAACAGCAGCTATGACAGTAGTTCCAGCCAGAAGGCAAATAACACATTTATATTAACGCACTTATTCTAATACGTTATCATTTCTATGAAACACTTAACACGGAGACATGTGTGGTGGGTGCTCCACATAATCCAATTTCAAAACATGTGTAATTGTTTATGTTTAAACTTTATTTAGCATTTTTTAAAGCACTCTTCAATATCATCACTTTTTTACAGTCAGAGATAAACCAGTAACTTTAAGTGTTGTTTCACTAAAAAGCCACATTTCCTCAACGCCAAGAAGCTCCTCCCTGTTTTTCAAAGACGTTCACTTCCCATCATCATTGGACATTGTAATGAAACTCATTCAGTATCACTCATTTTCTGATACAAATCTGGATTTAGACTTTTTTTTTTTAAATCAGCTGCTTTCACTATTTGCATAATTTATGATTAATTCTGTTTTTCTTATCTAGATTAACTCAGGATATGTACCATTTTCAAAAGCAAAATAAATAAAAAGTATTAATAAAGAACAAGTCTCCTTTACGGCTCTGACATCAGCAAGATAAACTAAATGTAAATATAAACTGAAAAACGTATAATCTGACATTTACTAAATAAAAAAATGCAGTAATTCAAGCAGTGGTGAAAAAACCTGGAGAAACTGAGTCTTTCGTGTAAAAGATCTGGATTTAACTTTGGTAGCTGTGGCATGCACTGGATCAGACAAAACGCTGGAAAAGCACTGGAATGGACTGGGGTTATCTGGAATGATGCCAGTAAAACGATATATGTCAAACACACTGAGGGAAATTTGGAAATGACCAGAGACAACTCCAAAAACATGGTGTAGCTGCAGGTGACTGGTTGGAGTGCACAGGACTCCGCTATGTATTACTGTGCATGAGATTCACTCTGACACAACAGACTCCAGAGCTGTACAAAAACTTACACAAGCACGTCCTCATGAGCTGTAAATATTCCCTCAGCAGGAAACTGAACCCCAGAGACATTTATTTTAAACATCATTACATTCAACACTCGGATTTTACTTTTTCATTGCAAACATGTCTGCAAACTCAAGCTTTTTCTGATTAATAATAATCCAATGGAATTAATTATGACGAACGCACTACAGCATTTAATCATGGATTATGATCATTTGGAAATGAAAGGACAAAGTGTAAATACATTGTTAGCAAGAGTTTTGTGAACATTTAGACAAATACAAGCACAAGGAGACTCGAGGCAAATATGCTGCAGGACAAAGATTGATCAATTCATGTTTTATGAATTACTTATTCCTTATTACATATTCCTTATTATTTCCTCACTTTCATTTAATTATTTTGTAATATTATTTAGCACTAATTAACATCTCTATATTGACAGAATATTCTGATTATTGTTTAAAAAGAGGGACATGTATGAATATGCCTACTTGCATATTGCTGTTTCACATGTGCATTTAAAAATGAATTTAAATTGAAGTTTTTATAAAGTAGCTGCTGCTATTTGTGACAGAAGCTGCAGGAACACTACAGATCGATGGTTAATTTCCTGAATTTATAAACAGTGAGTCTGTTCAGCAGCACAGAATCTGACCAGAGATTAAATTAAATGTACATGTTTTGTGCAGCATCACTACAACAACTCCTGGAATTAATATAATCTGTAGGGTAGCAGCTCACTTGTTTTGAAGGATTCATGAAACTATGAAATCTTATTTGAAGGGTGTTTATGCAAATTCATACAGTTATAAAAATCAGTCTCTTACTCACCCAAAGCTCATTTCACACAACTGAATCAAAAAGCTTGATTATGGTGCTGAGGGTCTCTCAGTACTGCATCTTTGTTATAATGTTAATACATGGTACCTGACACTTCTTTATATGTCTTCACTGAGAATATGTTGTTTATCTTTGATTGTTATGTTTTATCTTCTAGGTGTGAGCAGTGATGAGATCAGAGTGGACCAGTCTTCTGCTGTGGTAAAGAGACCTGGAGAACATGTGAAGATCTCTTGTAAGATACATGGCTTTGGTTTGACTGAGCACTACATGCACTAGATACGACAGAAACCAGGGAAAGCTGGATTGGATATGTGAAATCGGGTACAACTGATGAACCCACATATGCAAACTCCATGAAAGTGCGGTTTCTCTTTTCTGAAGACGTCCCTACAAGCACAAAGTTCTTAGAGGACAAAAGTCTGAGGACAGAGGACACTGCAGTTTATTACTGCACCCAAAGTGTAGTATCTGGATTTTTCCCTAAAGTAGGAATGACCTAAACTAGAACTTTTTTATTTGTTTTATATGAACCCTTACTATGCTCCTGAAACACTGGAAACACTGGGGCAAAAAAAGCCCACAAGTAGAAATGTCCACTGTCAGCATGGTGTGTGAATTGTGGCTCTGACGGTTCCTCAACAACACACTAATAGGCATTCCAGTCCCTTTACACACCTCTAGTCTCAACCAGATTTCTGCAAGATTCCTAAAAAATGATCCTCCTGTTTGTATTAGTATCTGTTCAGTTCACATTATCTGTTCATTCCCAATAACGTATTCATATCCGTAGATCCCTACTCCTCACACAAAACGTCATCATCTCAACAATGCTACATGTGTTTTTGTTTTTTGTTTTAATATATTTATCCACATAAATATAAAGAGTCCATTATATTAGTCCCTGTGTAAATTGTATAGAAACTCAAACATATTAGAGCGAGCGGCTCTCTGTAAACCTTGCAGCTGGAACTACTGTCAGAGCCGCTGTTATAGAAATGTAATTAACAACTTCTGAACACAGCACCTACTGCTTCATGGAGAAAGTTTTATATTAGATGATTGTTCATGTATTTAGGATTTTCACAAAAAAAATGTTATGGTGTAATCAGTTTATCACAGAGATACGTTAGAGTTTTATTTATTTCAGGCTAATTTTAAGATGAATTCACTGAGATTTCAGAAGGTTAGGATGTCCACCCATCCATCCATCCTCTACCGCTTATTCCTTCTTCAGGGCCGCGGGGAACCTGGAGCCTACCCCAGGAAGCATCGGGCACAAGGCAGGGTACACCCTGGACAGGGTGCCAGTCCATCAACTAATAATTTTGTAAACCTGAGTCTTCAAGGTCATGTAGTATTTGATGACACATTTTATGCAAATCCTCCACTCATGTTTCTTAAATTAAGAAGGTCTGTGTGTTAGTGCATGGTGAGGAAAGCGGAGAGCAGCTGAGAAGTGTTATTCATTTTAGTTTTATACTAAACAAAGATGCTCTCCTCAGTGCTGCTGCTGTTAACAGCTACATTCTGTGAGTCTCCATGTTGTCTGAATGAGTTTAGATTTAAAACCTGGTTGTGAAAATGATTTGAAGACATTTGATGATGTTCTAATGTTATTCACAGGTGGTGTTGGCGGTGTGGAGCTCACTCAGTCAGCCTCTGTGCTCGTGAGACCTGGAGAGTCATTCTCTATCTCTTGTAAGATCTCAGTGTTGAGATATTGTATTTACTGGATACGCACCTGCTGGAAAATCACTGGAATGCTTCAGATATCTGTGTAGCGGTGGTAGCACTAATCTCAAAGACACAATGAAGAGCAAGATCAGTTTCAGACTGAGGACACGGCTGTGTATTACTGTGCAAGTCACATGGCACTACAAACTCACTGCAGCCCTGTACAAAAACGTCCCTGTTCATTTTCCTCTCTCCCCAGTACACTTGTCCCCAGAGACGCCTGGTATAAATGAGTTAGCAGGGCTGAAACCCCTCTGTATTTCAAAGATAACACTCAACTTCCTGGGATAGGCTCCAAGTTCCCCGCGACCCTGAAGGAGGAATAAGTGGTTGAAGATGGATGGATGGACACTCAGCTCAGTACAAAACACACATCTGCAAGGAGAGTAAAGAAGTGTAAATGTTTTTGCACCTATAGAGGGCAGTAGCTCACTTCTACTGAGGTAAAACTCATGAAACATTTAAAGGAAACATTTTCTGGAATGAGAAAAGACTCAAGTATTATCTCTCAGTATTAAGAGCAAAGGCTCTGAACAAGAAGCATATGCTTATGTGAGCCATACATCGCCAAAAAGAGCTTTCAGAGGATCTATGATCAAGAATTGTTGATTTACATAAAGCTGGCAAGGGTCACAAAGTGATTTTAAAGACTTTAGAAATTCACCAGTCTACACTTTGGGACTGTTGCTACTCCACCAAGAAGTGGTCGCCCAGTCAAAATAACACCAAGGGCGTCAAAGACTCATCAATGAGGTAAAGAAACAACCCCAAATTACAGCCAAAGATTTGAAGGCATCATTGGAACTGGCTAACATCTCTGTTCATAAGTCTACAATACACAAAACATTGAACAAGCAGGGAATCTACAGCAGGACACCACAAAGGAAGCCACTGCTTACGCAAAAGAACATTGCTGCACGCCTGAAGTTTGCAAAAGAGCACATTGACACTCCACAGCGGTATCGGCAAAATGTTTTGTGGACTGATGAAACTAAGATTGAACTATTTGGAAAAACCCCACAGCACTACATCTGGCGCAGAAAGCGCACTTCATATCAACAAGAAAACATCATCCCAACCGTAAAGTATGGTGGAGCAAACCTCATGATTTGGGCCTGCTTTGCTGCATCAGTGCCTGGCCAGCTTGCAATCATTGAGGGGAAGATGAATTCCCAAGTATATCAGACAATTCTTCAGGATAATGTGAGAATGTCTGTATGTCTGATCCACAGATGTGATATACATATATATATATATATACACACATACAGTGAGGTAAAGAAGTTTTTGATCCCCTGCTGATTTTGTACGTTTCCCCACTGACAAAGAAATGATCAGTCTATAATTTTAATGGTAGATTTATTTGTACAGTGAGAGACAGAATAACAACAAGAAAATCCAGAAAAACGCATGTCAGAAATGTTATAAATTGATTTGCATTTTAATGAGGGAAATAAGTATTTGACCCCCTCTCAATCAGAAAGATTTCTGGCTCCCAGGTGTCTTTTATACAGGTAACGAGCTGAGATTAGGAGCACACTCTTAAAGTGAGTGCTCCTAATCTCAGTTTGTTACCTATATAAAAGACACCTGTCCACAGAAGCAATCAATCAATCAGATTCCAAACTCTTCACCATGGCCAAGACCAAAGAGCTCTCCAAGGATGTCAGGGACAAGATTGTAGACCTACACAAGTCTGGAATGGGCTACAAGACCATTGCCAAGCAGCTTGGTGAGAAGGTGACAACAGTTGGTGCGATTATTCGCAAATGATCAATCTGTCAATCTCCCTCAGCCTAGGGCTCCATGCAAGATCTCACCTCGTGGAGTTGCAGTGATCATGAGAACAGTGAAGAATCAGCCCAGAATTACACGGGAGGATCTTGTCAATGATCTCAAGGCAGCTGAGACCATAGTCACCAAGAAAACAATTGGTAACACACTACGCCGTGAAGGACTGAAATCCTGCAGTGCCCGCAAGGTCTTCCTGCTCAAGAAAGCACATATATATATGCCCGTCTGAAGTTTGCCAATGAACATCTGAATGATTCAGAGGACAACTGGGTGAAAGTGTTGTGGTCAGATGAGACCAAAATGGAGCTCTTTGGCATCAACTAAACTCGCCATGTTTGGAGGAGGAGGAGGAATGCTGCCTATGACCCCAAAAAACCATCCCCACCGTCAAACATGGAGGTGGAAACATTATGCTTTGGGGGTGCTTTTCTGCTAAAGGGACAGGACAACTTCACCACATCAAAGGGACAATGGACGGGTCCATGTACCGTCAAATCTTGGGTGAGAACCTCCTTCCCTCAGCCAGAGCATTGAAAATGGGTCGTGGATGGGTATTCCAGCATGACAATGACCCAAAACACACAGCCAAGGAAACAAAGGAGTGGCTCAAGAAGTAGCACATTAATGTCCTGGAGTGGCCTAGTCAGTCTCCAGACCTTAATCCCATTGAAAATCTGTGGAGGGAGCTGAAGGTTCGAGTTGCCAAACATCAGCCTCAAAACCTTAATGACTTGGAGAAGATCTGCAAAGGGGAGTGGGACAAAATCCCTCCTGAGATGTGTGCAAACCTGGTGGCCAACTACAAGAAACGTCTGACCTCTGTGATTGCCAACAAGGGTTTTGCCACCAAGTACTAAGTCATGTTTTGCAGAGGGTCAAATACTTGTTTCCCTCGTTAAAATGCAAATCAATTTATAACATTTTTGACATGCGTTTTTCTGGATTTTTTTTTGTTATTCTATCACTCACTGTTCAAATAAATCTACCATTAAAATTATAGACTGATCATTTCTTTGTCAGTGGGCAAACGTACAAAATCAACAGGGCATCAAATACTTTTTTCCTCACTGTATACTCACAGATTATAGATGTTAAAGAGATGGGGAGGTTTCACATGTAGAGGGATCCTTTCACATGTAGAGGGATCCTTGTTTTGACCCTAATATAAGGAGTGTCTCTATGCAAATGTCCTTCCCTGTTATATATTTAAGCAGTGAAGACCAAGAGCTTTTACTTATTCTGCTTCAACACACACCATGATCTCTACATCCCTACTGCTGCTGCTGCTGGCAGCCGTACACTGTAAGTGTATTTACATTTTACATATAATACGGATTTTTGGGCACATTTTTCTTTTCCAACATTTAAATGATCTTTTCTTTAACAGGTGTTCACTGTGTTGAGCTGATCCAGCCCGGATCCACAGTTATAACCCCTGCTCAGTCAATGACTCTGACCTGTAAAGTGTCTGGATATTCATTAACTGATAGCAACTACTGTACAGGCTGGATACGACAACCTGTAGGAAAAGCTCTGGAGTGGATTGGATATATATGTAGTAGTGGTGGCACTGCCTACAGTGAGAAACTGAAAAGCAGGTTTCAGATTTCCAGAGACACGTCCAGCAGCACAGTAACATTAACAGGGACGAACATGCAGACTGAAGACACAGCTGTGTATTACTGCGCTCGTTACCCACAGTGAGACAGATCAACAACATTCCTGTACAAAAACACCTCATACAAAGTCCTATTAGCCCACAAGTGCAACAGTTATCTATCAAAGTCTAACCATAAAATCTAATCAGACAAAATCACAACAAAGCGTTTAAAGTTATTTTTAAATGTTTATAATTTAGATTTTAAACCATATTTTTAACATAATAATGCTACATCTCTAACATTGCTGCACATTGTTGTCATGATTCCCCCGTGCAGCAGCGTGCTTTGTGTGCTCGTGCGCATGCGCATGCTTCTTCACGGTCAACAGTGTTGACAGTTGGACATGTGTTTGTTGTTGACGTCATGTCTCCGCCTCGTTTTGTCATAGGGTCACATGTGTTTTGGTATTGCCTGCAGCTGTTTGGGGCTCATCAGGTGTGTGCATATATACCGGGAGCCGTGCTACACACGGGGTGGGTAAATCATGGTCTCTAGAGAGAGATAGCGATGTAGATATTCCTGCTTATTGTTATTGTTATTGACCATGTTTCTTAGTGCTAGCCCAGAAGAAAATTTTATTGCTCAATTGTTACACTTCAACAGCTCAGGAGACAAAATTGTGATTCTCATTTCAGTCTTATTTTAGTTTCAATTCTGTCTGACCTCTTTCTCATATGATGCTCCTAAAATTCACTAGGAGAAATAGGTGAGACAAGCAATTAGCAGCAGGAGTCATAGTTGAGACTCGAGGGAGATACCTTGCTCAGTCTCATTGATGGCTCATTTCTTGTAATTAGGAGAAGAAAATGAGCAGTACTGGAGCTACTATGGAGTAATATGTGAGGCATGCATTTGACACACACACACACACAAATATATATAATTTTTTTCTCCCATTACTATATATACACTCTTCTCCATGTAAGGACAATTTCACAAATGCTGAAACAAATGAACTCTTTATTAAAATGGCCAGGTTTACCCTACACAACAACACAGAGCAATGCCCTGCATATTAATGATTTTTTTTTTCCCCACAATGACAGGGCTAGAACCTTGACAAAAATTTTTTACAATGGAGATCTCTTCAGATTGCATTTAAGGTACAATAACAGGTACTGGCTATCCTGAATAAGCTAGTCCTGGTCTATCTTATCTCGTAATATCACTGGAACGTGAGTGAAAGAACAACAGCACAGTCCAGCAACCATTACTGGCTTGTGACAATAGATGATTGATGGAAGATCCACTACCAGTTGGATGGTATTTGGACACAATTTCCCCTTCACTTGAATGAGAAAATGTGTCCAAACTTTTGAATGGTAGTGTACAGACTGGTAAATCGAGAGCTGAAGAACTGAGAGATAGAAATGATACAAATATACTTGAGTTTTGCAGTATGCTACACCCCCATGGTTCCGAGTGTGAAATAGGAGGCCCAAGCTTGTTCAAATTAATACAAAAAAACCCCAACACAATCACAATGTAGTATTTTAGTTAGCTGTGTAATAACAGGTTAAAACTTGTAAGACAGCAAGAACTTGTCCCATACATCATTTATAAAATCTGAACTTTAAATGTGCATCTTCTCACTATGACTATGTATTTAGAACAGTGTTCACCACAGTTGTACAACATACAAAATTTGGCAACTTTGAGGTCCCCATGCAACATTTGTATGTGAGAACTTTTTCAACAAATGTCCATCCCTCTGGTGTGAAACATTCAAGAATTTATAGAGTCTTTGTGGCCTTCATGCGGCATTTGTTTATCAAGGCTTTTTTTGACCTTAGTTTTCTCAACTGGTGCCCAGTGTGCCACAGCGCATGATGTAGGCTGCAAGAATAAAAGAAAGCACAAATTATAGATGAATCCTCCTTACATAGAGTAACAGTGGTGTTGGAAAATCATTTCACAGTAAGAATTGGACTTATATATATATATATAAAATAAATTAACAAAGGTGTTCTCTGCAAAGGGGACACCCTCAGGTACCCACACAACCCATTTTCACCGATTTGAAAATCACAATGACTACGTTTACATGGACAGCAATCAAACACGCTTTTGACGAAGTCAAGCGACCCCCCGCTGTTGAAATGAAAACTAAAATTAGTCGAAAAGAGGCTTGGTAATGACGAAAAATCAATGGCGTTGAATATACGTAGAAAAGAAGCTTGAACAATGTTAACATTCTTGAAACGCTATATTACTTTGAAATTATGTAGGGGAAAAAAATTATTAATGAAGTTACTGCTGTGTAATTTCAAAGAAATATATCTAGATGTGATTGTTTATTGTTCACTAAGATTTATTTTTATTTCATTTTTTACGGGAATACGAAATCTCTTGCATACAAAACTGCACATACGAAACCAAACCATAAGAAACTAAGCACGCGCATGCGCACATATTGTCCCGAAACATCGTTGGATTTGATTGTTTAGGCTTTATCTTGAACTGGTACGTTTGTGTTATATATGAATGGATTGTTAAGTAGATTATGC
This sequence comes from Ameiurus melas, assembly GCA_012411365.1. NCBI lineage: Eukaryota > Metazoa > Chordata > Actinopteri > Siluriformes > Ictaluridae > Ameiurus > Ameiurus melas. The sequence goes on from CM022753.1 coordinate 18,307,045, forward strand.
TCTAGGCATTTCCATGACTTGTAAAAATGTTGTTTATTTTATATACCTGAATAAAAGGTTCTGAAGTCACAATCCCTTCGTTGCTAATATGTGTTCGAAATCGCGTTTAATAAATACGTGTAGTGAGGAGCTGAGAGTTGCCAAAACGACATCTTCCCTTCCCGCTGGAGTTCATTCTCTCACAGCCTCATCTGAGTGGAGCAGCAGAGCTGGGCACTAACTCAAGGCAAGTCATGTTTTTTTCTCTTTATCTTTACACATATAGTTATAAATCTGTTATGTAGTTTAATTAAATTAAATCATTAAACAGAGCTTCAGCTATACAGTTTAAAAAGAAGACAGCTAACTAGCACTTAGCCCTAAGATGAACTCTCCTCTAAAATAGTTTAAACTGATGTAGAGAGTAGATACTTCTGTTGAGTCAAATCTAACATGTTAAAGTTAAGGCTCAAGCTTTACTTCTTCCTGTGGACCTTTTTGTTTTTTTTTTTTACACCCATTTCCCACAAAAATGTTAGCTTTCTAGCTAACATGCTACTGAACAGATTAGTTTAGCACAGCATGAATTTTAGCAAACATGAGCTTAAAACGGACATTTCGTCTTTAAATCACAACATTGTGTCCGAAATTGTAAATAGCTGATTTTTTTGAATGCTTTTTGTATGCTTATGTTAATAAGTTCTCAGTGAACATATTAACACTAGCTTGCTGCTAGCTGAAGTTCAGTCGGTTAGCTACATAAGATAGCAATGTCTCTCTTACATCAGGAGCTATCTTATTACAAAATTAAACTTAGCAAAGACTTAACTTACCTTCTTTTATGAGCTGGTGTTTCTCTCATGCATTCCTTCTGGCCGCTTTCGCTCTCTGTGTTCCTCGTACATTAATCAGCCCACCTTTAAAATTAACCAATCACAATGCAGCATGTGTAATGGGCAGCGCTCTTGTCCAATGAAATGTCCTAATGCTGAGTCACACTTCACAGTTCTTTTTGCGGTAATTTGTGCAACCTCTGAGAGCAGTGAGTGAATAAACGTGTAGTGGATTACTTTTACCAAAGAGTTAATAATTCATTAAAAGTAATCAAATGTAGTTATGCTGATTGTACTCAGAAGTATGAAAAATATTATTGTGAAGTTTGAATTAGTGAAAATATGATATATGAATCGGCTATTTACCCCAATAAAACTGTTATAAAAAAATAAAAGGTTAATATAGTTAACTAATAAAGGTGCTTTTGTTCTATACTCTATATATTAGGTTTATCAAAATTGTTTATTCACACTGTCAGAGGTGTTCAGCCAGGAATTCTTCATTCTCAAAATACCACTTTGGTTTAATAAACTTCCTCTTGCAGGTTTTTGGCAGGTAAATTATTGATAATGATATGACTAACATTTCTAATGCTGTTTTTCTGTGCTTTTTACGTGAAATCAGTGCACAATTCCAGTGTTGAAATATGCCAATCATCTATTATCATAAATGTTACAACTGATTTAAAAAAAAAAAAAATTATATACCTCATCTTCATCATCAGTTTTTTAAATAGGAAAAGTTGGACAAATGTATAATTGTCCAATTACTGTAACACTGGTATATGCAAAAGTTAAATCCAACGTAAATCCAACGTAAATCCAAAGTAAATCCAACTGGTATGTATTAATTGTGTAAGAGTGTGTCTTTTCTGTCATCTCTAGTGTTACCATCGTTGCAGCTCCATTTCTGACACCAGTCAAGCATAAATATTGCTCTTCCATAGAAGTTACATGTGTGTTCGATGGTAGTGGGGTAAGTCTTTATTACACAACCTAGCAAATTTAAGGAAAAACCAACATTTTGTGTCTTAGTGAGGTTTTGGGCACCACAGGCCACCGGTACGGTTTCAATGGGCCATGGCATAGATTCTCCAATCCTCTGAAGTGAAGAGATGAAAACCAAAAGATATGTATAGAGAGTGATAGAATGACACTGGTCTACTAAGATGTGGAAAAAAGTAATACGGTCAGATGAGCCATCCATATCCATATTCCTCTCCATATTCTCAAGTGGTTGAGGTCATCTGTGGCATACACTAAGAGAAAAGGAGAGGCATGAATGCTGTACCCCAATAACAGGGGTCCGCTGGCTCTGGGGAGTTGGAATGTTTTGGGTCCTCTTGTCCCCTTAGAGGAAGAAGCTACTGCAAATCAAGACAAAGTTGCTCCGAGTGATCACTTTATCCTACAATGAAACATTTCTCTCCTGATGGGAGTGGTCTCTTCCAGGATTACAATGCCCCTATTGACCTCACTGAATGGTTTGATGAGTTCACAGTCACCAGATCCCAACCCAGTTGAACACCTATGGGAGATTTTGGACTGATGTGTTAGACAGTGCTCTCTGTCTACATCATCACAATCAAAATACTTGGAAGAATGGTGTTCATCCCTCCAGTTGAGTTCAGAGACTTGGCGAATCAATGTCAAGCTGCACTGAAGCTGTTCTAGCAGCATGTGGTGGCCCAACACCTTACTGAGACACTTTAAGCTGGTTTTTCCTTTGTAGCCTGTCTGTATATGAAAATAGGATTAAATCATATACTATAGTATGGTCCATGAAGTAGTTGCAGTTGGAAGTGTAATGTAACTGAATGAGAGAGAGGCATATTGATTTTGGTTATATGATTGATTTTTGATTCAGTTTTCAAATGCTTATTTGTAATCAGGGAGGTTATTTTGTGTCTGTTGACATTATTTCAGGGAAAGTGATGCTCCCTAAATTTGGAAATGGCGCAGAAGTATGACTCATGCTGGAGGAGAAAAGTCAAGAGAAGATTTCAGATGTTTTTGTTGTTATATGGACAGCTGTTATTATGTTTTTCTCCCAGCCAAATTTCAGCAGCTGCTTTGCTTCTGACAGCATTGATAAATACAACAGCCCTTCAATAAAGCCTCCTTCATGAGCATTATAATATTCAGTTAACAACTCAGAGATGTTTATTTGTTTTAATGTTAACTTTGTAGACTGTAATTTGTGGTGTTGGTGAACTGTAATGAGTTATTGTCACGTTTTCGTGGGGAAGTGGCACGGAGGCAAGAGCAAGCGGCGGACGCAGCGTAGAGACGAGGATAATGCAGAATCGTAAACGAGTAACAGGCAGGGGTCAGGCGATCGGACGAACAGAGTAAGGAGGGCAAGACGAAGAGCGTGGTCGAAGGCGGAAACAAAGGTCGAGGTAACGAGGTAATCAAAGATAATCGGAAGGCTTGGTAACGCAGAGAAAGAGGTTCACTGAGCGTATACTTCGCAATGCAACTCTGTGACTGGCAAACCTAAGTAGCCGTGCTTGAGTGTGAGTCTGTGATTAGTGACAGGTGTCTTGGATCAGAACTCCGGGGATGGAGAGCGCATGCGTGCCTGAGTAGCACGCGTTGCATCTTGGGATTTGGAGTTCTGATCCGGCTGAGCTGTGACAGTTATATTGAGGTCTTCCTAATATTTTGCACATCCAATTGAAATATGCATTATGGTTGAAGTGTGGTAACTGAATTATTTATGTAAATTTTTAGCTAGACACACAAGCAGTGGAGAATGCAGGTAACAACTTTTCAAAAATGTAAAACATCTAACTCTATTGAGTAATGAAGCGTGATCAATTTTCTACACAAAGAATTTTGGTTCCATATTAATTGGGAAAATGAATATGGTATACTGTAAATTATTCTCTCAGACTACTTCCAATGTCAGAACTGACTATTTTGGATGACTGTATAAACAAAAAATTGCCTGGAGAGGGCTTGGACAGCAGCACAATTATCTGAAAGCTGAAATGTGTAGGAAGGTGCTATGTCCCTGTATCCATCCAGGTGTGTCGGCACAGTTGGCTGACATGCTTACCATAATGTAATTTGCACTGTATTCATATAACTGTATAATAGATATTCAGATGTTTCAAAGATAGCATCTGGTCTATTCATATAGTGGCAATGTAAGAAATACCATGTTATAGAGCTTTCAATTGTAATCAGTAGTAGTGCTCATAGTGTTAACAAAACACTACTTACTGATGTGAAACTTGCACTTGTACTTGAATTGGTTTACAAAGTTTTAAATGGCAGCTCAGGTTACTCTGACATCTTGATGTATAGTAATTGGTAATGTGTTTAGATTTCCAGAATTACTATGGAAAATAACCACAAGGAGTGAGCCACAAACTTACCAATGCTGCTTTTCAACATTTTGTGTACATGACTGACAACAAATCTATAAAATGTATTACAACATTTTTCTTCTTTTGGTTTCTAGAATCAAAGTGGAGGCCAGATGACTATTGCACCGAAGGAGTACCTTGTTCTGCTACTCTGGAAGCTGGGGACTTTGCTGATCTGGAAAACCCGTCAATCATGAATTCCTGTGACGTTCATAACTCCAATCATACACTGTCCCAGTGTTATGAATACATAACAGAGACACATCGCACTGGCCTTAATGCAGAATCAGAGAGTGAACTGTCTTTTCACACAGATACATTTCAATTTGTTGAGCAGGGGACTTCCGATGATAACTTGACATTTGATGATGACCTATTATTTGAGGACAATGTAGAGCTAAACATAGAGGAGGGAACAAAACTCCAAAACTCAACAAACACTGGAGATAGTCCACTTTACAGAAATGCACCCATTTCTGTTGCAGAGAGCCTTCTTCTCATAATGACATTTGCAAACAGACACAAAATAACAGGAAAAGCGCTAAGTGACTTGCTCACACTAATCACTCTGCACTGCCCCTCTGACATCCAAACTGAATGTCTTCAGAATTTACAGAAATTCAAACAATTTTTTGATAACTCCTCTTCTCTGCTTTTGCACAAATATTGTAGTGCATGCCTTATGTCTGTTGAGAGCACAGACACCCACTGTAAATATCAAAGCATATTTAAAATGTCTTGGAAGTTTGTTTTTGTCATGGACAAGCATATACAATTCATTACAATGAGGACCATGTATTTGAGTTTCTTTATGATTTTTTTTTAAGAAACCATTAAGTTTGGATGAGAAAGTGTTGGAGGGTTGGAGATCTTTATTTGTGCTGAATTAGACTGGGATGAGAATAGATTGAGATCATAGAGAGAGCTCTCTGGTTTCTCTGCCTGAGATAAAAAAAAGACATACCAAACTTGAGACAATCTGAGAATTATTTGAGAGCTTGATGAGATCTATTTTGAAACTTAAAAGGAGGCAACTTTGAGATTTTGTGTGGCTTTTTCTCCAGGAGAAAAAATTGAGAAACAGGAGAAATAAGCCATAATCTCATTTTGGTTTCACACAGACCTCATTGTTGTCTAGGAGAAATACATGAGATGTTTTTGAGAGCTCTTTTCTAATTTTCTTTTCCTCTGGGAGTCCATGTTTAGGCTAGGTAGCATAGCATAGCTTAGCTTCTAGCTTAACAGTTTCTAGAGTAGTATAGTTAAATAGATCTAGATAGATCGATAGAGAGTTAGAGTCTTATGTACCATGCCATGTGTCTTTGTTCTTGCATATGCTACGAGTCATAGTTCTTATTCATGCCATGTTTCATGTTTGGTGTTCCATAGTTCATAGTTTGTGTTTCACAGTCTCCTAGCCCTAGTCATTGTCCCTGTGTGAGTTCATGTAAAGGCTACTTAGCGCATAGCCTAGCGTAGCTTAGTTCATGGTGGTTGTCATCTGTTATGTTTCTTGTTTTTGTTTCTCTTCTGTCTGCTCTCCACTGCTAAAATAAAAGGGTCTCGTCCGGACTGCACTTGCAGCCGTCTGACTTCCCTGACGTAATGCCGCGTAACAATTTTACACACCATTACAATCACATCACTTACAAGAACTTGTTATACTGTAGTATTTTTACCTAACAACAATTACACAAATTCTAATTTGTTGAGGTGATCATGTGTGGGAACATTTTGTCATGATTTTTAAGAGAGGTATGATTTTTCAGTGGTTACAAGCCCAATATCCACAAGCATGGATAATAATGATCATGCTATATTTCAAACACTTCAATATTTTATTTTACAGTATTTGATAAAAAGGCATATGTTCCAATACAAATCCACATTTCCTCCATAAGATACAGTGGTGTGAAAAAGTGTTTCCCCCTTCCTCATTTCCTGTTCCTTTGCGTGTTTGTCACACTTAAGTGTTTCGGAACATCAAACCAATTTAAACAATAGTCAAGGACAACACAAGTAAACACAAAATGCAATTTGTAAATGAAGGTGTTTATTATTAAAGGTGAAAAAAAAATCCAAACCATCATGGCCCTGTGAGAAAAAGTGATTGCCCCCCTTGTTAAAACATACTTTAACTGTGGTTGTCCACACCTGAGTTCAATTTCTCTAGCCACACCCAGGCCTGATTATTGCCACACCTGTTCACAATCAAGGCATCACTTAAATAGGAGCTGCTTGACACAGTAAGGTCCACCAGAAGATCCTTAAAAGCTACACATCATGCCGAGACCCAAAGAAATTCAGGATCAATTGAGAAAGAAAGTAATTGAGATCTATCAGTCTGGAAAGGGTTATAAAGCCATTTCCAAAGCTTTGGAATCCAGCGAACCACAGTGAGAGCCATTATCCACAAATGGCGAAGACATGGAACAGTGGTGAACCTTCCCAGGAGTGGCCGCCGCCAAAACTACCCCAAAGGCCGCGCAACGACTCACATCCAAGAGGTCACAAAGACCCCACAACAACGTCCAAAGAACTGCAGGCCTCACTTGCCTCAGTTAAGGTCAGCGTTCATGCCTCCACCATCAGGAAAAGACTGGGCAAAAATGGCATGCATGGCAGAGTTCCAAGGAGAAAACCACTGCTGAGCAAAAAGAACATCAAAGCTCGTCTAAATTTCTCCACAACACATCTTGATGATCCCCAAGACTTTTGGGACAACATTCTGTGGACCGATGAGACAAAAGTGGAACTCTTTGGAAGGTGTGTGTCCAAGTATATCTGGCGTAGGAGGAACACTGCATTTCATAAAAAGAACATTATACCAACAGTAAAATATGGTGGTGGTAGTGTGATGGTCTGGGGCTGTTTTGCTGCTTCAGGACCTGGAAGACTTGCCGTGATAAAAGGAACTATGAATTCTGCTGTCTACCAAGAGATCCTGAAGGAGAATGTCCGACCATCTGTTCGTGTACTCAAGCTGAAACGAACTTGGGTTCTGCAGCAGGACAGTGATCCTAAACACACCAGCAAGTCCACCACCGAATGGCTGAAGAAAAACAAAATGAAGACTTTGGAGTGGCCTAGCCAAAGTCCTGACCTGAATCCTATTGAGATGTTGTGGTATGACCTTAAAAAGGCCGTTCATGCTCGAAAACCCTCTAATGTAACTGAATTAGGACAATTCTGCAAAGATGAGTGGGCCAAAATTCCTCCAGGACGCTGTAAAAGCCTCATTGCACGTTATCGCAACGCTTGGTTGCAGTTGTTGCTGCTAAGGGTGGCCCAACCAGTTATTAGGTTTAGGGGCAATCACTTTTTCACACAGGGCCATGATGGTTTGGATTTTTTCACCTTTAATAATAAACACCTTCATTTACAAATTGCATTTTGTGTTTACTTGTGTTGTCCTTGACTATTGTTTAAATTGGTTTGATGTTCCGAAACACTTAAGTGTGACAAACATGCAAAGGAACAGGAAATGAGGAAGGGGCAAACACTTTTTCACACCACTGTAAATCGCTTCATCATGATTCAAATATCTTTAAATACTCCTCCCATCATCATCAGATATGCAAATACAAATGCCAGGGCTGAATATCACTCTATTTATGAAATGTGACGGACTCTGTTAAACTTTGGAGAACAGAGAAGACCCAAATACAATCAACACACACCATGTTCTCTACATCTCTACTGCTCCTGCTGGCAGCTGCTTCCTGTGAGTGCTTTATCAAATTCATTAATTTACCACAATAACAATAAATGTGCAGCATATTTTGTGCTTTTCATTATGCTTTAAGTCCTCTGAGAGGCGCTCTTTCTCTACTTACACAACATCTCAAAATGTTGAGGTTTAAATGACTGAGAGATTAAAAGGACTGAGAGAGGACTGATGTCCTCCTGGGATTTCCATCACAGTCGTAAACTCTATTAACAACATACAGTGGTGTGAAAAAGTGTTTGCCCCCTTCCTCATTTCCTGTTCCTTTGCATGTTTGTCACACTTAAGTGTTTCGGAACATCAAACCAATTTAAACAATAGTCAAGGACAACACAAGTAAACACAAAATGCAATTTGTAAATGAAGGTGTTTATTATTAAAGGTGAAAAAAAATCCAAACCATCATGACCCTGTGTGAAAAAGTGATTGCCCCCTAAACCTAATAACTGGTTGGGCCACCCTTAGCAGCAACAACTGCAACCAAGCGTTTGCGATAACGTGCAATGAGGCTTTTACAGTGTCCTGGAGGAATTTTGGCCCACTCATCTTTGCAGAATTGTCCTAATTCAGTTACATTAGAGGGTTTTCGAGCATGAACGGCCTTTTTAAGGTCATACCACAACATCTCAATAGGATTCAGGTCAGGACTTTGGCTAGGCCACTCCAAAGTCTTCATTTTGTTTTTCTTCAGCCATTCGGTGGTGGACTTGCTGGTGTGTTTAGGATCATTGTCCTGCTGCAGAACCCAAGTTCGTTTCAGCTTGAGTACACGAACAGATGGTCGGACATTCTCCTTCAGGATCTCTTGGTAGACAGGAGAATTCATAGTTCCTTTTATCACGGCAAGTCTTCCAGGTCCTGAAGCAGCAAAACAGCCCCAGACCATCACACTACCACCACCATATTTTACTGTTGGTATAATGTTCTTTTTATGAACTGCAGTGTTCCTTCTACGCCAGATATACTTGGACACACACCTTCCAAAGAGTTCCACTTTTGTCTCATCGGTCCACAGAATGTTGTCCCAAAAGTCTTGGGGATCATCAAGATGTGTTGTGGAGAAATTGAGATGAGCTTTGATGTTCTTTTTGCTCAGCAGTGGTTTTCTCCTTGGAACTCTGCCATGCAGGCCATTTTTGCCCAGTCTTTTCCTGATGGTGGAGGCATGAACGCTGACCTTAACTGAGGCAAGTGAGGCCTGCAGTTCTTTGGACGTTGTTGTGGGGTCTTTTGTGACCTCTTGGATGAGTCATCGCTGCGCTCTTGGGGTAATTTTGGGCGGCCGGCCACTCCTGGGAAGGTTCACCACTGTTCCATGTCTTCGCCATTTGTGGATAATGGCTCTCACTGTGGTTCGCTGGATTCCCAAAGCTTTGGAAATGGCTTTATAACCCTTTCCAGACTGATAGATCTCAATTACTTTCTTTCTCAACTGTTCCTGAATTTCTTTGGGTCTCGGCATGATGTGTAGCTTTTAAGGATCTTCTGGTGGACCTTACTGTGTCAAGCAGCTCCTATTTAAGTGATGCCTTGATTGTGAACAGGTGTGGCAATAATCAGGCCTGGGTGTGGCTAGAGAAATTGAACTCAGGTGTGGACAACCACAGTTATAGTATGTTTTAACAAGGGGGGCAATCACTTTTTCACACAGGGTGGTTTGGATTTTTTTTCACCTTTAATAATAAACACCTTCATTTACAAATTGCATTTTGTGTTTACTTGTGTTGTCCTTGACTATTGTTTAAATTGGTTTAATGTTCCGAAACACTTAAGTGTGACAAACATGCAAAGGAACAGGAAATGAGGAAGGGGGCAAACACTTTTTCACACCACTGTAGACTTTATATGTCTAAGATCTAAGACATTACAGACCTTTTTTCTTTAGCAGTGTCTTAATAAACCAGTCTGCATAATCCACACTGTTTGATGAATTAGTAAGTAAATAGCAGTAGCTCTTATATTTTGTGAATTTGTATTTTGTGAATTGCTGTCTTTAGTATGTATTTAGTTCTGTTGCACCTTTTGTGAAAACCTGAACACTGTCATCCAAATCAAATGGTTTAAAGGACTAATATGGTAATATTGTGGGGGAAAAGCACCAACTTAGTTTGTTAGCAAACATCACAATCAAGTCCAAACAAAAATACACACAGAAGTGAGAGAGAAAAAACAGTCCCACACACACACACACACACACCTCTATTATGAATGCTAACCTCCCCTAACCCTCATTTTGGCCTTTATAAAGGCCTCAAGCACTAATAATGAATATCAACCTAAATTTAGTGTCTAAGCCTTGCTGCAAGATTCTCCATATGTATAATTCCCTTTATTATTTATGTATAAATAATGGAAGTTAGTAAAGAGATTTCTGTTATGGAAAAGCAGATTTGTTCCAATAAAAAGCCACATATTCATCCTTCCATCTATCCATCTTCTACTGCTTACTCCTTTTCAGGGTCACGGGGAACCTGGAGCGTATCCCAGGGAGGGTACACCCTGGACAGGGTGCCAAACCGCCACATATTCACCAGAAGATAAAAGGATTGAAATACGTTCTCCCCCCATCATCACCAGATAAGCAAGTACAAGCGTCAGGGCTGGATATCACACTATTTATGGGATGTGATGGTCTCTGTTAAACTTTGGAGATGACCCAAGTACAAACAACACATACCATGTTCTCTACATCTGCTTCCCGTGAGTGCTTTATCAAATTAATTCATTTACTACAATAAATATGCAGCATATATTATGTGAGATATCACCATGTGTTTTCTTACACAGATGTGCATGTTGTTGAACTGACTCAGCCAGCTTCTATGACAGTCCAGCCAGGCCAGAGTCTCTCCATCAACTGCAAGGTTTCATATTCAGTTACAAGCTATCATATAGCTTGGATCCACCAACCTTCAGGTAAAGCTTTGGAATGGTTAAACCGCATTGATTATGATGCGGATACTTATAAGAAAGATTAACTTAAAGTGTATTACTGCACTCGTGATCTACACTGACACGACAAACTGCAGCGCTGCACAAAAACCTCATCTTCATCACAATTCAGTTCTGTATTTAAATAATTAATACATTTAACTGAGCAAATAATCCCCACACTATAAACACTTTTCCTTACTGAATCTGTCACTGAGCTCCTCTGCTTTTGTGGTATTTTAGATAAAGCTCCAAGTGTTATATAAACTGTAAGGTAATGTAATTAGCATCCACATCTGAGTTAGCACATCATGGTGAATGGAGCCTGGAAGATACTCACTTCCTCTCTCTTCCACACTCTTCTCTTTCTCTGTATTGAGATCACCTCAAAAATGAGCATCTCCATCGGAGTCAGCCTGGAAGATCCTCACTTCCTTTCTCCCCACACCCTTCTATTTCTCTGTATTGAGATCACGTTAGACACACCCAAGGTCTAAATGCATTGCATAACATGTTTTAATGTGAATAAAATGTCAACTATACATGTTTACTGTATTATACAAAGGGTCTCAGTGCAACTGGAAAATATGGTCTCATTCCCTCAACAGCTGTTTAAATAAAATGGTACATGCGGTTAAAGGCATACCCTCCCAGGGTCCCTCACTCAAATTACCTCCTGTTTGTAAATAAGGTACATCCTCCCACAAACATCAAATTATAATCACAAACAACACCATTTGGTGGACCCACAGAGCATCTGGGTATTTAGGGGAGACCTGCCCAAAGATTCGTGGAATCTGTAGACAGATTTCCCACACGATCACTGTGTGTAGTTTTTCTCTACCAGGTATGTATATATTGTCTCTCTCATGTTGTGTTATTATGTTTTGGATTTGATTGGAATGTAATGTTGCATGTAATTCTTATTATCAATAATAGTGTTGGATTTGGATGTTTTCATACCTGGTTAAATATATTATAAGACTTGATTATATTCTGAATTATTCTGAATGTATTGTCTCTAGTAGATTACATTCCTTGTTACAGCAAATCTGTGACCAGGTTAGTACAGGCTAACGGTTTGGCATTAAGTTAAGTGTACTTAGTGTGTACAGGCTCAATAGGAAGTATCTTTTTAGGACAACATAAAGTTGATCGACCAAGTCTAAATAGGGGGAAGTCTAAACCTCTAGTTATTGTTATCTTTCTCTGGTTAATGTGTACATAGGAAACTATGGCGTGATTGTATAAAGCTAATTCTACTCAGATATTATTGGTCTATCTTTCTACATTTCTATAACTAAGTGTTACTATCTAAGGGGACTAATAAAGTACAATTTATAAAAGGGCAAGCACGGGGCGGTCGTCTAAATAGTATTAGTCAATTACCTCTGGCTAATGACCAAGACTGGCGAGTTTGTGACCATGAGATCCGCGCACACGACTGGCACGAGACTCGACACAGTATCTGAATGAATGAGCACAATACAAAGTATCGAATAAATTATAATTAATCAAGTATAAAAATTAAAAGTATAAAAATATGAATAACTAAGTACTGAATACAACGTTGAGGTTTTTACAATTGGAGTCAGATTTAATTTAAGAGAGTCAAGCAGAATTGGAATGACAAATTTACATATATTCACATCGCTTCAAAAAGACAGGAACACGTGGAAATCTTTCTACCACGTCATTGGACCAGTGAGTGGACCCCTACAGGTTAAACAATAGAGAAATATATATATATATATATATATATATATATATATATATATATATATATATATATATATATATATATATATATATATATATATATATTTACTATACACACACACACACACACACACACAGGAGTTCGTCCGTCGATTTCGGCGAAGATGAAGTTTCCATTTCCGCCTCCATTATGGAGAACACAAACTGGAGCTCGACTTGCTCGTGAATTAGATTAAATTGAGGAAGATTTGCACAGCATTGGCCTCACTCACACTTCCTGGTGAGATCCAGTGACAAGACTGAGTCATGACGACTGAAGATGGCCCCTGGGCGCAGTGAATCATAGACCCATTCATACACTACGGACACTTTGGAAACACCAATCCGCCTACCATACATGTCTTCGGAATGGGACATGTAACATGCAAACTCTGACCACTAAGCCACAGTGCGCGGACACATGCACACACAAGCACGCACTCACACACACACGCACACACACACACAAAATAAGTGAAAACTGATTCAATTCTTGGCCATGTATGTTAATATATATTAAAATGTGTAATGTTTGATCATAGTACACATTGTTCAGGCTTGAACCTGAACAGCTGAAGCTGATTTGATTAACAAATCAGAAAACTTTAATGCTTGATAGATCTTACATGTGTGTGTTTCGGTGTGTATCAGTGTGCTGCTTCAGGCTTTGATAGTCACAGCTAGAGTGAGAAAAGATTAGAAACTACGAATTGGGACCACACAGGACAATTTGCATTTCAAAGTATCTAAATTTGGTACTTCAGGTTACATGTAAATGATCATTAACCTGGTTTATTATATTTTTACATTACTGATACACTTTGTATATAGTTATGCTTCATTCAGTCTTCACTCTTAACATGTGCAGTCTCAACATGACCTTTTAGTTGTATTCTACTGTATTGTGCAGTTTGAGAAAAATAGTGGAAGTTAAATAGTGCCTATAAAATAACCATATTATGTAGACAAAGTTACATTTGCAAACTAAATGCAGCATAAAGAAATACGTCATAATATATTTGATCATACAAATGTAATAGACACAATGTAGAAAATATTACAGTAATCAAATCTAAATAACCTTACAAACTTATAAATTACAGTGTAATATGTAATAATAACTGGAGTTATGTCCGTGCATAAGGTTAGTATACGTAATTATAATTAATTTTGAGTTTAACAATGTTTTATATTTTTAAAGCATCTGTCATTGTGACGGTCACAGAAACAGGATATATCTGCAAAGATGTTAAACCTGTTCATTAGTGTTAAAACGATGGAATGAACTCATAAAGTGTCTTCATAATATATTTTCTACAAATGAAGTGGCATTTACCAGTTGATTTCGAAACCTGTCAACCACAAGAATGAGCTCTGTTGAATTATAAAACTGTGATCTTTGTTGCTGCAGTTTTTTTTTCTTCTTCACCATCCTTTATACTGTGTGGGGAACAATGTTCTTATGAGTCAGATTTTGAAACCACATTTTGATACGGGCATAATTGTTCTTAATGGTATTTTTAATGGCATATGTACTTTATAGCCAGTAACTAAATTAATGTACATTACCTGAAGACATGGTTATAATGGCAACAACAGACTTTCAGGAAAATGAATAGAAGCTTTTCAAGAATTTTTATTTATTTATTTGTTTAAAACATTACAATACATAAGTTTAATAGTGCATCATTAGCTCTAATGAGGATGATTCATTTTTGTTAGGGAAAAAAGGGTTATTTTCAGTTTAGTTTAGTAAAATATGAATTATGTGGAATTTTTTCCAATTTTTTAATTGGGGCTAATAATTCTGGAAGGCACTGTACAGTATACAATGTTGAATCATTGATGCCATGATGCTTTTGATTACTTGTGGTCCTCAGGGCTCTGTATAGATTTTTTTTTGTGTGTGTGTGTGTATATATGTGTGTGACCATGAAATAAATTAATAGTAAGAGAAAATAAAGTAATGAAACAATTTGCTCCATTTTCTGTATTTCATAATGCCTTTATTCCTGAGAAAATTACTTGTTCACTTCTCACCATGAGTATGTTGTCATGATGCAAATGTGTGTCGATGTAGAATTTATGTGCAGCTGAGCTGAGTGGAGCAGTCGATTCTCATCAACGCTCACCATAAAGGTCCCTCTCTCCTTATTTGTGCTCCTAATCAGCCTGTGTGTCCCCTGTGAGTTGTTCTGCAGATTTTTTAAAAAAAAAAGGTACAGTTTCAATGCTGATATTTTAATTGTCTTTTGTTCATAACCTCTCTCTACTAGGTGTGAAAGGCCAGAGTTTGGAGTCTATTCCTAGTCATGCAGTACCTGGTAATCCTGGTGGAACTGTCAGCCTCTCTTATAAGTCTATAGGATATAATTTTGGAGATTATGGAATGAGCTGGATACGACAGCCTTGTGAAAAGCCCTTACAGTGGATTGGGCACATCAATACTGCTAGTGGAGGAACATTCTACAGTAAAAGTCTTGAAGGAAGAATTGAAATAACAAAGGATAACAGTAAAGGCATTTCATACTTCAAGTTGTCTGGCCTGACTGTAGAAGACACAGCTGTGTATCACTGTACCCAACAACACAGTGACACAAAGAGATGACAAGGATGTACAACAAGTTCAGTTACTGAATTTTATATACGTCTGTCTTCCTGAATACAGTGGGCAGACAATGTTAAAATATAATTTCACAATATTATGGTGTAAAGGCAGAGAATAAAATTATATAAATAAACCCTGAATGCCCAAAGTATTGCTTCACACAAATAGCTTAAGAAAATTTACAGAACATTAATCCTACAATTACTGCTACAGTGTAGCTAATAGGCTACGATGGCTACTGTAGGTTCTGGTACTAGACTATACCACAGTGCTGCTCCCAAATCTGATTGGTCAGAAGTTATTTCATTGTCTACACTGGCAGCTGTAACAATAGCACCAGCTACAAATCACAGGCTTTTATTAATGTGCACATTCTGCTATGTCATCATTTCTATAGTTCTTGCAATCACAACAAAGTTGTTAGGACAGATTATTTTATCCTTTCCAGTTTTTCAGTGACGTGACGTGCTACCTTATTATTTTTAAAGAGGAGGATGGTGATTGAGTGACTATTTATACTACAACAAGAAATAACAGCTACAGACTTATCATTAAATGTAACTATAAACTGAAAAAAAGTATAACGCGACATTTACTAAATAAAAAAATGCAGTCATTCAAGCTGCTGTGGTATAAAGGGAATAAAATACTGTAGGACTTCATCATGAAATGTAAGATAAATAAGAAAAAAACAAGTAATGCAGACATTTTTACATAGAAAGGATGTATTGTGTCTCATAATGCCTTTGTTTATGACAAAATCCCAGTACTATGATAATCACAGGTCTTTTACCAACAGAATCACAGCCCCTGATCCTGATCATGATGTCATGATGCAATACAGAGTGCTGTGTGTCCATGCAGTATTTATGTGCAGCTGAGCTGAGTGGAGCAGTCGAGTCTCATCAACACTCACCATGAAAATCCCACTCTCTTCATTCCTGCTACTAATCAGCCTCAGTGAGTTCTCAGCTGAAACCTGTGATTCACTCTTTTATCTGGATATATCTGTATTAAAACTTGATTAATGGAATATTTTAGAGCGGAAATGGCCAACACCGGGCCCCAATAAAGAACTTTCTAGGCGGGCCCCCTAAGCAGAGAGTGGTGACAGAATCTCAATATTCAATGACCTAGTCTATCGTACATATTTTTACAGCAGCAAAGCAATCCATCCATCCATCCATCTTCTGCCGCTTACTCCTTCTTCTTCATTTAAAAAAACTTCTTGTAATTATAACTATGGTTTGTTTCAATAGCTTTATAGAAATACATATATATTATAATTGTTTTATGGTACTGTGTAATATACTCGGGAAATGACGTCAAAGACACACCATCAAGCAGAAGTTTGATACACGTACATTGATTTTAATCGCCATTCACCAGGCATCGCTTCGGTGTGCGTGGGGTATACTAATGTAAACGCAAGTCCTACTTACAGATGATAGGGCCTGTATCTAAGTACTTGTGAACTTCATAAGCCCCTAGGGGGCCTGGGCCCTGATGCATTTGCATTACCTGCTTACTGATAGTTACGCCCTTTTCAGCAGGTGTGAAATGTCAAAGTCTTGAGTCATTACAAACTACCGTGCAGAAGAAACCTGTAGAAACTCTGAGTCTCTCCTGCAGAGGATCTGGATTTACTTTTGGAAGCTATGACATGCACTGGATCAGACAACAGGAGAACAAACCACTGGTGTGGATGGTACTTATTTGATCGGGTTGGAAACGGCCATAACTATGCAAAATCTTTTGAACAGAGAACAGAAATCACCGGAGATAATTCCAACAGCATGGTGTATCTGACAGTCTCTGGTGTGACAGCAGAGGAAACAGCTGTGCAGTATGCACACAGGAAACAGTAATAGCAGAAATATGAGAACACTTTACAAAAACATTAGTGATGCTGGTGATGAAATTCATTCAGCTTATATGTTTAAGAAATAAAATGTCTCTTTCATTTAAATGAGGAGTCTCTGAGCAACATTATTTAAATAAGGTTTCCTAATTTAACTCAGCTTCTAGAATCTAGTCAACAAATGTAGAATGAAAGTTTTCAGCAATGATTTAGCTCATTAAAAAATAGGTTAATATAATGGAGCTTCTTGTAGAGCATTTGCCTTTTATTTCTAACACCAATGTAGAAGTCATTTAGTAGTCTTTCATTAACATATGCACCTGTGGCTCAGGTGGTTGAGCAGGTTGACCACTAATCCACTAACTGTAAGGTTGGCGGTTCGATTCCCGGCCTGCATGTCTGCACTCCTTGGGCAAGACACTGAAGCCCAAGTTGCTCCCAATGGCAAGTTAGCACCTTGCATGACAGCTCTGCTACCCTGAGTGTGTGTGTGAATGAGACACAGTGTAAAACATTTTGGATAAAAGTGCTATATAAGTGCACCATTTAACATACATTGTGTAGATGTCTTAATACTACACTTTCCTAAACTATAAGTGTTAAGTAATACATTGTATCACAAGGTCTGATCCGTGGCATGATAAGAATATTGTGGTGTAAATTATCACTTACATTTAAATGGATTTATTGGGATTTATTGTTTGCAAATGTTTCAAATCCACAATGGCCACATTGATTGCTCCACTGTGTGTACACTGTGTTGTCCGTCCTTTTGTGTCATTTGTATTTGGTTAAATAATGTGTAATTAGTATTCCTACTTTAAGTTTGTCTGACATCAAGAAATAAATGTACAGCAAGAGAAAAATAATGCAGCCATTTCCAAAGCTCTAAATAATAATAATAATAAAAAAAACAAAATAAAAAAGTGTCCATCTTATATTTTAAATCCATCGTATAATAGATTTGTCTGAGCCAATTGTTAAATTAATTTTAATTCACTAGAGTCAGTTAAAACCTCTGAAAACACTGATACTGAACAGTTAGGGGCGCTACTGTGCATTGTGTCTCCCAGAAATCTCACTTACAATTCTGCACAATTTCTCACGTGATAATGTGAGATCATTAAACACTGGGACTTATAGTGGACTTATAGTAGTCAACTTCCCAGAGATGACCAAAGTCTGTGATTATTGAGTGCATATACTACATACACCAAGACTGAAAATAAATCATTGAATGAAGCATTACTTTTTTGTTGTTTGCCATAGGTTTGCTCTTTGCAGTTTCTCTGTAACAAGCTGCATTTTTTTAAAGTCAACTTTGTAGTAGTAACTATAACTCTGCTTCATCCCACCACCCTGTCATTGCTTTTTTTCCTGTAACAGTAGCCTTGCTTTGTTTTATAGTGTGTTTGCTTATTCACCTGAAACACCTGATATGCATAAACTCACCCATTAACAACTGTCTTAAGCTTCTGATTTATTAAAATATAAAATCAAAGAGGACTGATATATATTTAAAATAGACATCACACAATATCCAAAATAATTATATCTTTAAAATGACAGCTTAGACATGTTTGAGAGATGGAGAGGTTTTCTCATATGAAAGGAGCCATCTTTTTTTTACTCTAATATAAGGAGTGTCTTTATGCAAATGTCCTTCCCTGTTATATATTTAAGCAATGAAGACCAAGAGCTTTTACTTATTCTGCTTCAACACACACCATGATCTCTACATCCCTACTACTGCTGCTGCTGGCAGCTGTACAATATAAGTGTTTTTACATTTGACATATAGTGCAGTTTTGGTTACATACAGTGAGGGAAAAAAGTATTTGATCCCCTGCTGATTTTGTACATTTGCCTACTGACAAAGAAATTATCAGTCTATAATTTTAATGGTAGATTTAATTGAACAGTGAGAGACAGAATAACAACAAAAAAATCCCAGAAAAACGCACGTCAAAAATGTTATGAATTGATTTGCATTTTAATGAGGGAAATATGTATTTGACCCTCTGCAAAACATGACTTAGTACTTGGTGGCAAAACCCTTGTTGGCAATCACAGAGGTCAGACGTTTCTTGTAGTTGGCCACCAGGTTTGCACACATCTCAGGAGGGATTTTGTCCCACTCCTCTTTGCAGATCTTCTCCAAGTCATTAAAGTTTTGAGGCTGACATTTGGCAACTCGAACCTTCAGCTCCCTCCACAGATTTTCTATGGGATTAACGTCTGGAGAGGACTTAAATGTGCTTCTTCTTGAGCCACTCCTTTGTTGCCTTTGCCGTGTGTTCTGGGTCATTGTCATGCTGGAATACCCATCCACGACCCATTTTCAATGCCCTGGCTGAGGGAAGGAGGTTCTCACCCAAGATTTGATTGTCACATCTCGTGACGGAGCGGATGAAGGAAGGAGGTAAGCGCACTTAAGAACGAGTGTAGTTTATTTACAAGAGGCAGGCAGACAAATCCAACACGTAATCCAAAGGCGTAGTCAGAAAACAAGCGAAGGTCAGGCGGACGGCAAACAGGCATAAACTTGGGGCAAGGCAGATATCAACAACGTGGCACGGAAAACAGGGTCGAGAAACAAACATAAGCATAAACGTGAGCTATGACAATGATCTGGGAGCGGATAACCCAGCGTGAACTATAACTAACATGGAACGTGATCCTATGTTTAATTAACCGCGCCGTGTGTAGTACAGCGCGTAGTATATAAGCCGGCATGAATTAACTGAAATAGCTTGCAGCTGGAAGTAATACAGACACACGTGGGGATCCAACCTATGACAGACACAGGGCGGGGTCATGACGAACATAAACAAAACACACGTGCCCTCCCAGTCAATGACAGAAACAAAGAGCACATGTTAAAGTGTCACAACAGACGTGCACGCGCCCGCGCAACTGCGCGCAAGCGTGCTGCTTCAAGGGGGAACCGTGACATTGATGGTACATGGCCCTGTCCATCGTCCCTTCCATGCGGTGAAATTGTCCTGCCCCCTTAGCAGAAAAACACCCCCAAAGCAAAATGTTTCCCCCTCCATGTTTGAAGGTGAGGGTGGTGTTCTTGGGGTCATTGGCAGCATTCCTCCTCCTCCAAACACGGCGAGTTGAGATGATGCCAAATAGCTCCATTTTGGTCTCATCTGACCACAACACTTTCATCCAGTTGTCCTCTGGTATTGTTGTGGAGAATTCAAAAGATACATTATACATTGTACATTTTACATTATAACAAGGCTCATCACTAGATCTTTTCAAAACAGGCTGCAGTAAAAATTTTGCTGTGCCCTAGTAAAATGTTCCTGATAAATCATTGTCTGATCTACATACAGTAGATACGTCTAAACAAAGGCTTTCCTGTTCATTGATTATTATCATTTTACATAATTTCATACATCCATCTTCTACCGCTTACTCCTTTTCAGGGTCACAGGGAACCTGGAGCCTATCCCAGGGAGCATCGGACACAAGGCGGCATACACCAGCACGGGAAGAACATGCAAACTCCGCACACACATGGCCCCTGTGGGAATCGATCCCTGGACCCTGGAGGTGTGAGGCCACCATGCGCCCACAACAATTGAAATGAGAAAAAAACACTCACACACCCATTCATACCATTTACATAATTTGAATTATGTAAAACATGAAAATTGATTGTAATGCCATCTGAAATATTCATCAAAATACGTTCAAATATTCTGCACATCCTCTTTGGTCATATGCCCTGCACCCTCGCTGTGTTGTTCCTCCTTTTACTTAATACATAATACGACATTGTAGCTGAGGAGAGGTAACTACCAGACTACACTTTTGGCTGTGTTAATGAGTAGTATATGAAGTTGTCTTTAGTTGAATATTTCCATCCCATTTTCCACATCTAATTTATTTGGCACAGATTTGATTGACAACGATAACTTGTTAACTGCTGAAATAATGCTTGTTTATCTCTTCTAATTTGGCATTCTGCCACAAACAATGTTATTTAGTCATCATCAGTGAAAGCTTTTTGTAGTAATTTTAGATTGCTCAGGTCCAAGAGGTGTGTGTGATTAGTGATGGAGCTAAACTCTGCAGGACAGTGCAATGGCCCTCCAGGAAACTGAAAGACCCATCTCTGGTTTAGAAGCTAATTTTGGTTTCAGTGGTCTCTTCCTGTATATTGTCTGGAATTTGTATAAACACAACATAATGAATTTGTTTTTAGGACTCTGATGGACAAGGATTGGAGAGGGTGGATTTTAAATGTAATGAAAATGTGTAATGGGATTTCAGGTGGCAGGTGGAGACAGCTTCCATAAATGTTAAATAAATATAACCTTACAGAAAATGTCACAGTGTCAACAATTACCCACATTTTTAAAATCCATTGTGATTTTAAATGGAGCATTGCCAAACAAGTTTCTGCACAAGTTGTTACAACAGAAACAATACTGCATTTAATGAGCTGATTAATAAAAAAACCTAAAATGAATCAACAAATCAAAATTGAGGATTCAGTGCAGTGGTATGATGTCATTCAACTGTGTGAGTCTTTATTTTATTGAAAATATTAGCTGGTGAAAAAAACTTTTATTTTAATATAATAAAATAAAAAAACATATGTTCTCCATGAGATGAATCTCCTCATCATGATATAAATATATTTTAAATACATTCACCTCCAATCATCACCAGATATGACAGTCCAGACAGGCCAGAGTCTATCCATCAACTGCAAGGTTTCATATTTAGTTACCAGCTATGATACAGCTTGGATCCGACAACCTGCAGGAAAAGCTCTGGAGTGGATTGGATACGTTCATAGTGGTGGTAGTACATATTACAGTGACAAACTGAAAAATAAGTTCAGCATCTCCAGAGACACTGCTACTAACACAATAACACTTGGAGGACAGAATCTGCAAACTGAAGACACAGCTGTGTATTACTGCGCAAGAGTCAGTGACACAGAATAGTGGATTCTCCTTACAAAAACTTTGAGACATGTTAGAGATCCTCTCAATGCGACTAATAAACCATCTCAGTCACACTTTTACTTTCTTCCACTCAAATGAAGTTGTAATTGCTTGTCATTTTTAAACACAGTCATTTTTAAATCAAATAAACATTATTAAAAGACCATTGAACCATTATTATTCTTTTCATTGTATAGAATATTTAATAAACAATTGTAATATGTTTAGTCAGTGGACTCAAGATTAATACAGTTTGTTTCCAGCAGTGTTTTGTGTTTAACACACAGTCTGTTCTTATAGTTTGAGGTGCAATATTTGAAACAACTGATGGAGGCAGCAGAGCTCAACAAATAAAATGAATAGGCATCCCAGTCCCAATACACACCTCTAGTCTCAAACAGATTTCCTGCAAGATTTCTAAAAACAATCCTCCTATTTGTATTAGTATCTGTTCAGATCACTTGATCTGTTCATTAAAAATAATGTATTCACATCCCTACATCACTACTCCTCACACAAACCATCACCACATCAACAATGTTACATGATTTTTCTTTATTTTCATTTTTGAAGCCATTCATGTTGAGCATCCATTATATTAGTCCCTGCGTAAATTGTACAGAAAATAAAACATATTACAATGAGCGTCTCTCTGTAAACCTTGCAGCTGGAACTACTGTCAGAGCCGCTGTTATAGAAATGTAATTAACACCTTCTGACCACAGCACCTACAACTTTATTAAGAAATGTTCATTTTGGATGATTGTTCAACTATTTTCTTGTTGTTTCATGCTTATTTAGTGTCCATTGCATTTTCACAAAATGAAAATGCTAGGGTTTAATCAGTTGAGCACAGGGATGCATTAGTGTTTTATTTCAGGCAAATTTTAAAAAGAATTAACTGAGTTTTCAAAGAGAAAGATCTTCAACTAATAAACTCTGCAATGTCTCTTAGATTAGGGAGGTGTGTGTGTGTGTGTGTGTTGTGTGTGTGTGTGTGTGTGTGTGTGTGTGTGTGTGTGTGTGTGTGTGTGTGTGTGTGCGTGTGTGTGTGAGGAGGAGGAGAGCAGCTGAGCATTTCAGCGGCCCGCCGGCAGATTTTTATTATTCTTTCATGCAACGTTATTAGGAGAATTTTGCCTTTTACACAGCTGTACATAGTTTGTATATACTCAATATACCACTGGAAAGCTACAAATCTTGTGATGTGATTGGTGCATACCGTTTAATGATACAATCACAACAGCATCTACAATCACGACTACAATAATATAAACAACACCAAACAAAGATGACTCACCTTTGAAGCCAGATAGCAGTCTACTGAACAATAACATCCCGACAATAACAGTCTTGTTACACTGACAAACGTCCAAACAATCCAATAAAAAAAATATTTAGTGCAAAACACATTTTACATCAATAAATCCACAACAACTGCTGCCGTGTCATTCCAAATCATCTCAGAAGACATCTTTGTTCACCTTCTCAACGCAGTGCGTGAGCGAACACGCCTAAATGCCAGAGCTCAAACTGGCCCTCGGGGTCAGACCTATCGAATGACACCTCATTTGAACAAGAGGAGCTTCAATGGCTTCACAATCCAATGAGAGTCTGCGGACGTTGGTATCAGTGATAAAGCTCCACACAGTCAGCTCAGTACAAAACACACATCTGCAAGAAGAGTAACAAAGTGTAAATGTTTTTCACCAATAGAGGGCAGTAGCAAATTCTACTGAGGTCAAACTCATGAAGAAACAATTGTAATCAGAAAATGCACAAGTATTATCTTTCAGAACTAGGAGCAGAGGTATCCTCTAAATAACAACAGCAATATCACACCCAAACATATCAAGAAGAAGAAGAAGAGAATAGTTTCAGTTTCGAGCTGCTTAAGGATTTTCGGGTCACTAGATTTACAATTATGTTTTATAATTTAAAAAACCTTATCTAGAATCTTATCAATCGGTTATTTCTAAGTCTCTAAAGGGCAGACTATACAAGAATGAAAATTATTTGACACTGTCATTTTCTATTGCACAGTTTGATTATAATATTTAATGTTGAGCCCAGTTTTAATGACACCAATAAATAAGTTTTAACTACATGCTGTTCTGAAAACACTGTAATAGTTCACTGTGTGAGAGTGGCAAACATGGAAGCAGATATTCACAGCAGTTGTTTTATCACCCTCTTTTCTATATCTATAAAATAAAACTTAAAGATTTTCACATTTACATTTACAACGTTTAGTAAATACTGTAATATATTACAGTATTCCACAATCTACCACAGTTTACTGTTGTAAATTCTAAAGTATACTACAGTATACTACAGTATGCTGTAGGATATTATTAACAAAGTGTAGTAAATACTATAATGTAATACATTACACTGTAATTTACTGCAGTTTACCACAGTAAATACTAAAATATATTACAGTATTTTTTCATGTGGGGAACATGCAATATTCTCCTTTATGATTTTTCTGGTAGAGAGCAGAATTCATGTTTCCCTCAATAATTGCAAGTTGCCCAGCAAAGCATCCCCACACCATCACACTTCCATCACCTTCCATCATCAGTAACCTTTATTGATGCAAGAGAGGTCTGTAAATCCTTTGATGTTGTCCTTGGCTCTATTGTGACTTCCTGTATGAGTAGTTGCTGTGCTCTTGGAGGAATTTTGGAAAGTCGGCCACTTCTGGAAAGGTTCACTACTGTGCAGAGTTTTTTCCCTGAGGTTTTGAGATAATGGCTCTCACTGTGGTTCTTTAGAGTCCCAGACCCTTTGAAATACCTTTGTAACTCTTCCCAAACTAATGTTTCAATCACCTCCATCCTGATTATTTCTGGAATTTCTTCTATAAATTTTGTCATAGTGTGTTACTAGGTAAGACCTTTAACCAAGTTTGTGCTGTTGAAAAAGTTATATTTAAGTGTTGATATGATTGAACAGGGATTGAGGTATTCAGGCCTGGCTGTCTAGTCCAGCTGAACTCCATTATGAATGCAGTTTCCTAGATTTAGGGAATTAGTAACTATACGGGTAAATACATTTTTACACAGGCCCAGTTGGTATTGCATAACTTTTTTTTTTGCGTCAACAAATAATATTATCATTTTAAAACTGTATTTTGCATTTACTCAGGTTATTTTTTTTTCTAATCTTAGATTTTGTTTTAATTCTGAAGAAATTTAGTCTGAGATATACACAAAAACATAAGAAATCAGGATGGGGCCAATACTTTTTCACAGCACTGTATTTATTTGTTTATTTATAACAACTATTCATATTATTAGTAATTATAACAAATAATTACATTATTTCCCACATTAATTTGATATTAAATACAGAGACAAAATGGGATGTGACTGTGATTAACAGCTGCAGAGCTGCACTCAACACTGCTTCTCTGTAATATTTATGCAAATCTCCACCTCCACTTGTAATATTAGCACCATGTTTATCTAGAGAGGAAGCGGTTCTCATTAGTCCTCCTAACACAAACATGTTTGCTTCAGCTCCACTGCTGCTGCTGGCTCTCGCCCCCTGTGAGTGTTTGGATTTAAGCTTTATTACTTCATCTGATCCTTTCAGTTCCACATGTGAACCTTCTCTTTTTCTCTTTTCACAGATGTGTTCTGTGCTACTGAGCTCATCCAGCCAGACTCAGTGGTTATAAAGCCAGGAGAGACTTTAACCATCACCTGTAGAGTGTCTGGAGCTTCTATCACTGATAGCAGCAGCCACTATGGAACAGCTTGGATTCGACAACCTGCAGGAAAAGCTTTAGAATGGATCAACATCATTTATTATGATGGGAATATTTATAAGAAAGATTCACTTAAAGACAAGTTTGTTGTCTCTTGAGACACTTCCAGTAACACTCTGACCTTACGGGGACAGAACATGCAGACTGAAGACACAGCTGTGTATTACTGCGCTCGTTACCCACACTGACACGACAAGCTGCAGCACTGCACAAAAACATCATCTTCATAACAATTCAGTTCTGTATTTAAATAATAACTAGCTAGATTTAACTGACTGAGTAATGTCCACATCACACTTCAATGCCTAGATATATGGATACATTTCAGTCATGAATGTACAGAAAATATAGTAATTACAGTATTAAGTTATACGTAGAGAGAGAGAGAGAGAGAGAGAGAGATGGTCTTTCAGAATGATAATAGCATCCTCCTGACCAAAAGCTCAAAGTTCTGGAAAAATATTAATCAAAGATTGATTTAAAAAAATATATATATATATATGTACCAATTTTAATTAATTTTCTTTATTAAAATGTACCTTAGCTGCATATGAGAGAATTTTTATTTACAGCTAGAATATTTTATAGTCTCTGAATCTCAGAGAAAATCCTGAATTTCAGACTACATGGAGAAATGTAAGTCACACCTCTCCTTGAAAATCTGTTTATATTATATAAAACCTGCACTCAAGATGAAGCAGCATGTCCCAGTCCCGTGATGTACAATCACACAGAACCTGTCATTTTCAACACAAAATCTCACATACCAAAAAAAAAAACACCAACATTTTAACAACAGTTGACTGTCTTTATTTTCTCAACATGTTAACAACACAAACTTTTCAGCATCTGAATTTAACCAAGACAACAGAGAACAAAATAACAGACTATGGAACAGAAGTGTAGAGAGAGAGTTGAGTTAGTGTGTGTGTGCATGTGTGGTTGTCCTGCCTCCATGGACACACTTGCTTCTTCCCCCTCTTTGACCATTATCTTCCAGGATCTAGCCTCTAAAAATGTGAACAGTTGTTGCGGATGCAAAATTTTGCTGTGTAGCAAAATTACGAGTTAACAAATGCAATGTTATACATCACATCAGTCACAAGCAAAAGTACTCTTATGGCTGAGAGTACACATTATTCATGTAAAACATTTAGTGTACACTACATAACCAGAATCAGAAGAACTACAAGTTTCTAAAAGGTTGACACAGTTATGCACCTTTACATGAGTAATATGTGATCACATATGAAAAACCTGCGAGATTACATTTCAACATGTTATGCCCTGAAATGATACATGAGAATTCAAGTAAACACATGTGAGATCATGTGAATAATATGATCACCTGTGAAAAATGAACATGATCCAAGGGGGAAAAATAATCATTTGAAATAAATCATATCCAAATTAATAAATAAATAAAAACACACTCCATGTGAAACAAATATTATAAAAATGAATCAATTGTTCATTAAATAAGTAATGTTCTTCTACTTCTTCTACTAAGTTTCTACTTTGAACATTTTGTTGTAGGTTTCTACACAGAACATTTTAATCATCCACTCATCTATACACTGAGCAGCTTGTGGTTGTGGATTTAATACATCCATAGTGGTCATGGACACTCCCTATTCAAATAAAGTCGGGTATAAACAGCACGTTCTTGGCTGTTCTACTTTCCAGTGAGCTCTGTGATAGATAACACTCCCATACACTTTCAATCTGGGTGAAGCAGAACTCAGAGAAGGATGATTTTAGGACATTGTATTTTATTTGTGTTAATGTCATGTAAGTTTCAGATGTTTTCATGTGATGATTAGTAGGAAAATGAACCATTCTGTCGTGATAAGCATTATAACATAACATTACCTAGTCATACTCTTCTCTTCCAGATTCTTATGGACAGTCCTTGACCTCCTCTGCTTCTGTGGTGAAGAGACCTGGAGAGTCAGTCACTCTGTCCTGTACTGTCTCCGGATTCTCAATGGGCAGCTACTGGATGCACTGGATCCGTCAGAAACCAGGAAGAGCACTGGAGTGGATCGGGCGCATTGACACTGGCACTAGCACTATATTCGCTCAGTCTCTGCAGGGCCAGTTCTCCATCACTAAAGACACCAATAAAAACATGCTGTACCTAGAAGTGAAGAGTCTGAAAGCTGAAGACACGGCTGTTTATTACTGTGCACGAGACTCACACTGACACAACAGACTCTAGAGCTGTACAAAAACTTACACAAGCACGTCCTCATGAGCTGTAAATATTCCCTCAGCAGGAAACTGAACCCCAGAGACATTTATTATAAACAACATACAGAAATTTTTGTGCTCAGTTTTATTTCTCCTTTTATCTTATTACATTAACAGTCAAAATTCCTCTGTAAAATTCTCACCCTTTTCTTTTATTATCTCTGACTGGTGTTTAAAGCTGAAGACAAACATGAAAGCAACATTAATTATACGCAAAGACATTAAATGATAAAAAATGAAATTGCATTACATTTCATTTACTGATGAAAACATAACTCATAAGAAATGCTAATTTATTTGATTAAATGTAATAAATTTATTTGTTCCTTTAAGAATGTGTCTACAAAGTTTTATAAATGAAAATGTTTGAAGAAAAAAGTAATTTCCAACATATGTAACTGTGTATCTATTACATTATTTATTTATTTAAGAAATTATTTCAATATAAATAATTACACAAAAAAATTAAAACACAAAACTTTCATATTATTATGTTGGCTTATGAAACATTTACTATTTAAGCTTCTACTTCTTATTCTTCTTATTACTATTATTATTATTTAGTAGTAGTAAATTTAAACAGTATTGGAACACTTTCTAGCTCCAAAAGTATTGGAAAGCTTTCTTGCTCTAAAAGTGTTGGTACGCTGCCTAGCTACAAAAGTAACTGAACGCTGTCCAGCACCAAAAGTATGGGAACACTGCCTGGCTCCACAAGTATTGGAACACCATCTAGCTCCAAAAGTATTAAACTGCCATCTAGCTCCAAAATTATTGGAATGCTATCTAGTTCAAAAAGTATTGGTTACGCTGTCCGGCTCCAAAAGTATTAGGTCACTGCTTCACCCTAGCTACACCCTCGCAACAATTCAGAACACCCTTGCAAGACCCTAGCAACCACCAAAAACACCCTAGCAACTGCCTAGCAACCACCCAGAACCCCTAGCCACTCCCTAGCAGATTTGCTTTCTCAAGCCAACATCAAAGGGTGTGGTGAGAAACTTTACCTATCTATTTAATAATAATAGTAGATACTTCAATTACTTATCACAATAAAATGATGTTAAATAAGGATCCCAAAATTGCATATGACTGTGATTAACAGCTGCAGAGCTGGACTTAATACAGCTTCTCTGTAATATTTATGCAAATCCCCACCTCCTCTTGTAATTTTAGCTCCATGCTTATTTAGAGAGGAAGCGGTTCTCAGTAGTCCTCCTTCAACACAAACATGTTTGCTTCAGTTCCACTGCTGCTGCTGGCTCTCGCCCCCTGTGAGTGTTTGGATATAAGCTTTATTATCAGATCCTTTCAGTTCCACATGTGAACCTTTTCTTTTTCTCTTTTCACAGATGTGTTCTGTGCTACTGAGCTCATCCAGCCAGACTCAGTAGTTATAAAGCCAGGAGACTTTAACCATCACCTATAGAGTGTCTGGAGCTTCTATCACTGATAGCAGCAGCCACTTTAGAACAGCTTGGATTCGACAACCTGCAGGAAAAACTCTGGAATGGAACAAAATAATTGAAATGATGGGGATATTTATAAGAAAGATTCACTAAAAAACAAGTTTGTCATCTCTCTAAACACCTCCAGTAACACGTTGACCTTCCGGTAACATGATATGCAGAATTAAGACACAGCTGTGTATTAATGCGCGCGTGTTCCACACGACAAGACAAGCTGCGGTGATACACAAAAATACCTTAATTTCAATATTACAAACACTTCAGCCCAGACACTTTGGTAAGCATTTAACAAAAATCAATACAGTTATTACTATGCAGTTATAATTCAGTTATTACTATTAGTCTGCTGTTAGAACAGAAGAAGTGGCAAAGTGTTGTCCGTAATACTCTACTGGCTTCATGAACTGTTTCCTCCAAATAGAAGGAAAACAGATAATTTTACAAAAACAAACAAACAAACACAACAATAAATTTACATTAACATTTCTGATTTCTGTACTTTTGTGGAATTTGTGTTTTGATAGGCCAATGCACGCTTAATCTGTCTACTTTTCTCCAGATGCATTTTAAGAAAAAAAAGGAGGATCGATTAAAAAAACAGAAATCTATTCTCTATTTGCATATTTTATGATTTCTGTTTTTCTTATTTATACTAACTCAGGATATGTACCATTTCAAAAGTAAAATAAATTAAAAGTAATAATAAAGAACAAGCCTCCTTTACTGCTCTGTCATCAGCAGGATAATCTGAAACCTTTGCTGGATTTGAGTGTTTCATAGTAACACAGTAGATGAACATGATGTGTTGAAGGTTTAGTTGCTGTTCCTCTCTGTTACATTATCATGACTCACACATTTATTCCATCATGACGTAATGATGCAAATCCAGAGTTCTGTGTGTCCATGCAGTATTTATGTGCAGCTGAGCTGAGTGGAGCAGTCGAGTCTCATCATTACTCACCATGAAGATCCCACTCTCCTTCTTCCTGCTACTAATCAGCCTCATCAGTGAGTTCTCATGCTGAATCTCAAATATATTTTTACATTATTATTTTTTTAATACACTATTGTTGTTCTTTTATGTAGCAGGTATTCAGTGTCAAAGTCTGGAATCTATTCCCACTGTTGCACTGGTGGAAAAAAACCTGGAGAAACTCTGAGTCTTTCCTGTAAAGGATCTGGGTTTAACTTTGGTAGCTATGGCATGCACTGGATCAGACAAGAAGCTGGAAAAGAACTGGAATGGATTGGGGTAATCTGGTATGATGCCAGTAAAACGATATATGCCAAACACACTGAGGGAAATTTGGAAATGACCAGAGACAACTCCAAAAACATGGTGTAGCTGCAGCTGACTGGTTGGAGTGCACAGGACTCCGCTATGTATTACTGTGCATGAGATTCACTCTGACACAACAGACTCCAGAGCTGTACAAAAACTTACACAAGCACGTCCTCATGAGCTGTAAATATTCCCTCAGCAGGAAACTGAACCCCAGAGACATTTATTTTAAACATCTTTACATTCAGCACTCGGATTTTAATTTTTCATTGCAAACATGTCTGCAAACACAAGCTTTTTCTGATTATTGACGTCATTATTGATTATAAACGTCATTGAGGGACGTTTGGAAATTACCAGAGACAACACCAAAAACATGGTGTAGCTGCAGCTGACTGGTTTGAGTGCACAGGACTCCGCTATGTATTACTGTGCACTAGACTCACTCTTCATAATATGTAAGTTCGTAATATAAGAGGGTACATAATATAAAATATAACATGATAAAAGAGAATTTTCTTTCAATCCTCTCTTTTATTCTAACGTAGCATAGAATAAACCAAAAGGAAATTCTAAGGGTAGCATCACATCACCCTGTCATAGGAAAGTCATGATATGTCTGTGAGACCATATCTGAAACCGCTGAAGCCATGGCTTTATGGTTATTAATGTAAATGTCAATCGGGGCCGAATGGGTCACCTCAGGATAAGAACTATTGTTGTTGGAATGGCCAATTGGAATACAGCTGAAAAGATCTGTAGTTACAGAATCTTGAACCGAGGCTATACTACGGCGAATACAGGCACAAATACAGGGGCCGAATAAAAAGATAAAGATGAGAACCAAAATAATAGGGAGGGTGGCACATGCGTAAGGGGAAAACTGCACGCAGACACACACAGGCAATCCAGCATGTTTCTGTGCCCAAACGCCCAGAGTGTTAGTGGGCAGATGGTAAAGTTTTGTGTAGTCTGTCAGACCCAGGGATGGAGATCGGAACATGAAACAGTTTTAAATGTTTAAATGCAGAAACAGTCTCAGTTGTGTGTGTGCCACATAAGTATGTGTCCCAGAAGTCAACATGGATCAAATGTTCAACGATGGCCCTGAGATGTTTTGTAGTGGGCAGTTTAGAAGTCATGACAACCGCCTCTGGCCATCCAACAGCCTTCTCTGTATTTTTGATAAGAGAAAACCCAACATTTGTTTTACATAGGTGCAATGTTGTACTTGGAACCTTGAATCCTCTGTGAGCTAGATTTTCCAGCAGTCTCAAGGTTGCAGTTCAGCAGCAAGCTTCTGACTGGCTTTGTCTGTGACATGGAATCTTGCAAAGAGTCTCAGAGTCTCAGAGTCTCGTCTCACCACACAAGAAAACACGGGGCCAACGTAGCCTTCCGTCAGGTGTGTCCAGGTCAACTGGCATCCCCTTGCGTGAATGCAAACAGTGGCTGGACACTGAAACCAAAAGAGCATACTCTACCACACTAAACCACGCATGGTGAAGCTATTAATGTATTAGAATCAGGAAAAATTCAACATTGAACACAGCTTCCACATGAGGTCTTGTGTAACTCGCGATGTGACATCAGGCTTGGGAACAGGATTTAACAGGCGTGTTATATGATATGGGCTCACACATGGCTTCAGAACACCTTCCTGTAACAGAGAATTAACAATAAAATCAATATCAAGGGCTCTCGATTCTGATATGGGATATTGTTGTTTTACATACACAGGATGAGAATGTTTTGACTTAGCTGATTGATAGGACATAGCATATCCTTGTGGTCTAGAGAGTTAGGCAGAGTCTGTAACCTGGATCTGATTCTGAATGAGACATATTCTGACAAATTGAGCTGATTTAGGATATTTGCTGCTTTTCCACAATCAGAGGTTTAAAAATTTAGAGGTTTAGAAATTTAGAGCCCTAGAATGCAAAATTAAAAAGACACGCCTGCATGTTTACAAATTCATGCATGAAAATGTCATGATCCAAACATTATAATAATTTGTATTCATATTCATAACAATACCTGAATATTATATACAATGGAAATAGTAAGAAAGTCTTTCAAGTATTTTTTTTTTTTTATCTTTGGTTTTAAGTACATCGGATTCAAGTGTCAGCTGATACATTTTTATCTTTGGTCAGCCAAAATGGCTATATACCTGAGAAGAACGAAGTGTCACAAAACACAGACTGAGGTCATAAAAGTCCTCTCCAGACTGATAAAATCAAGAATTCTGATTGATTTTTAAATTTTACATAAGTATGTTTTATTTTTATTTTATTAATGCTCCTTTATATATTTATTTATATATGGAGTCACAACAAAAAATCTCTCTCTAGCGCTCTCTCCCTCTCTCGTGCGCGCTGTGTTTAGAGTAACGTGGGAAACACACGGAATTAAAATTAAAAGAATGATTTGGTGCTAGGTTTAAGTTTGATCGACACACTGGGTCACAAGAGCTCTTTGGCTCTCTATTGATTGTGATTATAAGAAGGAGGTGAAGGTGGAAACGTATCTGATTGATGGTTTGATTCGGACCCTGATTTGGGCCATACCTATGAGTAGCGGGCTGATACTGACCAGGCTGATGATAATATGGGACAGATTGTGCAGGAAAATAGTGCAGGCCACCTCTTACCCTAGAACCACGACCACGGCCACCTTGACCTCTTTTTTTGCAGTTGATCTCGTTTTTTAGCATAATAGTCACGAGCCCAATGGCCAGGTTTCATACAATAATGACATGATGTGCCTAAACGATAATCAGGGCAGGTCAGTGGGAGATGAGCACTGCAGGACAGTGCTTGCGCTGGGTGTGTGGGCGGTTTATCATGAGTGGGTTTTTGGAAATCGGAGCAGCAGCGGCGCTGGAATTTAGGCTTTTAACTTTAGTTCTACGTGGTGGTGTGCGAGGTGTTTTATCATTCACATTGAACGTTTTAGGTAATTTATCCTTCAAATTATAATGTTTATTCCACAAGGGGAGTAGGCGAAGCCATCCCATGTAACATTTCGCCATATATTCATAATCCCAAAACGGATCACCTTCCCCGTCCTAAATCATTCGTTTGATCTGAGCTAATACACGCGACTCAAAGGAACCACGGAGTGAAATAATTTGAAGCTGCGGCGCGCATGCACCTGACCAACCGTATAAACAATCTAAATATAGAACCGTATAAAATCCACCCAACACGGACTCAATCCAATCTCTTGGTGTCATGCCAGGAGACGGAAGAACCGTGCTGGACGGAGACCCTCCCATAACCAACTTGGAAAATACCACGCACCACAATAACACAATAATACTTAACACAATCTAAATACAACACTCTTAGGCAAACCACACAGACAGTTTTGAATGTTAAATTAATTAAAATTAAAATTATTCTACCACTATATAACTATATAAAATACTAGAATACTAGTACAGATTAGGCGGCACCAACGTTACAGAGGATCTAGGCACCCAGAGTACAGATTATCAGCCCCCGATAATCACTCCAAAATTTATGGGTACGAAATTACACCGCACCAGGGAGGAAAAGAAAAACACTCACCTGGTTTGGAGTAATCGCACTTCTGACACCAAACTGTTAGATTTCACCCTATCAGAAATCTACCGTTTACGCCTTTGAGTTCTCCTTCATGCCTTTCAGCCTGTTTTACCATTCATGTCTAGTAACATTTAGTTACTTTTAGTCCTATGTTGCTATGATCTAGAAAGTGTGTGTGGTTTGCTGCAGAGTCATGCTCCTGGAGAGTTTGAAATGAACACACACACACTGACAGATATGAGCGTGTTCAAAAGAGACCTTACCGATTTATTTATTCAAAGCAGAAGAATTTATACACATTGTACACATTGATAACTGCACTGCGTGGACGGTTCCTACTGGTCCAGGTGTCAGACAGATTTAGTCAAAACACACAGCACTTAGTTATGACACAAAATAAGTCCCATGTCATGTTTACACAGAAGTACATAATAATATAATCAAGGATAGCAGTTGCTCAGCTTATTCAAAGAAGTAACTAAATGATTACATTCATCATATATTTAAGAGCAGTTCATAATATAAGAGGGTACATAATATAAAATATAAGATTATAAAAGAGAATTTCCTTTCAATAATCCAATGGAATTAATTATGATATGAATGCAGTACAGCATTTAATCATGGATTATGATCATTTGGAAATGAAAGGACAAAGTGTAAATACATTGTTAACAAGTATTTTGTGAACATTTAGACAAATACACGCACAGGGAGACTCGAGGCAAATAAGCTCTAAGACAAAGATTGATGTTATTTCAATTCATGTTTTTTTCCCTCTCATTATTACTTATTCCTTATTATTTCCACACTCTAATTTTATTATTTTGTAATATTATTTAGCACTAATTAATGTATGTATATTAACTGAGTAATCTGATGTTTGTTTATAAAGAGGAACATGTATGTGTATGCCTACTTGCATATTGCTCTCCCATGTCCATTTAAAAATGAATTTAAATTGAAGTTGTTGTAAAGCAGCTGCTGCTATTTGTGATAGAAGCTGTAGGAACACAACAGATGTATGGTTAATTTCCTGAATTTATAAACAGTGAGTCTGTTCAGCAGCACAGAATCTGACCAGAGATAGAATTAAATGTAAATGGTATGTGCAGCATCACTACTACAAACTCCTGGAATTAAAATCATCTGTAGGGCAGCAGCTCACTTGATTTGAAGAAGGATTCATGAAACTATGAAATCTTATTTGAAGGGTGTTTATGCAAATTCATACAGTTATAAAAATCAGTCTCTTACTCACCCAAATCTCATTTCACACAACTGAATCAAAAAGCTTGATTATGATGCTGAGGGTCTCTCAGTACTATATCTTTGTTATAATGTTAATACATGGTACCTGACATATGTCTTCACTGAGAATATGTTGTTTATCTTTGATTGTTATGTTTTATCTTCTAGGCGTGAGCAGTGATGAGATCAGAATGGACTAGTCTTCTGCTGTGGTAAAGAGACCTAGAGAACATGTGAAGATCTCTTGTAAGATACATGGCTTTGATATGACTGAGCACTACATCACTGGATACGACACAAACCAGGGAAAACTCTATAATGGATTGGATATGTGAAATCGGGTACAATTAATGAACCCACATATGCAAACTCCATGAAAGGGCAGTTTCTCTTTTCTGAAGACGTCCCTACAAGCACACAGTTCTTAGAGGACAAGAGTCTGAGGACAGAGGACACTGCAGTTTATTACTGCACCCGAAGCCATAGAGACTGGAGCTGAGGAAGCAGCTGTACAAAAACCAGACACATTTTGTAACTGAACTAACTGAAGCTGCTTCAATTGTAATTCATGGACAGGATAACAACATCTGTATCCGTTTCCTGCTCCAAATATCCATATGTGTATTTGGATTTTTCCCTAAAGTAGGAATGACCTTAACTAGAACTTTTTAAATTATTTATATGAACCCTTACTATGCTCCTGAAACACTGGAAACACTGGGGGGAAAAAGCCCACAAGTAGAAATGTCCATTGTCAGCATGATGTGTGAATTGTGGCTCTGACGGTTCCTCAACAACACACTAATAGGCATCCAAGTCCCCTTACACACCTCTAGTCTCAACCAGATTTCTGCAAGATTCCTAAAAATCGATCCTCCTGTTTGTATTAGTATCTGTTCAGTTCACATTATCTGTTCATTCCCAATAATGCATTAATTTATCCCTAGATTATCATTAGATCCCTACTGCTCACACAAAACGTCATCATATCAACAATATTACATGTGTTTTTGTTTGTTTGTTTTAATATATTTATACACATAAATATAAAGAGTCCATTATATTAGTCCCTGTGTAAATTGTAAAGAAACTCAAACATATTAGAGCGAGCGTCTCTCTGTAAACCTTGCAGCTGGAACTACTGTCAGAGCCTCTGTTATAGAAATGTAATTAACACCTTTTGACGGATTTCTGTGTAGCGGTGGTAGCACTAATCTCAAAGACACAATGAAGAGCAAGATCAGTTTCAGCCAGGACACATCCATCAGCACAGTTTATTTAAGAGGACAAAACTTTCAGACTGAGGACACGGCTGTGTATTTCTGCACAAGTCACATGGCACCACAAAGTCACTGCAGCCCTGTAAAAAAACATCCCTGTTCATTTTCCTCTCTCCCCAGTACACTTGTCCCCAGGGACACCTGGTATAAATGAGCTAGCAGGGCTGAGACCCTACTGTATTTCAAAGATAACACTCAGCTCAGTACAAACTACACATCTGCAAGGAGAGAAAAGAAGTGTAAATGTTTTTGCACCTATAGAGGGCAGTAGCTCACTTCTACTGAGGTAAAACTCATGAAACATTTAAAGGAAACATTTTCTGGAATGAGAAAAGACACAAGTATTATATTTCAGTATTAGGAGCAAAGGCATTCTCTAAATAACAACAGCAATAACACACACAACAGATCAATTCAACATGTAAATGTTGAATGAAA
Organism: Ameiurus melas; assembly: GCA_012411365.1. Classification (NCBI taxonomy): domain Eukaryota; kingdom Metazoa; phylum Chordata; class Actinopteri; order Siluriformes; family Ictaluridae; genus Ameiurus; species Ameiurus melas. Next base: position 18,344,412 of record CM022753.1, read on the forward strand.
AACTGTTCAGTTGCCAATTAAAACATTCTGAGTTTATTTATTCATTATATACAGTGGCAAGAAAAATGATGTGAACCTTTTGGAATTTCATGGTTTTCTGAATAAATTAGTCATAAAATGTGATCTGATCTTCATCTAAGTCAGGGGTATTGACAAATATAATGTGCCTAAAAGAATAGCAAGAATAGAAAAAAGAATAGCAAGAATAGAAAAAAATTCTGAGCTTTAATGTCTTTATTGAGAACAACCAAAAAAAACCTCATAGTGCTTGTGGAAAAAGTATGTGAAGTAAATGACCTCAAAAAAGCTAATTGGAGTCAGGCTTAGGCACACCTGGAGTCTCGTTAAGAAAATGACTTTGGAGGTGTGGACTACAGTTACTTTGACTGATAAAAACCCCTCAAACTTTTGGAGTTTGCTCTGCACAAGAGGCACATGATTATGTGAGCCATGCATCGCCAAAAAGAGCTTTCAGAGGATCTATGATCAAGAATTGTTGATTTACATAAAGCTGGCAAGGGTCACAAAGTGATTTCAAAGACTTTAGAAATTCACCAGTCTACAGTTAGGCAAACATTCTACAAATGGAGACATTTTGGGACTGTTGCTACTACACCAAGAAGTGGTCGCCCAGTCAAAATGACACCAAGAGCACATTGAAGACTCATCAATGAGGTAAAGAAACAACCCAAAATGACAGCCAAAGATTTGAAGGCATCATTGGAACTGGCTAACATCTCTGTTCATAAGTCTACAATATGCAAAAACATTGAACAAGCAGGGTATCTACTGCAGGACACCATGATGGAAGCCACTGCTTACTAAAAAGAACATTGCTGCACGCCTGAAGTTTGTAAAAGAGCACACTGACACTCCACAGCGGTATTGGCAAAATGTTTTGTGGACTGATGAAACTAAGATTGAACTATTTGGAAAAAACACACAGCACTACATCTGGCTCAGAAAGCGCACGGCATATCAACAAGAAAACACCATCCCAACCGTAAAGTATGGTAGAGGAAAACTCATGATTTGGGCCTGCTTTGCTGCAGCAGGGCCTGTCCAGCTTGTAATCATTGAGGGGAAGATGAATTCCTAAGTAGATCAGACAATTCAAGTGTTTCCTCACTGTTCTCATGATCATTGCAACTCCACAAGGTGAGATCTTGCATGGAGCCCCAGGCTGAGGGAGATTGACAGTTCTTTTATGTTTCTTCCATTTGCGAATAATTGCACCAACTGTTGTCACCTTCTCACCAGGCTGCTTGGCAATGGTCTTGTAGCCCATTCCAGACTTGTGTAGGTCTACAATCTTGTCCCTGACATCCTTGGAGAGCTCTTTGGTCTTGGCCATGGTGGAGAGTTTGGAATCTGATTGATTGGTTGCTTCTGTGGACAGGTGTCTTTTATACAGGTAACAAGCTGAAATTAGGAGCACACCCTTTAAGTGCGTGCTCCTAATCTCAGCTCGTTACCTGTATAAAAGACACCTGGGAGCCATAAATTTTTCTGATTGAGAGGGGTTCAAGTACATATTTCCCTCATTAAAATGCAAATCAATTTATAACATTTTTGACATTCGTTTTTCTTGATTTTTTTATTGTTATTCTGTCTCTCACTGTTCAAATAAATATACCATTAAAATTATAGACTGATCATTTCTTTGTCAGTGGGCAAACATACAACATCAGCAGGGGATCAAATACTTTTTTCCCTCACTGTATACTCACAGATTATAGATGTTAAAGAGATGGGGAGGTTTCACATGTAGAGGGATCCTTGTTTTGACCCTAATATAAGGAGTAATATGTTTTGACCCTAATATAAGGAGTGTCTCTATGCAAATGTCCTTCCCTGTTATATATTTAAGCAGTGAAGACCAAGATCTTTTACTTATTCTGCTTCAACACACACCATGATCTCTACATCCCTACTGCTGCTGCTGCTGGCAGCCATACACTGTAAGTGTTTTTACATTTGATATATAATACGGCTTTTGGGCACATTTTTCTTTTACGTCATTTAAATTATCTTTTCTTTAACAGGTGTTCACTGTGTTGAGCTGATCCAGCCCGGATCCACAGTATTAACCCCTAGTCAGTCAATGACTCTGACCTGTAAAGTGTCTGGATATTCATTAACTGATAGCAGCTACTGTACAGCCTGGATACGACAACCTGCAGGAAAAGCTCTGGAGTGGATTGGATATATATGTAGTAGCGGTAGCACTTACTACAGTGAGAAACTGAAAAGCAGATTTCAGATTTCCAGAGACACGTCCAGCAGCACAGTAACATTAACAGGGACGAACATGCAGACTGAAGACACAGCTGTGTATTATTGCGCTCGTTACCCACAGTGAGACAGATCAACAACATCCCTGTACAAAAACACCTCATACAAAGTCCTATTAGTCCACAAGTGCAACAGTTATCTATCAAAGTCTAACCATAAAATCCAATCAGACAAATCACAACAAAGAGTTTAAAGTTATTTTTAAATGTTTATAATTTAGATTTTAAACCATATTTCTAACATAACAATGCTACACCTCTAACACTACAGCACATTATTGTCATGATTCCCTTTGTGCGCTCGTGCGCATGCGCATGCTTCTTCACGGTCAACAGCGTTGACAGTTGGACACGTGTTTGTTGTTGACGTCATGTCTCCACCTCGTCTTGTCATAGGGTCACGTGTGTTTTGGTATTGCCCGCAGCTGTTCTGGGCTAATCAGGTGTGTGCATATATAGCGGGAGCCGTGCTATACACGGCGCGGGTAAATCACGGTCTCTATAGAGAGAGTTAACGATGTAGATATTCCTGCCGAATGTTATTGTTATTGTTATTGTTATTTTTATTGTTATTGACTATGTTCATGTTTCTTAGTGCTAGTCCATGTTTAGTCTAGGTAGCATAGTATAGCTTAGCTTCTAGCCTAATAGCTTCTAGAGTAGTATAGTTAAATAGATCTAGATAGATCGATACAGAGTTAGAGTCTTATGTACCATGCCATGTGCCATTGTTCTTGTTTATGCCATGAGTCATAGTTCTTATTCATGCTGTGTTTCATGTTTCGTGTTCCATAGTTCATAGTTTGTGTTTCACTGTCTCCTAGCCCTAGTCATTGTCCCTGTCTGAGTTCACGTCAAGGCTAGTTAGCGCATAGCCTAGCATAACCTAGCTTAGCTTAGTTCATGGTGGTTGTCATCTGTTATGTTTCTTGTTTTTGTTTCTCTTGTGTCTGCTCACCACTGCTAAAATAAAAGGGTCTCGTCCGCACTGCACTTGCACCGTCTGACTTCCCTGACGTCAAGTGTGAGAACATTTTGTCATGATTTTTAAGAGAGGTATAATTTTTCAGTGATTACAAGCGCAAAATCCACAAGCATGGATAATAATGATCATGCTGTATTTCAAACACTTCAATATTTTATTTAAAATTATAGTATTTGATAAAAAAGGCATATGTTCCAATACAAATCCACATATCCTCCATAAGATAAATCTCTTCATCATGATTTAAATATTTTTAAATACTCCTCCCATCATCAGATATGCCAATACAAATGTTAGGCCTGAATATCACTCTATTTATGAAATGTGATGGACCCAAATGCAATCAACACACACCATGTTCTCTACATCTCTACTGCTCCTGCTGGCAGCTGCTTCCTGTGAGTGCTTTATCAAATTCATTCATTTACTACAATAACAATAAATATGCAGCATATTTTGTGCTTTTCATTATGCTTTAAGTCCTCTGAGAGGCACTCTTTCTCTACTTACACAACATCTTCTCAAAATATAGAGGTTTAAATGACTGAGAGATTAAAAGGACTGAGAGAGGGCTGATGTCCTCCTGGGATTTCCATCACAGTCGTAAACTTTAAAAAAAAAAAACACAAAATAATTTTTATTATAAAAAAAAAAATACTTATTTTTTTTTTTTAGTATTTTTTTAATAAAATAGGCTTCATAATCCACACTGTTTGATGAATTAGTAAGTAAATAGCAGTAGCTCATGTTTTGTGAATTTGTATTTTGTGAATTGCTGTCTTTAGTATGTATTTAGTTCTGTTGCACCTTTTGTGAAAGCTTGAACACTGTCATCTGAAACAAATGGTTTAAAGACTAATATGGTGATATTTTTGGGGGAAAGCACCAACTTAATTTGTTAGAAAACATCACAATCAAGTCCAAACAAAAATACACACAGAAGTGAGAGGGAAAAAACAGTCACACCCACACACACACACACACACACACACACACACACACACACACACACACACACACACACACATACACACACACACACACACCTCTATTATGAATGCCAACCTCCCCTAACCCTCATTTTGGCCTCAAGCACTAATAATGAATATCAACCTAAATTTAGTGTCTAAGCCTTGCTGCAAGATTGTCTATATGTATAATTCCCTTTATTATTGATGTATAAATATTGGAAGTTAGTAAAGAGATTTCTGTTATGGAAAAGCAGATTTGTTCCAATAAAAATCCACATATTCATCCATCCATTTATATATCCATCTTCTACCGCTTACTCCTTTTCAGGGTCACTGGGAACCTGGAGCCTATCCCAGGGAGCATCGGGCAGAAGGCAGGGTACGCCCTCGACAGGGTGCCAATCTGCCACATATTCACCAGAAGATAAAAAATTAAAATACGTTCTCCCCCCATCATCAGCAGTTAAGCAAATACAAGCATCAGGGCTGGATATTACACTATTTATAGGATGTGATGGTCTCTGTTAAACTTTGGAGATGACCCAAGTACAAACATGTACGCAAGTACGGCTATACGGCTGGTGCCAAGATGTCTGAACCTAGAGAGAACCACTCTCTGAGGACAAAGGACAACTTTGAAAACGAACACTCAATCTTTCTCCCACAGAATTAGTTTATATATATATATAAATATTGGGCACTACACACACACACACACAAAGGAGTTCGTCCGTCGAGGATGAAGCTTCCATTTCCACCTCCATTAAGGAGAACACAAACTGGAACTCAACTTGCTCATGAATTGGATTAAAGTGAGGAAGACTTGCGCAGCATTGGCCTCACTCTCACTTCCCGGTGAGATCCAGTGACAAGACTGAGTCATGACGACTGAAGATGGGCCCGGGCGCAGTGATTCATAGACCCATTCATACACTACGGACACTTTGGAAACGCCAATCTGTCTACCATGCATGTTTTTGGACTGGGGGAGGAACACACACACACACACACACACACACACACACACACACACACACAAAATAAGTGGAAACTAAGTCCATTTTTGGCCATGTATGTTAATATACATTAAAATGTGTAATGTTTGATCATATTACACATTGTTTAGGCTTGAATCTGATTTGATTAACAAATCAGAAAACTTTAATGCTTGATAGAGCTTACATGTGTGTGTTTCGGTGTGTATCTGTGTGCTGCTTCACGCTTTGATTGTCACAGCTAGAGAAAAGAAAAGATTAGAAACTACGAATTGGGACCACACAGGACAATTTGCATTTCAAAGGATCTAAATTTGGTACTTCAGGTTACATGTAAATGATCACTAACCTGGTTTATTATATTTTTACATTACTGATACACTTTGTATATAGTTATGTTTCATTCAGTCTTCACTCTTAACATGTGCAGTCTCAACATGACCTTGTAAATGAATTCCACTGTATTGTGCAGTTTGAGAAGAATAGTGGAAGTTGATGTAAAATAGTGCCTATAAAATAACCATATTATCATTTGTAAACATTTGAGTAGTAGTAATAGGTTAAGGCTGTTTCAGTATGTGTGTGAGCTTGCCCACATCTCCTGAGCCCAGCCGCAGTTGTGTGAGAGCTCCTGATTGACAGCTTTGCAACAAATGCTCAAACCGTGCAGCTGCATTCTGCTTAAATTGCAGGGATCTGATGCCACACAGTGATAGACCTGTCAGGAGTCAGTAGCCCAAACTTACACAGGACTGAACACACAACTGAGTGTTCACCACAGAGAGAAATGGTCAGAGCTTCTTACTGTTGTAAAGTAGAATCCTACACCACTGAATCAGGTTTAAATATATAACTAGAGCATAGTAAGAATGGGCATTTTGTCCTGGACTTCTTTCCCCCTTTTTACACGAGATGGCAGCCGTGAGCAGCAGATTAGGGGACGTTCCATTAGTTCTATAGCTTTTGGGCCTGATTTATCAGATATATTTAGTAAAGTTGTGTAAGTTGTGTGTAAATGTTTGTCTAAGCCAAATCGAACTAAAATTGTCTGCCCAATTAAAAAAAAAATCCAGAAAGGCATATATTCTTCCGTTGACCGCACATTTCTGTATGCCCTACTGGAAGGAGAAAGGGCAATATTGCACTTCAGTTTTATCTGTTCTTGCAAGTCCAACACATGTTTACCATTTATGAGTGGTTACATTTACATTCCCGGTGATTAAACTCTCCCTTTCACTAACTTGTTGTTTGTTACCTCCTTAGTTTCCTGCATGAATGATTTTTCAGTTTGTAAATCACACTGTGTCTTTACATTTCTGATATTCTCTTGCACTCTAGCAGATCTTATTGCCCACATTCATAAATGAACTGTTTATGACATGTTGAAAAGGTGATTTATATGTGTACATACATAGAAAAGTGAAAGGATGGAGATCATTTTGGGTTCATTTAGACTATTTCGAGGTTAAATTAAATTAATATAAGAACTGAACTGTAGATTGAGCTGTTTAATCCACATGTAAACACACTATGGGATGATAGGGGGCACTGTTGTACTTTGTATCTCCATACCATTATATTATTTCTGCTTTTCAGTTTAAGTTCATGCAAGGTGCCATCAGCTATTACAGCATTATACCTCACTGACATCATCATGAAATAAATTAATAATAAGAGAAAATAAAGTAATGAAACTATTTCTGTAAACATTTCTCCATTTGCTGTATTTCATAATGCCTTTATACCTGACAAAATTACTCGTTCACTTCTCTCCATGAGTATGTCGTCATGATGCAAATGTGTGTCGATGTAGTATTTATGTGCAGCCGAGCTGAGTGGAGCAGTCGATTCTCATCAACGCTCACCATGAAGATCCCTCTTTCTTTATTCGTGCTACTAATCAGCCTGTGTGTCCCCTGTGAGTTGTTCTGCTGATTAAAAAAAGTACAGTTTTAATGCTGATATTTTAATTGTCTTTTGTTCATAACCTCTCTCTACTAGGTGTGAAAGGCCAGAGTTTGGAGTCTATTCCTAGTCATGTAGTACTGAGTAATCCTGGTGGATCTGTCAGCCTCTCTTGTAAGGCTATAGGATACAATTTTGGAGATTATGGCATGAGCCGGATATGACAGCTTCATGGAAAGCCCTTACAGGGGATTGGGCGCATCAATACTGCTAGTGGAGGAACATTCTATAGTAAATGTCTTGAAGGAAGAATTGAAATAACAAAGGATAACAGTAAAGACATTTCATACTTCAAGTTGTCTGGCCTGACTGTAGAAGACACAGCTGTGTATTACTGTGCCCGACAACACAGTGACACAAAGAGATGACAAGGATGTACAAGAAGTTTAGTTCCTGAATTTGATATACGTCTGTCGTCCTGAATACAGTGGGCAATGTTAAAATATAATCTCGCAATATTATGGTGTAAAGGCAGGGAATAAAATAAATAAACCCTGAATGGGCAAAATACTCCTTCACACAAATAGCTTAAGAAAATTTACAGAACATTAATCCTACAATTATTACTACAGGCCTGTGTGTAGCTAATATGCGACGATGCCTACTGTAGGTGCTGGTACTAGACTATACCACAGTGCTGCTCTCAAATCTGATTGGTCAGATTGGTCATTGTCTGTACTGGTAGCTGTGACAATAGCGCCAGCTGCAAATCACAGGCTTTTATTAATGTGCACATTCTGCTATGTCATTATTTCTATAGTTCTTGCAATCACAACAAAGTCATCAGGACAGATTATTTTATGCTTTCCAGTTTTTCAGTGATGTGATGTGCTACCCTTTTTATTTTTTAAAGAGGAGGATGGTGAGGGAGTGACTATTTATACTACAACAAGAAATAACAGGTACAAACTTATCATTAAATGTAACTATAAACTGAAAAAAGTATAATGCAACATTTACTAAATAAAAAATCCAGTACTTCAATCTGCTGTGTTATAAAGGGAATAAAATACTTTAGGACTTCATCATAAAATTCATGATAAATAAGAAAGAAAAAAAAAAACATGTAATGCACACATTTTTACATAGAAAGGATGTACTGTGTCTCATAGTGCATTAATTTCTGACAAAATCAAAGTATTATGATGATCACAGGTCTCTTACCAACAGAATCACTGTCCCCTGTTCTCTTTCCTGATCATGATGTCATGATGCAATACAGAGTGCTGTGTGTCCATGCAGTATTTATGTGCAGCTGAGCTGAGTGGAGCAGTTGAGTCTCATCAACACTCACCATGAAAATCCCACTCTCTTTATTCCTGCTACTAATCAGCCTCAGTGAGTTCTCAGCTGAAACCTGTGATTCACTCTTTTATCTGGATATATCTGTATTAAAACTTGATTAATGGAATATTTTACAGCAGGCAATGGCGTAACGAGCCAACACCGGACCCCAATGCAGGACTGTCAAGGCGGGCCCCCTAATCAGAGCCTGGTGACAGAATGTCATTATTCAATGACCTAGTCTATCGTACATATTTTACAGCAGCAAAGCGATCCATCCATCCATCTTCTACCGTTTACTCCTTCTTCATTTTAAAAACTTCTTGTAATTATAACTATAGTTTGTTTCAATAGCTTCATAGAAATACATTCTATAATTGTTTTCTGGTACTGTGTAATATACTCGGGTAATGACGTCAAAGACACACCATCAAGCAGAAGTTTGATACACGTACATTCATTTTAATCGCCATTCGCCAGGCATCACTTTTGTGTGCGTGGGTATACTAACGTAAACGCAAGTCCTGCTTACAGATGATAGGACCTGTATCTAAGTACTTGTGAACTTCATAGGCCCCGAGGGGGCCCGGGCCCTGATTCATTTGCATTACCTGCTTACTGATTGTTACGCCCTTGTCAGCAGGTGTGAAATGTCAAAGTCTTGAGTCAATACAAATTACAGTGTCTGATTTGTCTGAGCCAATTGTTAAATTAATTTTAATTCACTAGAGTCTGTGCAGTTAAAACCTCTGAAAACACTGATACGGATAGAACAGTTAGGGGCGCTATGGTGCATTGTCACTCCCACAAATCTCACTTACAATTCTGCACAATTTCTCATGTGATATTGTGAGACATTGAACATTGAGACTTATAGTGGTCTTATATTAGTCAACTTCCCAGAGATGACCAAAGTCTGTGATTATTGAGTGCATATACTACATACACCAAGACTGAAAATAAATCACTGAATGAAGCATTACTTTTTTGTATTTCTTTTTTTCCATAGCTTTGCTCTTTGCAGTTTCTCTGTAACAAGCTGCATTTTTAAAGTCATCTTTGTAGTAGTAACTGTAACTCTGCTTCATCCCACCACCCTGTCATTGCTTATTTTCCTGTAACAGTACCCTTGCTGTGTTTTATTCCTTACTTGTTGTTTGTTTATAGTGTGTTTGCTTATTCACCTGAAACACCTGAAATACATAAACTCACCCATTAACAATCGTCTTAAGCTTATGATTTATTAAAACATAAAATCAACGAGGACTGATAGATATATTTAAAATAGACATCACACAATATCCCAAATAATTAAATCTTTAAAATGACAGCTTAGAGATGGGGAGGTTTTCTCCTATAAAAGAAGCCATCTTTTTTTTACTCTAATATAAGGAGTGTCTCTATGCAAATGTCCTTTCCTGTTATATATTTAAGCAGTGAAGACTTTTAGACTTTTAAGCAGTGAAGAGCTTTTACTTATTCTGCATCAACACACATACTGAGCTCATCCAGGCAGACTCAGTGGTTATAAAGCCAGGAGAGACTTTAACCATCACCTGTAGATTGTCTGGAGCTTCTATCACTGATAGCAACAGCCACTATGGAACAGTTTGGATTCAACAATCTGCAGGAAAAGCTCTGGAATGGAACAAAATAATTTAAATGATGGGGATATTTATAGGAATCATCTTTCATCTTTCGAGACACCTTCAGTAATATGGTGACCTTCCAGGAATAGGACATGCAGAATTAAGACACAGCTGTGTATTAATGCGCGCATGTTCCACACTGACAAGACAAGCTGCAGTGATGCACAAAAACACCTTAATTTCCGCATTACAAACACTTCAGCCTAGACACTTCAGCAATCATTTAACAAAAACTAATACAGTTATTACTATGCAGATATAATTCAGTAATTACTATTAGTCTGCTCTTAGAACAGAGGAAGTGGCAAAGTGTTTAGTCTGTAATACTCTACTGGTTTCATGAATTGTTTCCTCCAAATACCAAACATGGTAAACAGATAATTTAACAAAAAAAGAAACAAACTAACACAACAATACATTTACATTAACGGTTCTGATTTTTGTACTTTTGTGGAAATTGTCCTTTGATAGCCAATGCATGCTTAATCTGTCTACTTTTCTCCTCCAGATGCATTTTAAGAAAAAAAAAGGAGGATAGAGTAAAAAAAAAACAGAAAACTTTTTTCTAGCATCAAGAAATGAATGAATAGAGAGAGAAAAGTTAATGCAGTCATTTGTAAATCTCTAAATAAACAATGTATCTTACAGTGGAATTGTCTGATATGAATCATTATATTTATATTAATTCACTACACTCTGTGTAAATAATGAAGAATGCAGTTAAAGCCTTTGAAAACACTGATATTTATAGAACTATAAGGGTAAAAAAAATCTTCAGGATGGAGATATTTGCACTCTGTAAGAAGCTGCATTTTCTAAAATGAACTTTATGGTGGTAACTGTAACTCTGCTTCATCCCACCACCATGACATTGCTTATTTTCCAGTAACAAGAAAAAAAACATAGTGTGTTTTATTCCTTACTTAATGTGGTCATATTCTAGTGTGTTCATTTATTCACCTGAAAACATCTGACAATCCATAAGCTCAACCAAGCTTCTGATTAAACATAAAATTAAATGGAACTAAAATTTATATTTAAAAAAATAGACATTGCACAATATCCCAAATAATTATGTATTTAAAATCACAGATTAGAAATGTTTGAGACATGGGGAGGTTCTCTCATTGAAGAAGCCATCAAATTTCCCCTAAGATAAGGAGTGTCTCTATGCAAATATCCTTCCCTGATGTATATTTAAGCAATGAAGAACGAGAGCTTTTATTTATTCTGCTTCAACACACATCATGATCTCTACATCCCTACTACTGCTGCTGCTGGCAGCTTTACACTGTAAGTGTTTTCACATTTGACATATAATACGGCTTTTGGCACAATTTCCTTTTCCAACATTAAAATAACTTTTCTTTAACAGGTGTTCACTGTGTTGAACTGATCCAGCCCGGATCCACAGTAATAACCCCTGCTCAGTCAATGACTCTGACCTGCAAAGTGTCTGGATATTCATTAAGCAGCTACTGTACAAACTGGATACGACAACCTGCAGGAAAAGCTCTGGAGTGGATTGGATATATATGTAGTAGCGGTGGCACTGGCTACAGTGAGAAACTGAAAAGCAGGTTTCAGATTTCCAGAGACACGTCCAGCAGCACAGTAACATTAACAGGACAGAACATGCAGACTGAAGACACAGCTGTGTATTACTGCGCTCGTCAACCACAGTGAGACAGATCAACAACATCCCTGTACAAAAACAACTCATACAAAGGCGTATTAGTCCACAAGAGCAACAGTTATCTATCAAAGTCTAACAATAAAATATAATCAGACAAATCACAACAGAGTTTAAAGTTATTTTTAAATGTTTATAATTTGATTTTAAACCATATTTCTAACATAATAATGATACATCTCTAACATTGCTGCACATTATACACACCATTACAGTCACATCACTTACAAGAACTTGTTATAGTGTCGTATTTTTACCTAACAATAACCACCTCAACAAATTAGAATTTGTGTGATCATGTGTGAGAAAGTCTGAGAACATTTTGTCATGATTCTTAAGAGAGGTATAATTTTTCAGTGATTACGAGCCCAATATCCACAAGCATGAATATTAATGGTCATGCTATATTTGAAACACTTCAATATTTAATTTAAAATAATAGTATTTGATAAAAAGGCATATGTTCCAATACAAATCAACATATCCTCTGAGAGGCGCTCATAATCTACTTACACAACATCTTCTCAAAATGTTGAGGTTTAAATGACTGAGAGATTAAAAGGACTGAGAGAGGGTTGATGTCCTCCTGGGATTTCCATCACAGTCGTAAACTCTATTAACAAAATACATTTTACAACATGTCTAAGATCTAAGACATTACAGACCTTTTTTCTTTAACAGTGTATTAATAAACTAGGCTTCATAATGCACACTGTTTGATGAATTAGTAAGTAAATAGCAGTAGCTCTTATATTTTGTGAATTTGTATTTTGTGAATTGCTGTCTTTAGTATGTATTTAGTTCTGTTGCACCTTTTGTGAAAGCCTAAACACTGTCATGCGAATCAAATGGTTTAAAGGACTAATATGGTAATATTGTGGGGGAAAAGCACTAACTTAGTTTGTTAGAAAACATCACAATCAAGTCCAAACAAAAATACACACAGAAGTGAGAGGAAAAAAACAGTCCCCCCCACACACACCTCTAGTATGAATGCTAACCACCCCTAACGCTCATTTTGGCCTTTATAAAGGCCCCAAGCACTGATATAAATATCAACCTAAATTTAGTGTCTAAGCCTTGCTGCAAGATTCTCATATGTATAATTCCCTTTATTATTGATGTATAAATAATGGAAGTTAGTAAAGATATTTCTGTTATGGAAAAGCAGATTTGTTCCAATAAAAAGCCACATATTCATCCATCTATCCATCCATCCATCCATCCATCTTCTAACACTTACTCCTTTTCAGGGTAATGGGGAAACTGGACCGTATCCCAGGGAGCATCGGGCACAAGGCAGGGTACACCCTGGACAGGGTGCCAATCTGCCACATATTCACCAGAAGATAAAAAATTTAAATATGTTCTCCCCCATCATAACCAGATAAGCAAATACAAGCGTCAGTGCTGGATATCACACTATTTATAGCATGTGATGGTCTCTGTTAAACTTTGGAGAAGCCCCAAATACAAACAACACATACCATGTTCTCTACATTTGCTTCCAGTGAGTGGTTTATCAAATTCATTCATTTACTACAATAAATATGCAGCATATCTTCTGTGAGATATCACCATGTGTTTTCTTACACAGATGTGCATGGTGTTGAACTGACTCAGACTGCTTCCAGTCCAGCCAGATCAGAGTCTCTCCATCAACTGCAAGGTTTCATATTCAGTTACAAGCTATCATACAGCTTGGATCCACCAACCATCAGGTAAAGCTTTGGAATGGATCAACAGCATTGATTATGATGGGGATACTTATAAGAAAGATTAACTTAAAGTGTATTACTGTGCTCGTGATCTACACTGACACGACAAACTGCAGTGCTGCACAAAAACATCATCTTCATCACAATTCAGTTCTGTATTTAAATAATAACCACATTTGACTGAGCAAATAATCCCCACATTATAAACACTACAGCATAGACACCAAGATCATTATTTATTAATACAAAGAATTGCTAAGATCATGCTTAAGAAAATATATTATTATCTGTTTTGTAGCTGTTTGAAATTAAATTCGCTTGAATGTCCAGCTAACATATACCACTTGCTTTACATGTTTGAAAGCTTTTTGTTTCACTTCATATATTTAATTCAAATGCTACTTAAAATAATTGGTAATAAATATTAATTTATTACTCAGATACACAAAAAATATTTGTTGTTGTCTGTTAAAGATGATGTTGACTCAAGACACAACACGTAGAGGACTGCAATGATTGTCATAACGATCTCTTTCACTACCTGTTTTATAGCAGTGGTTATAGCTGGAATAATGTGAGTGATAACAAGAAGTCCTTTGGGTTGTAACAGGAACTCTGTTTGATTCATTGTTGATTATTGTCCTCCAGAAGTGTTTTATTCCTTACTGAATCTGTCACTGAGCTCCTCTGCTTCCGTGGTATTTTAGATAAAGCTTCAGGTGTTATATAAACTGTAAGGCTGGTGCCAAGATGTCTGAACCTAGAGAGAACTACTCTCTGATTACAAAGGACAACTTCGAGAATGAACACTCAACCTTTCTCCCACAGAATTAGCATCCACACCTGAGACAGCACATCATGCTGAGTGGAGCCTGGAAGATACTCACTTCCTCTCTCCCCCACACACTTCTATTTCTCTATATTAAGATCAGCTCAAAAATTGGCATCTCCATCAGAGTCAGACTGGAAGATCCTCACTTCCTACAGACCCACAGAGCATCTGGGTATTTAGGGGAGACCTGCTCAAAGATTTGGGGAATCTGTAGACAGATTTTCCACACGATCACTGTGTGTAGTTTTTCTCTATCAGGTATGTAAGTATTGTCCCTCTTATGTTGTGTTATTACATTTTGGATTTGATTGGAATGTAATGTTTCATGTAATTCTTTCTTATTATTATCAATAGTAGTGTTGCATTTGGATATTTTCATACCTGGTTAAATAAATTATTAGACTTGATTATATTCTGAATTATTCTGAATGTATTTTCTCTAATAAATTAAATTCCTTGTTACAGCAAATCTGCAACCAGGTTAGTACAGTTAGTACAGTTTGGCATTAAGTTAAGTGTACTTAGTGTGTACAGGCTCAATAGGAAATATCTTTTTAAGACAACATAAAGTTGTTCGACCGTGTCTAAATAGGGGGAAGTCTAAACCTCTGGTTATTGTTATCTTTCTCTAGTTAATGTGTACATAGGAAACTAGCACATTCGCCTCACACCTCCAGGGTCCGGGGTTCGATTCCCGCCGTGTGTGCAGAGTTTGCAGGTTGGTAAATTGTCCATAGTGTATGAATGGGTGTGTGAGTGTGTATGTGATTGTGCCCTGCGATGGACTGGCACCCTGTCCAGGGTCTACCCTGCCTGTGCCCGATGTTTCCTGGGATAGGCTTCAGGTTCCCCACGACCCTGAAGAAGGAATAAGCGGTTGAAGATGGATGGATTATTGGTCTGTAGATTTTAGATGTCATGACCTTTGACTAGAGATAACATTTGCCAATGTGTTACCTAAGTGTTACTATCTGAGAGGACTAATAAAGTACTAAAGGCAGCATAAAGAAATACGTCATAATATATTTGATCATACAGATGTAATATACACATTGTAGAACATATTACATGAATCAAATCTAAATTATCTTATAAACTTATAAATAACATTGTAATATGTGATAATAACTGGAGTTATTTCAGGGCATAAGGTTATTATACGTAATTATAATTTATTTTGAGTTTAACAATATGTTTTATATCTTTAAAGCATCTGTCATTGTTACGGTCACAGAAACAGGATACATCTGCAAAGATAACCATGTTAAACCTGTTCATTAGTGTTACAAAGATGGAATGAACTCATAAAGTGTCTTCCTAATATATATTTTCTACAAATGAAGTGGCATTTACCACTTGATTTCGAAACCTGTCAACCACAAGAATGAGCTCTGTTGAATTCTAAAACTGTGATCTTTGTTGTTGCTGTATTTTTCTTCTTCTTCACCATCCTTTATACTGTGTGGGGAACAATGTACGTATGGGTCAGATTTTGAAACCACATTTTTATACGGGCATAATTGTGCTTAATGGTATTTTTAATGGCATATGTACTTTAAAGGCATTGACTAAATTTATGTATAATTACCAGAAGACATGGTTATAATAGTAGCACTACTTGTATTGTTCTCTGCTTGATATATCACTTTGCTTATTTGTAAGTCGCTTTGGATTAAAGCGTCTTCCAAGTGAATAAATGTAAATGTAACAATGGCAACAACAGACTTTCTGGAAAATGAGTACAAGCTTTTCAAGAATTTTTATTTATTTCTTTGTTTAAAACATTACAATACATTAGTTTAATAGTGCATCACTAGCTCTAATGAGCATGATTGTTTTTTGTTAGAAGAAAAAGTTTATTTTTAGTTTAGTTTATTAAACTATGAATTATGTGGAATTTTTGCTAATTTTATAATGGGGGCCAATAATTCTGGAAGGCACTGTACAGTATACAGTGTTGAATCATTGATGCTATGATGCTTTTGATTACTTCACAAGGGCTCTTGTAAAGAGTTGTGATTTCTTGTTTGATAATTTAATGTATAGATACTCTGATAACTTAAAAAAAACCAACAACATTAATTTACACATTATAGTGTTATAATGATCAATCACTGCTGTCATTGGTAAACACTTGAGTAGTAGTGAGAGGTTAAGGCTGTTTCAGTATGTGTGCGAGCTTGCCCACATCTCCTGAGCCCAGCTGCAGTTGTGTGAGAGCTCCTGATTGACAGCTTTGTAACAAATGCTCAAACTGTGCAGCTGCATTCTGCTTAAATTGCAGGGATCTGATGCCACACAGTGATAGACCTGTCAGGAGTCAGTAGCCCAAACTTACACAGGACTGAACACACAACTTAGTTTTCACCACAGAGAGAAATGGTAAGAGCTTCTTACTGTTGAAAAGTAGAATCCTACACCACTGAATCAGGTTATAAATATATAACAAGAGGATAGTAAGAATGGGCATTTTGTCCTGGGCGTCTTTCCCCCTTTTTACACTAGATTGCAGCAGTGAGCAGCAGATTGTGGGGCACTCAGATCTAGAGATTGGGCCTGATTTATCAGATTTATTTAGTAAAGTTGTGTAAGTTGTGCGTACGTGTTTGTTTAAGCCAAATCAAACTAAAATTGTCTGCCCAATTAAAAAAAAATTTTCATACTTGCATGGATACGTTGACCTCACATTTCTGTATGCCCTACTGGAAGGAGAATGGGCAATATTGCACTTCAGTTTTATCTGTTCTTGCAAGTCCAACACATTTTTACCATT
The DNA here is from genome assembly GCA_012411365.1 of Ameiurus melas. Taxonomy (NCBI): domain Eukaryota; kingdom Metazoa; phylum Chordata; class Actinopteri; order Siluriformes; family Ictaluridae; genus Ameiurus; species Ameiurus melas. The sequence continues at coordinate 18,361,571 of CM022753.1, forward strand.
AATAAGTGGGTAAACTTACATTCCCAGTGATTAAACTCCCCCTTTCACTAACTTGTTGCTTATAGCTTGTTGCTTATTTTTCAGTTTGTAAATCACACTGTGTCTTTACATTTCTTATATTCTCTTGCACTCTAGCAGGTCTTATTGCCCACATTCATAAATTAACTGTTCATGACATGTTGAAGATGTGATTTATATGTGCACATACATAGAAAAGTGGATTAAAAAGGATGGAGCTCATTTTCGGTTCATTTAGACTATTTCGAGGTTAAATTAAATTAATCTTAGAACTGAACTGTAGATTAAGCTGTTTAATCCACATGTAAATACACCATGGGATGATAGGGGGCGCTGTTGTACTTTGTATCTCCATACCATTATATTATTTCTGCTTTTCAGTTTAAGCTCATATAAGGTGCCATCAGCTATTACAGCATCATACATCCCTGACATCATCATGAATAAATTAATATTCGTGCTACTAATCAGCATGTGTGTCCCCTGTGAGTTGTTCTGCTGATTAAAAAAAAAAAAAAAGTACAGTTTCAATGCTGATATTTTAATTGTCTTATCTTCATAACCTCTCTCTACTTGGTGTGAAAGGCCAGATTTTGTCGGACACAAGGCAGGGTACACCCTGGACAGGGTTCCAGTCAATCACAGGGCACAATCACATACACACTCACACACCCATTCATTCTGTGTTAATGAGTAGTATATGAGGTTGCATTTAGTTGAATAATGCCATCCCATTTTCCACATCTAATTTACTTGGCACAGATTTGATTGACAATGTTAACTTGTTAACTGCTGAAAGAATGCTTGCTTATCTCTTTTAATTTGGCATTCTGCCACAAACAATGTGATTTAGTCATCGTCAGTGAAAATTTTTTGTAGTGATTTTAGATTGCTCAGGTCCAAGAGGTGTGTGTGATTAGTGATGAAGCTAAATTCTGCAGGGCAGTGCAGTGGCCCTCCAGGAATCTGAATTACCCATCTCTGGTTTAGAAGCTAATTTTGGTTTCAGTGGTCTCTTCTAGTGGTCTCTTCCATATTGTCTGGTATTTGTGCAAACAAAACATAATGAATTTGTTTTTAGGACTCTGATGGACTAGGATTGGAGAGGGTTTCTTTTAAATTTAATGAAAATGTGTTATGTGATTTCAGGTGGTGGGTGGAGACTCCTTCCATAAATGTTAAATAAATATTGCCTTACAAAAAATGTCACAGTGTCAACAGTTACCCACATATTTAAAATCCATAGTGGATTTAAACGGAGCATTGCCAAACAAGTTTCTGCACAAGTTGTTACAACAGAAACAATACTGCATTTGAATGAGCTGATTAATAAAAAACCTAAAATGAATCAACAAATCAAAATTGAGAATTCAGTGCAGTGGTATGACATCATTCAACTGTGTGAGTCTTTATATTATTGAAAATATTAGCTCTAATCTTTTTTAATTTTAATAAAAAACAAAACAAAACACATGTTCTCCATGAGATGAATCTCCTCATCATGATTTAAATACATTTTAAATACATTTTCCTCCAATCATCACCAGATATGCAAATACATGCATCAGGGTTGTAAATCACTCTATTTATGAGATGTGATGGTCTCTGTTAAACTTTGGAGAACAGAGAAGATCCCAGTACAAACAACACACACCATGTTCTCTACATCTCTACTGCTCCTGCTGGCAGCTGCTTCCTGTGAGTGCTTTATTAAATTCATTCATTTACTACAATAACAATAAATGTGCAGCATATCTTCTGTGAGATATCACCATGTGTTTTCCTCCACAGATGTGCATGGTGAGGAACTGACTCAGCCTGCTTCCATGACAGTCCAGCCAGACCAGAGCCTCTCCATCAACTGCAAGGTTTCATATTCAGTTTCCAGCTATTATACAGCTTGGATCCGACAACCTGCAGGAAAAGCTCTGGAGTGGATTGGATACATTCATAGTGCTGGTAGTACATATTACAGTGACAAACTGAAAAATAAGTTCAGCATCTCCAGAGACACTGCTACTAACACAATAACAATTAGAGGACAGAATCTGCAAACTGAAGACACAGCTGTGTATTACTGCGCAAGAGACTCACAGTGACACAGAATAGTGGATTCCCCTTACAAAAACTTGTTAGAGACATCCTCTCAATGCAACTAATAAACCATCTCTGTCACACTTTTACTTTCTTTTTGTTGTAATTGCTTGTCATTTTTAAACAGAGTCATTTTTAAATCAAATAAACATTCTTCAAAGACCACTGAACCATTATTATTATTTTCATTGTATAGAATATTTAATAAATAATTGTAATATGTTTTGTCAGTGGACTCAAGAATAATACACTTGTTTCCAGCAGTGTGTTGTGTTTAACTCAACATGCTGCAGGATTTCAGTCCTTCACGGCGTAGTGTGTTTCCAATTGTTTTCTTGGTGACTATGGTCCCAGCTGCCTTGAGATCATTGACAAGATCCTCCTGTGTAGTTCTGGGCTGATTCCTCACTGTTTTCATGATCACTGCAACTCCACGAGGTGAGATCTTGCATGGATCCCCAGGCCGAGGGAGATTGACAGTTATTTTGTGTTTCTTCCATTTGCGAATAATCGCACCAACTGTTGTCACCTTCTCACCAAGCTGTTTGGCAATGGACTTGTAGCTCATTCCGGACTTGTGTAGGTCTACAATCTTGTCCCTGACATCTTTGGAGAGCTCTTTGGTCTTGGCCATAGTGGAGAGTTTGGAATCTGATTGATTGGTTGCTTCTGTGGACAGGTGTCTTTTATACAGTTAACAAACTGAGATTAGGAGCACTCCTTTTAAGAGTGTGCTCCTAATCTCAGCTCGTTACCTGTATAAAAGACACCTGGGAGCCAGAAATCTTTCTGATTGAGAGGGGGTCAAATACTTATTTCCCTCATTAAAATGCTAATCAATTTATAACATTTTTGACATGCGTTTTTCTGGAGTTTTTTGTTGTTATTCTGTCTCTCACTATTGAAATAAATCTACCATTAAAATTATAGACTGATCATTTCTTTGTCAGTGGGCAAACGTACAATATCAGCAGGGGATCAAATACTTCTTTCCCTCACTGTACATAACCAGAATCAGAAGAAATACAAGTTTCTAAAAGGTTGACACAGTTATGCACCTTTACATGAGTAATATGTGATCACATATGAAAAACCTGCAAGATGACATTTCAACATGTTATGCCCTGAAATGATACATGAGAATTCAAGTAAACACATGTGAGATCATGTGAATAATATGATCACCTGTGAAAAATGAACATGATCCAAGGGGGAAAAAATAATCATTTAAAATAAATCATATGCAATTAAATAAATAAATAAAAACACACTTCAGGTTAAAAAAATATTATGAAAATGAATCAATTGTTCATTAAATAAGTAATGTTCTTCCAAAAAAAAAGTTTCTACTTTGAACATTTTGTTGTAGGTTTCTACACAGAACATTTTAATCATCCACTCATCTATACACTGAGCAGCCTGTGGTTGTGGATTTAATACATCCATAGTGGTCATGGACACTCCCTATTCAAATAGAGTCGGGTATAAACAGCATGTTCTTGACTGTTCTACTTTCCAGTGAGCTCTGTTATAGATAACACTCCCATACACTTTCAATCTGGGTGAAGCAGAACTCAGAGAAGGATGATGTTAGGACATTGTATTTTATTTCTTCTCATTTCATGTAAGTTTCAGAATTTTTCTTGTTTTGATTACTAGGAAAATTAACCATTCTGTCACGATAAGCATTATAACATAACATTACCTAGTTAGGCTATTGTATTGTATTGGTGTTAATTTCTGATATTACGTGTATTGCTAAAAACCTCCAACATTTTCTCCTTGGTAATTTCAGATAATTATAATTATTTCTTTATTAATTCATTTTCTTTAATCTTTATCTGCTAGATTCTTATGGACAGTCCCTGACCTCCTCTGCTTCTGTGGTGAAGAGACCTGGAGAGTCAGTCACTCTGTCCTGTACTGTCTCTGGATTCTCTATGAGCAGCCACTACATGAGCTGGATCCGTCAGAAACCAGGAAGAGGACTGGAGTGGATCGGATACATTGACACTGGCACTGGCACTGGCTTTTCTCAGTCTCTGCAGGGCCAGTTCTCCATCACTAAAGACACCAATAAAAACATGCTGTATCTAGAAGTGAAGAGTCTGAAAGCTGAAGACACGGCTGTTTATTACTGTGCACGAGACTCACACTGACACAACAGACTCTAGAGCTGTACAAAAACTTACACAAGCACGTCCTCATGAGCTGTAAATATTCCCTCAGCAGGAAACTGAACCCCAGAGACAGTTATTATAAACAACATCCATTCACATTCAGCACTCAGATTTTACTTCTTCATTTCAAATGCTAAAGTAAATGTCTCAAGTTTTTTCTAGTAATTATTAATAATTCCCATGTGTTATATATCACACCAAAGAAATGTAAGAAAATGTAAAAAATGTGACATGTCCCACTCTACGCTATGCAGTTAAAGTATGTTGATATTACTCAGCAAATTAATGATAAGATAGATGTAAAGGTTAAGCAAACACAGGTGTGTCTTCCATCTGCACATTCTGATGCTGGAGAGTTACTGTGTTACTGGAGGTGTCCCAAGTATTGCTGAATCAGTTTTTCAGTGAATCCGTATACCCTGTGTTTCCACTGTGCTTATACATTTTTAGAATTATACAAAGTTGTTGTTGTTTATAGAGAACTTAAATAACTGACACTGAAAATATTGTTTCTATAATGAAACAGTATCAGGAAAGTTCATATTTACTGTACTTGTAGGAAAAAATACCAAGGTACATCCCACTTTCCCAGCTTTTGCCTTATCAGCTGTACAGTAACCTAGCTGTGACATGCTGCTCGGACTTTGTTATCTGCTTCATGACAAAAGAGTATAAATTAAAAAGAATTGATAACATGCAACTTTAATAATGTTGCCTACCTTCCTGCATATACCATTTGCATTTACATCTATTTGAAAAAAAACAAAAAAAAAAAAAACATGCGTGCACACACACACACACACACACACACAGACTACTAAACCACTAACATAAGATTGGTTTGTGTTTCGGTTCAGCTCTAGAATTATTCTTACAGTATATTGTTCTTAATAATTATTCATGCAAGAGGAGAACAATATCAAACAAATACACTGTGATAACTGTGATAAATACTATGCTTCATAGTAATCACATAGTTATTTGTCATTAGTTGTTACTCTGAGTTCTGTTTTTGAAAACTCCCACAAACAACATAGATATGTAATGAGTAAAAAAACTAGGAAAAATTGGAACAAAAAACAAAAACAAACAAATAAACAAAAAAATAAACGAGTTGTTCTTAAACCAGGCCTGGCTACCATATAAGAAATTAGTTTGCTCTGTAGAAGAAATAAACACTGGTTTAACCTTTAACTCTGTTGATGAAGTTGTTTGGCTTTGCTGCAGCTTTGGAGACAGAAAATTAAGAGAAAGGATGTTGCCAATTTTCAAGAACAAAAAATAACAAGTATTTATTTTTAGTTCTTTTGCAGTGGTGGATTATTGAAAGGATCAAACATAAATGTCCAGTACATTTGCTTATTTGTATATATTCACTCACTAATATCTCAGTGTCACGTTGTGCTCAATGTATGATTTATTGTATGTATGACGTCTTAGGTGTTCAACTTATGACCTGATTGTCACAATGCACTTTTCTAAAAAAAATATATTAAATATAGCTTTTGAATAATTATCGACACATATAGTAGTGCCATCTTCTCTGATTTGTGGCAGGAATGTTTGAAACAGAGTTCCTTCTGGAATATGAGATGTACACATATTTCTTGTGAGGACTTCATCATCATCATCATCATCATCATCATCATCATAATGAATATAATGTTTATAGTGCAACAATATAACAGTTTTAGTGTTCCTTACCAAAGTATTGTACCAGTATCTTAGTACACTTAAAAATGTTAAAAAATTTAAAGTTCTATTAAGCACTAAATATACGCCATATATGCTCTTGAATTGTTTTATCTTACTGTTTATAGCTCAGCATGTGACTGAGCCCAACATCACCATGAGCACCAGTACAATGGACAACGACGTTTATCTGCTTTGTTGGTTGGATGGTTTTTCTCAGAAAAAAATAAGTGTTGAGTGGTACAAGAGTAACACGTTGCTCACAGAGAAAGCAACCATGAAGATATTCGAAAGTCTCAACAATGGAGAAAGGACATTTAATGCACTGAGCCAACTCAGCATTAATGCACAGCAATGGAATGAAGGCACAGAGATCGCCTGTAAAGCCACACACAACTCCAAGACCTTCAGTAAAACATGGAGCAAGTGCAAAGGTCAGTTCTGCAGAAAAACACTGCAAATTAAAACTCTTCCATGATGTCTAACTGTAAGCAAATAATCTCTCACATATTGCAGCTGAACCCACATCCAAACCACTTATACGTCTGGAGAAACCTGCTCTCATGTCAGTATTGACAGAGTCAGAGGTAACAGCTTCCTGTGTTGTTGAAACTGTGCACAATACCAGAGTGTCATGGTTTGTAGATGGAAGGGGAAAAACGGACAGAGTCACCTTAAAAACACTGGATGGGAGAACTGTTAGCAACCTGACTATCTCTACAGATGTTTGGAAAAACTTGAAGACATTAAAATGCACAGCTAAGCATCCATGCTTTGACACAGTAGAGAAGACAATTAATATTACAGGTATGTTCTGTATATAATTTTTAATTATGTCATCAGGGGCAACTTAAAAAAAACACAGTTTATGACTTATCGCAGTTGTGGAAATCAGTCACATGATCAAATATTTTCTACTATATACAGCTTGTACATAGACAGATAGACAGATAGACAGATAGACAGATAGATAGATAGATAGATAGATAGATAGATAGATAGATAGATAGATAGATAGATAGATAGATAGATAGATAGATAGATAGATAGATAGATAGATAGATAGATAGATAGATAGATAGATAGATTGTGCGGTTTTCCAGTTTGCCCCACATATATTAGTTATTTAAACAGTGATTGGAGACACAGCATTTAGATGCATGGGGGATCCTAAATGCCATCTGTGCACACATTAGGTTCCATGTTGGAAAAGTAACTTTAAAATATTTCACTTTAGTCAAACATTTTAACTCATAACACTTTACATTATGTTTCTCAGACCCTGTACAGAAAACTCTGTACAGACATACTGAAGGGAGACAGCGCAGTTCTGGAGTGTGCTGCAAGAGATCTGCCTCTGGTGAGCTCTCTGTCACCTTCCAGGCCAATGGAATAGGAGTCCTTGAACGTCAGTATGTGGATCTGCCCAAAGGAGTGGACACTCTGACTGCACGCTTCACTGTTCCCACTACACACAGAAACAAATACCATTGGTTCACTTGTCAGATTCAGCAAAGCCGTTCCATACAGTGGACGTCCAATTCTACAGAAAACCTTTTGTGGTAAGGAACATTTCAATCTCAATCTCTAGATCATCTGAATACTGGCAATATTTACAAGTCAAAATAAAACTGAAGTGGGGGAAAAGGAACACTGGCAGAAATGCCAGCACAGTCAGCATGGGGTGTAAATTCTGGCTCTCAAATTTCATCAATTAGCACATCACTCGAGTTCATACTGTAACTGGTCTCAACTTGAAATGTACATGGGAATGTTTTTTTTATTCCTCGCTTATGCAGTTCTTAGTTTTGTTGTTATTTTTCCATGATATTTCCTTTTAAATACAAGTGGTTATAGTTTCAAATATAGGGATCCTGATTCCTCTATTCTAGAGCTATAGAGCTATCTCACTGCTACATTTTAACACTGTGATTTTAGGAAATACATCTGTAATTTAATCACATGTAAATGAATCACATGAAATGAATCATATGTAAATGAATCATATGAAAATGAATAAATAAACAAAGGCAAAAATAATTAAATAAAGATAGTCGTGAAGGGGTTAAATTTCAAGAAACCTGTATTTTTAGTTTATATGAACCCTGATTTTTAGTGGAAAAATATTTTTAAAATAAAAATGGTTTATTAGGCGCTGCGATGGACTGGCGCCCTGTACAGGGTGTACCGGGCCTTGTGCCCAGTGCTTCCTGGGATATGCTCCAGGTTCCCCTTGACCCTGAAGAAGGAATAAGCGGTAGAAGATGGATGGATGGATGGATGGATGGATGGTTTATTAGGTTTCCACTATAGAAATTGGAGTTTATAAAGGAAAGGGAAATATATAGTATATAAATGTACAGTTCTGTTGAAGAATGCTTGCAATGCTAGCTTTAGTGTTTAATTCTGATTTGTACAATAGACAAAAGTTAAAATTACTCAACAACTACTGACCAATCAGAATCAGAATAAATACTTTGAGTTCATCTGAGAACAAACAAAAAACTCTTCCCTTGATTTCTTGAAGTAGGAGTATGAAGCAGATCTGTACTACTATGTTCTTTTAGGTTCAAGTACGGTGACAAAATAACAAACAATCCATTGTTCTTACAGAATTTACTGAAGAGAAGATATACTTTGATGAAAACAAGTATGAGCAGCTGTTGACGGCACCTTCTAGAATTTAGATTAAGGATTCTAATATGCTTTATTGCTGTATTTGTTTGAATGAAACATTTCAATGACTAGTTTTACGTTGATAGATGCAAGTGAGTAAAAAGTTGATTCAATTTTAATTAATGTTAATTAATTTTTTGAGACTTTTATTCAAATGAAGGGTATATATTCAAAACCATTCCACAATTTAAATTACATTTGTATTAGTAATGTTATTTTATATGGAAGAATTTTGTAGACAATATTAAAAACCAATTGCAATCTGTATTTGCAATTGCATTTCCTATTTGTGGATGCATAAATTGTGACATGCAATTGCTAATTGTGTATTACATTTGCATTTTCATTTACTTGAACATACATTGTCTGCCAAATTTCAAATGGAAATGCAAACTCCATTTGCAATTCCATTTCCTGTGTGTTACACATTATGACCCTGCCATATTGAAATAGCAATAGCAATTACCCTGTTTGTACTTCCTCAGTTTTGTGTATGGAGCCTGCCAAAATTGAAATGGAATTGAAAATCCAATTGAATTTCTTATCCCTTGCACAGAAACCTGTCAGTCAGTGTTGGGGGTGGGCGTATACTATTGGCAGGGGTTCAGTATTTGCTGAGGGGCATGCAAGATCAATGTTGGTGCCCCCAATATCATTTCTGAACTTTGGACTGTTGAACAGAATATAATAGAATATAATAGAGTAATGTGTGATATTATATACTGTGTGCTATGTATATGCAATACAATGTACAATAAACACAATTCATAATATTTAAATAATACAGTGCAATTAGACAAAGGTCAGAAAAAATAATACCCTTGACATTCTGTTCCCCCACATCTGAAATGATGGCTACTATGCCCCTGCTCCATAATATATTCTGTGCTGTACAAACTATACAGTGGCAAGACAAAGTATGTGAACCCTTTGGAATTAGTTGGTTTCTTGCATTAATTTTTAATAAAATGTTATCTAATCTTCATCAAAGTCACAAGTATGGACAAACACAAAGTGCTTCAGCTAACAACACAAACAATTGCAATCTTTCATTATAGAACACATCCCATAAAACATTCACAGTGCTGTGGAAAAAGTAAGTGAACTTTGTAAGTGACTACCTTGTTGTTGTTACATGGATGATCCACAATTGTTTTTATCTTTTGTGATGGTTGTTCATGAGTCCTCTGTTTGCCCTGAGCAGTTAAACTGCCCACGGTTCTTCCGAAAAATCCTCCAGGTCCTGTGCATTCTTTGGTTTTCCAGCATCTTCTGCATATTTGATCCCTTTCCACCAGCAGCTATATGACTTTAAGATCCATCTTTTCACACTGGGGACAATTGATGGACCCGTACACAACTATTACAAAGAGTGAAAATATTCACTGATGCTCAAGAAGACAACGTGATGCATCAAGAGTTGGGGGGGTGCAAACTTTTCACTTACATTTCGCACAGCACTGTGAATGTTTAATGGGATGTGTCAATAAAGACATGAAAGATTATAACTGTTTGTGCTGTTATCCTATGCACATTGTGTTTGTCTATACTTATGATGAAATGAAATTCAATTTTGTGACCAATTAATGAAGAAAACCAATTAATTCCAAATGGTTCACATACTTTTTCTTGCCATTGTATATTCTATCCACTAACGCTAACACTTACAGGGAGCATTTTTACATTGAAAAATCCTTCATTTAGTATGTTTTTAAGCATTTTGTTTTATGAGGATGTTTTAGTGTTTGTTTGTAGCATAATTGTATGTGTATGATATAGAATAGACCTAGTGGAGAGTTTTCGTTAACTACCTTGCATACAGTATATGAAAGAGTGGTTAAAAACTATCAAAAATATATTTTTAAAAGTGCTTAAAACTATTAAAAACTAAACGCGATGGTAGATCAGGTCTTTAAGACACATATTTTTTTATGACAAATATTTCATTTTTGTATGAAAAATAATTTAATAATTTTAACTGTACGATTATTTTCAATAGAATCATAAGCAGAAAAAAATGCTTAAATGTTCCAAATGATTAGTTCTAAGCAACTTCTCAATCAGAAGCAACTCAAAGTCTTTGGAAAGCCTCTGGAATTATTAAATTATTATGTCTTGAAAATCACCTTAGCCAAAATAAAAATCTAGTCCAGAGGTTTACGTTGCCAAAATTCAGGCTTCTATTGAAGAATCATAAAAGCTGCGATATCTGTAGGTCATCTGATTACAGTCAATGTTCATGCTTTTATACTGTACTAAAAAATGATCTCATTAGGCTTGGCTTTCCCATGTTTTCTTTTGAAAAAGAATTTCCCATTTCTTTAAACACATTTTTGATTACTCACCACAATTATGTTTCTTTCTTCTTATCTTATTTATAAAGGGGGTGCAAGTTCAGTCAGCATATTTTTAAGAGGTTTTTATTTTACTGTTCTCGGTCCTGGACTTCAACAATACATCTTAAGAAATCAACATGTCATCATCAAACTGTATTTAAAGATGCAGACTTAAAAAGACGTAGTACAACCCCTTAATAAATACCATTAACATACCAATATATTTACAGATTTTTTTTTTTTAAATATATACCATTTGCTTTAAAAATATTCCATTTTTTCCCCCTCCATCTCCCCCTCTCCTTCTGTTGAGCCACATATGGAGATGCCAGTGATCCTGACCCTTTCTGGTCTCTGGACCTGCTTGATCCATCCTAATGCCCTACCTCTCTCAATAGATCAAAAAACAGACTTCATGTAAAAACCATAATAAACATTCTTTTAGTTTCACACTTTCCGTAGTTACCCGGAGGAGGATGGGTTCCCTTCTGAGTCTGGATCCTCTCAAGGTTTCTTCCTCATATCATCGTAGGTAGTTTTCCCTTGCCACCATCGCCACCGGCTTGCTTAGTAGTGATAAATTCACACACTTAAATCTGTATCCTGTATTTATAGGTTTCTGTAAATAAAATTGAATTGAATTGAATAGAATTTTTTCGAGTGAGGGAGATACTTGGAAATTAACTGATGTTAACGTTAATCCCTTTGCCCTCTCAGGCAACAGTGTTAATCCATCCATCCATCCATCCATCCATCTTCAACCGCTTATGCGTAATTGGGTCGCGGGGGTAGCAGCTCCAGCAAGAGACCCCAAACTTCCCTTTCCTGAGCCACATTAACCAGCTCTGACTGGGGATCCCGAGGCGTTCCCAGGCCAGTGTGGAAATATAATCTCTCCACCTAGTCCTGGGTCTTCCCCGAGGTCTCCTCTCAGCTGGAAGTGCCTGGCACACCTCCCTAGGGAGGTGCCCCGGGGGCATCCTTACTAGGTGCCCGAACCGCCTCAACTGGCTCCTTTCAACGCAAAGGAGCAGCGGCTCTAATCTGAGTTTCTCTCGGATAGCTGAGCTTCTCACCCTATCTCTAAGGGTTTTGCCTTCCGACTCAACTCTGTTTTCGTCACAACGGTGCGATGAAGCGATTGTTCATGAGTGAGGGGACATTGGAGCGGGAGATTGGCCGGAGAATCGGAGCAGCGGGAGCAGTGTCGCAACAGTGTTAAATGTTGATTAACTTCAAGACATACAGTGATAATAAAAAAAAAAAAAAAAAAAAAAAGATAGGTCAAGCTTACCAATCTCTGTTTATCCACTTGGACATTGCTGTCCTCGTTTTAATGCACTGTTTTTCATTGTCCCCTTGTTTTTCTGTTTTGCGCCTCAGAATGCTTCCCTCCTCGACCCATTTTGGTCATGTCACATTATTTATAACCTTTTTAGAAAGAAGTTTTTCAAAGAATTATTTTGGCACAATGGTGAATACCCTCCCGTGCACTCAGATAAACTCCTGACAAATAATTGTTTTTACATATTATCTTTGGCCTTGAGTAATAAAATATAAGTAAATCAATGCAATGTTATACATTTTACCTTAAGTCTTGCTTTATTTAGCGTTAGATATTTATCATTACATTTATTAGGGATTATCTGTGGCCTGTATTCTCAGAAAAAAGGAAGTGAATTGTATTTTCTTGTCTTTGGAGTGGTTCCATTAACTGTGCATATTTAGTATATGTATTTCAGCTGAAAATATCAAAATAGTGTACTTTTAGAAAAAAAATATTTAATGTAGGTTACATAGTTGGATCTTAAGAACCAGTGATGTAGCTTTAAAACTTTTCTAAAAAAAAAAAAAAAAAAAAAAAAAAGCAGCAAATGACGCAAAACATGTACCATTTATGGTATCCCCAGTCGCAAAGAAAATGACTTTTTGTGAGTATATATTATTTCCTTAAAACATTTTACAGTATACTGCTTCAGAAACACCTGAATCAGAAAGACAGATGGAAAATTAGTTGTACATGAGAATTCAAGTATACACACGTGAGATCAGGTGAATAATATGATCACATATTAAACAAACCTGATCCAGGAAAAATAAAGATTCATTTGAAAGAAATCACATAAAAAAACACGCTCCATGTGAAAAAAATAGAATGAAAATAAATTAATTGTTAGATAAGTAAGGGTTCTTCATAAAATGGTTCTACTTTGAATCCTTTCTGATAGTGAAACACCCTGTTGTCGGGTCCTACATAGAAACTTATCCACTCAGTGATTATCAGTGATCAGAAAACTTGTTCTTCTGAGTGTTACAGTGATACACAGTGATGTACTAAAAGGACATGATATCTAATGAGTAAAGAGCAGTTATGGACTTGACAGCATGAAACACAGCTGGAGTCTGCTTGGCTATTCCTCTGTGAATCATTTTTATGTCTCTAGTGGGCGTGCCATGCAAATGATATCCTGTGTTTGAACCATTTATGCTTATATACATTCAGTTCAACAACATACCAGCAGTTTGTGTTCATTGTGTAATTGTTTTAATTATTTGAGATGGGACTAGGCAGAGTTTTGATTTACTTTGCTCTAGCAATGTTCATTCAATGTTAGTATTATCATTTATTTTAAATATTCATTATTTTAAACTATTACTTTCTGTCTTTTTTTATTTACTTTAATACCCATCTACGTGTATTCTTATATTTCAGATTCCTGCAGTCAGACACTAATCGAGTCTGATACAGTGATCATCAAACCTGGTCAGTCTCATAAACTGACCTGCACAGCTTCTGGATTTGACTTTAGGAGTTACTGGATGGCTTGGATCAGAGAGACACCTGGAAAAAGGCTGGAATTTGTTGCAATTATAAGATATGACAGTGGTAGCACATATTACTCCAATGAAGTTAGTGGCCGCTTCACCATCTTCAGAGACAACAATAAGAAGCAGGTGTATCTGTACATGAACAGCGTGAAGACAGAAGACACTGCAGTGTATTACTGTGCCCGTGACCCACAGTGATGCTTCTTCTTAAGTTTTTGTCAGTACAAAAACACATGCATGCTATAGTCACATGACAAGCTCACTTATTCATAAACAATGTAACAAACGTTTTTTGTCTGCTGTGACTGACATATATAAAAACCATAATGAACTTTCATTTACTTTCACTCTATCTGTTGTTACCCAGATGAGGATGGGTTCCCTTCTGAGTCTGGTTCCTCTCAAGGTTTTTTCCTCTTAATATCTTAACACCTTGACCTTTACCATATTGCTAAATTGGGATAAATTCATACATTTAAAATCTGTATCCCATGTTTATATATTTATATATATAAGCTGGTTTGAGACAATGACCACTTTAAAAAGCAAATACTAATACAATATACAAATAAAATTTAATTGAAAAATGTAATTGAATTGAATGTTACCACATGCTGACTTTTACTGCATGTAGCTTGTTGTGAATGTTTTATGGACATTTATACTGCTGTAATCACTTAAGTCAGGTCTGAATATATGCAATATTGTGTATATATAACACAACAGTCTAATAGAAATATTTTGGTAAAAGCATAATATTGAGGTTTGTTTTACTTTCTTCGATGCTCCAGCCAGTATAAAAGTTCTTCTGCATGTTCTTTTAAACACAGCAGTATTTCAATGTGTGACAGAGTGAGAACTAAGGAAGCAGGTGTTCACAGATATAGGAAACAGAGCTTAATGCAATAACACTCACACATCTGGGTTTGTAAAATAAAAATAAAATACTCACTCATTATGGGAGTGTTTGTCATTGTGCCTTGCAATGGACTGGCACCCTGTCCAGGGTGTACCCCGCCTTGTGCCCAATGCTCCCTGGGATAAGCTCCAAGTTGCCCCGTGACCCTGAAAAGGAGTAAGTGGTAGCAGATGGATGGATACTCACTCAATATATAAAATACTAATTCCTTATGCTCAAATAAGCAAGTTTCTTAGATTTTTATCAAATTTCCTATGAGACAAGTGTGTGTTGATTTGGGCATCTAGTGTCCATGTGGAATGACGTATAGATTCGTTTACATAACTAAATTTAACTTACATATCCAGTCTTTAATATACAAATCAACTGAATCATCGAAGAATAATTACATAGTGACTTATTAAAACCTTTAGAAGAGAGAAACCAACAGGCTGTTTTGAATGGACCAGCATAACAATATGCAAATGCATATGCAAAACTTCCCCACGTACAACTACAAATAGAGAAAAATCAGCCTCGGTCACTGTGAGCTCTGTAGAATTTAACTCTGCTTTTAGTTCAACGATGTTCCTTCCATTTTTGCTGCTGCTGGCAGCTTCATCCTGTGAGTTTCACTTCAATAATGAACTCAGAGCTGCTAGCAAATTAATTCAGTTACTGTATCAACTACTGTACATACATTTGTGACTGAAATTGTGACATCTCTTATTTACAGATGTGGGATGTGCAGTAGAACTCACTCAGATCACCTCAGTGATGTTAAAGCCAGGAGATTCTTTAACCCTCAGCTGTAAAGTATCCGGCTACTCTGTTACTGATAACAGCTACGCCACAGCTTGGATTCGACATCCTGCAGGAAAAACTCTGGAGTGGATAAACCACATTTGGGGTGGTGGAGATACTTATCATAAAGATTCTCTAAAAAGCAAGTTCAGTATTTCTAAAGATGGCTCCAGCAGCACAGTGACTCTGAGAGGACAGAATCTGCAGACAGAAGACACAGCTGTGTATTACTGCACCCGCCGCCCACACACTGATGCTTCTACTTGGGTGTCAATACAAAAACATGTGCGTGATCCTCACACACTGAGCTCATATTTTCATCATCAGTGTATTAGATCTAAGGAACATCGAGACTAATACTGAATTCTATAACTTTCCTCTATGCTTAGAAGAACATCTGGAATAAGAAACATTTCCTGAAATCTCACCTCTGTAAAATAAGGAGACTGATGGGTGTTTCTGAATTTTAGCAAAATTCACCATATAAGCAAATACACACATTCAAAACGTCTGTTTATGTGGAACGCCCACTATACAAGTCATATGTAAGTTGTTATTATGGAATGATAAACTATTACCTAAGCTAATTAATATGAACCTGTGATTTCTACAAGTGTCAGACCTGCTGTTATGAAAAATAATCAACACCTTCTGACTAATGAGATTCGAGAATTCAGCAGCACTGTGATATAAGTGTATTTAATATCTTTAAATACACTTTTAGGATGCTTCTTTATTTTGGCTTTAAATGACATTAGAGAAGCACACTTCACAGAGTGTGAAGAACAAACTCCATCATGAAGACAGGGTTATATATTACTTCATATCCCTCTGATACTGTATCTGAGTGCTTTCTCTCTTTTAAACAGTGGTGCTACAAATACTACAATGTGGAATTCATACTTTCTTAATTTGTATTGCTGCTCCATGTGAGAAGTTTTTATTAACAGCAAGAACATTTTACTCTTTTTCTTTAATATTCCTAAATCTAGTTCTGGATATATTTAAAACAGAACTTTTGTGCCTCTAGAGGGCAGTCTGTGCAAACTCAACCATCTCAGTCTGTTGCTGTCTGCACATTTAGCCAATCTCTCTCCTCACATTCTGCTATGACTGCATCCAGACTCTCAGATTAAACAGAATTACACTTAGCATATTAGCAACTTGTGTTGATTAATAATTGAGGATCTTTGTTATGGAGAACCTGATTTCATGGAAAATCCATGAAGATCTGAACGAGCAAGATCAATTGTTAAATTGTATATGATTTCATTCAGATACATTTTTATTCAATTGGTTTAGAGTTCATTTGATAATTAAGGGTTCTTAGCTTGTAAAAATGGTTCAGAATTACAATAAACAGAATTACATGTAGCACATTAGCAGCCAGTGTTGTGCTGATCACTAATTAAGGCTCTTTGTTACAGTGAACCTGATTTTATGGAAAATCATGAGGATCTGAGTGAGCAAGATGTATAATTTTATACAAAAAAATCCCTGCTTAAACTTTTCATTTGAAATGTGAATTTGTTTGATGTTACAGTGTATAAAAACAACTTTTTTCCATTCAGAGACATTCTTCTTCAAATGGATTAAGGGTTCATTGAATAATTAAGGTTTCTCAGCTTGTACAAATTGTTCTACTAGGAAACCTTTCTGATAGTGAAACATACTGTTGAAGGGATCTACATATAACCTTATAATCATCCACTCATCTATACACTGAGCAGCCTGTAGTTGTGGACTAATACATCCATAGTGGTCATGGACACTCCCTATTCAAATAGATTCGGGTATAAACAGCATGTTCTTGGCTGTTCTAGTTTCCATTGAGCTCTGTGATAGATAACACTCCTATACACTTTAAATCTGGGTGAAGCAGAACTCAAAGAAGGATGATTTTAGGACATTGTATTTTATTTGTTCTCATTTCATGTAAGTTGAATTTTTTTCATGTTATGATTACTAGGAAAATTAACCATTCTGTCCCGATAAGCATTATAACACAACATTACCCAGTTATACTCTTCTTTTCCAGATTCTTATGGACAGTCCCTGACCTCCTCTGCTTCTGTGGTGAAGAGACCTGGAGAGTCAGTCACTCTGTCCTGTACTGTCTCCGGATTCTCAATGGGCAGCTACTGGGTGCACTGGATCCGTCAGAAACCAGGAAGAGGACTGGAGTGGATCGGATACATTAATACTGGCACTGGCACAACATTTGCTCAGTCACTGCAGGGCCAGTTCTCCATCACTAAAGACACCAATAAAAACATGCTGTACCTAGAAGTGAAGAGTCTGAAAGCTGAAGACACGGCTGTTTATTACTGTGCACGAGACTCACACTGACACAACAGACTCCAGAGCTGTACAAAAACTTACATAAGCACGTCCTCATGAGCTGTAAATAATCCCTCAGGAGACTGAACCCCAGAGACATTTATTATAAACAACATCCATTCATATTAGTGCTCAGTTTTATTTCTCCTTTTGTCTTACTCCATTAACAGTCAAAATTCCTCTGTAAAATTCTTAGCCTTTTCTTTTTATTATCTCTGGCTGGTGCTTAAAGCTGAAGACAAACATGAAATCAACATTAAGTATACGCAAAGACATTAAATGATAACATATTCAGTTTCATTACATTGAATTTCTTGATAAAAACATAACTCATAAGAAAATGTTTGCTAATGTATTCGTTTCTTCATATGCAACACTGAAACTATATTTTGATTAAATTTAATACATTTATTTGTTCCTGAAAAATTTGTCTACACAGTTTTATAAATTAAAATGTTTGAAGAAATTCTTTACTGTAGAAAGACCACTTCAATAAATGTTAAATACATGACCTATACTGCATGCAAATCTCCCCAACCTCAGACAGATATAAATACATTGCAAGTACACAGCAGTCCCTGTGTGAGGTGAAGTGAAGTGTGTTTAATAGCTTCTGTGTGTTTTACCGCTCTCCTCTACTCAGATGTGCATGGCATCAGTCTGACCTCATCTCCTGCTGAGGTTAAACCTCCAGGAGCCTCAGTGCAGTTGTCCTGTCAGTTTTCTCCAGGAAAAGGTTTGGAGTGGTTCGGGATCATATGGGGTATTGGAAGCATAGACTCTGGAGCTTCCTATGAAACTTGCTTCAGTGTCTCCAGAGACATAAGCATCAATGTGCTTTACTTAGATATTGTCACATAATAGAGGTTGCAATTGCAGAGAAGAGCTTAATTAAGCTCTTAGGCAGGCAGACAAATCCAAAACGTGAATCAAAAGCATGGTCAAAACAGGCAAAAAGGTACAATTCATGTAAATCCACCACATCCTATATACATGAAGAAATCTTAAATGATTAAAGGCAAGATGAACGCATAATACATAATGCATGGATAGAAAAATCTGCTTTAACATTTCACTTTTTTGCTTTGTCATAGACAATAAAATGTACCTAAATGTTAGACTTGCACTGTACATATTTATATTTCGTATATTTACATACCTGCACCCTCATAAGAAATGAACATTATGTTTTTTGTTTTGCTTTAAGTCCTCTGAGAGGCGATCTTTACACAACATCTACCCAACATGTTGCGGTTAAAGTGACAGAGATTAAAGGTTAAAGAACTTTGTTTAAAAACTAAAACATTAGTTTTGTTTCTACATTAAATGTTGTCTAACGTTTACTAGACAAGATATTTCCTTCTGAATTGAGAATTTAACCACACTGTGTTTGTAAAGTCTTTTGTTTGTACCTCAGTCTGTAAATTGAACGTTACCTTCATTCTAAAACCTTTAAAAGCAAAAGTGTCTATGAAATGGAAAGAAAGAAACAATGTGGTTGGAGTCACAGGAGCGGTTGGTCCTGGTACACACAACACCTAGTACGAATGCTAGCTGCCCCTTAACCATAATTCTATGATACCTACAGTGCCTTGCGAAAGTATTCGGCCCCCTTGAACTTTTCAACCTTTTGCCACATTTCAGGCTTCAAACAAAGATATAAAATTGTAATTTTTTGTGAAGAATCACCAACAAGTGGGACACAATTGTGAAGCGGAATGAAATCTATTGGATATTTTAAACTTTTTTAGCAAATAAAAAACTGAAAAGTGGTTCGTGCACAATTATTCGGCCCTTTTTCTTTCAGTGCAACAAACTCACTCCAGAAGTTCAGCGAGGATCTCTGAATGATCCAATGTTGTCCTAAATGACTGATGGTGATAAATAGAATCCACCTGTGTGTAATCAAGTCTCTGTATAAATGCACCTGCTCTGTGATAGTCTCAGGGTTCTGTTGAAAGCGCAGAGAGCATCATGAAGACCAAGGAACACACCAGACAGGTCCGTAATACTGTTGTGGAGAAGTTTAAAGCCGGATTTGGATACAAAAAGATTTCCCAAGCTTTAAACATCCCAAGGAGTACTGTGCAAGCGATCATTTTGAAATGGAAGGAGTATCAGACCACTGCAAATCTACCAAGACCTGGCCGTCCCTCTAAACTTTCAGCTCAGACAAGGAGAAGACTGATCAGAGATGCAGCCAAGAGGCCCATGATCACTCTGGATGAACTGCAGAGAACTACAGCTGAGGTGGGAGAGTCTGTCCATAGGACAACAATCAGTCGTACACTGCACAAATCTGGCCTTTATGGAAGAGTGGCAAGAAGAAAGCCATTTCTCAAAGATATCCATAAACCGTCTCGTCTAAAGTTTGCCACAAGCCACCTGGGAGACACACCAAACAAGGAAGAAGGTGCTCTGGTCAGATGAAACCAAAATCGAACTTTTTGCCCACAATGCAAAATGATATGTTTGGCGTAAAAGCAACACAGCTCATCACCCTCAACACAACAACTCCACTGTCAAACATGGTGGTGGCAGCATCATGGTTTGGGCCTGCTTTTCTTCAGCAGGGACAGGGAAGATGGTTAAAATTGAGGGGAAGATGGATGCAGCCAAATACAGGACCATTCTGGATGAAAACCTGATGGAGTCTGCAAAAGACCTGAAACTGGGACGGAGATTTATCTTCCAACAAGACAATGATCCCAAACATACAGCAAAATCTACAAAAGAATGGTTCACAAATAAACATATCCAGGTGTTAGAATGGCCAAGTCAAAGTCCAGACCTGAATCCAATCGAGAATCTGTGGAAAGAGCTGAAAACTGCTGTTCACAAACGCTCTCCATCCAACCTCACTGAGCTCGAGCTGTTTTGCAAGGAAGAACGGGCAAGAATTTCAGTCTCTCGATGTGCAAAACTGATAGAGACATACCCCAAGCGACTTGCAGCTGTAATCGCAGCAAAAGGTGGCTCTACAAAAGTATTAACGCAAGGGGGCCGAATAATTTTGCACGCCCCACTTTTCATTTTTTTATTAGTTAAAAAAGTTTCAAAAATCCAATAGATTTCATTCCACTTCACAATTGTGTCCCACTTATTGGTGATTCTTCACAAAAAAATAAAAATTTTATATCTTTATGTTTGAAGCCTGAAATGGCAAAAGGTTGAAAAGTTCAAGGGGGCCGAATACTTTCGCAAGGCACTGTATATCTTCAAGTACAGGTAATAATTACCATAAAATTTGTATCTAATCCTTGTTGTGAGTTTTTCTATATGTATAATTCCCTTTATTATTGATAATATAAATAACATAAGTTGGAAAAAGTGTGTTCTGTCATAGAAAACATTTGTTCCATTAAAAAGCCACATGTTCTTCATATGATGAATCTCCTCCCCATGTTTTAAATACATTTTAAATACTAAAATGAACACTGAGACAATCTCTTATTGTCAAATTCCCACAAAGGACCAAAGTCTGTGCTTATTGAGTACATACACTACATACATCAAGTTTAAAAATGAAAACAAATCATTGAATAAAGCTTTAACTTTTACTTTTTCAGTATGGAAAAAAAAAAATCAGGATGGTCTTTGCAGTTTTTCTGTAAAAAGCTGCCTTTTTTAAATAAACTTTATGGTGGTAACTGTAACTCTGCTTAATCCCACCACCAGGTCATTGCTTATTTCCCTGTAACAGAACCCCTGCTGTGTTTTATTCCTTACTTAATGTGATCATATTCTAGTGTGTTTGCTTATTCACCTGAAAACTAATTGTCCATGAGCTGATCAAACAGGACTGATAGATATATTTAAAACAAAATAGACACGGAACAAATTATTATATATCTAAAGTCTCATATTAGTGAATGTCGTTATAACCCAAATCACTTACATCCGTTATCAAAAGTGCCCTACGGATTCCTCAGAAGACAGTTCGATGATAAGGTTGAAATTTTGGAAAAGGCGTACGGTCTCGATGTTGAGGTGATGTGGGAATGTACTTGGAATGATGCTAAACAGACCGATGTCTCTGTAATGGCGTTTATGTCCACTTACACACATCCTGAAAGACTTAAACCGCGCAACGCCCTATTTGGTGGTCGTACTAACGCGTACAAACTGTATCACAAAGCCGACAGTAGTGAAAAAATACGATATGTCGACTTTACAAGCTTGTACCCCTTTTGCCAGGCAGAAAAATGTTACCCCATAGGACATCCACAAATAATTTTCAAGGATTTTGAACCTCTTGAAAATTATTATGGTTTTGTCAAGGCTACAGTACTGCCGCCACGAAAACTGCTTCACCCCGTCCTACCCTATAGGACCGGTGGTAAGCTTATGTTTCTGCTTTGTCGTACATGCGCCGAACATCAGAATCAAACAGACCCTTGTGGTCATACTGATGAGGAAAGAGCTATTTCAGGGTGTTGGGTCAGCATAGAGCTGTTGAAAGGTGTGGAAAAGGGTTATGTTGTGACGAAAGTGGACGAAGTGTGGCATTTTCCACAACGGTCAGAAACTTTGTTTTGTGATTATGTTAAAACATTTTTACAATACAAACAAGAGGCCAACAGTTTCCCCGCACACGTCGTGACAGACGCAGAGAAGGAATCCTACATCTCAGACTACTTTGAGAAAGAGGGGATTAAGATGGACGCTGATAAGATAATTAGCAACCCAGCATGGCGTTCTATTAACAAGCTACTGCTGAACTCTCTTTGGGGTCATTTCTCCATGCGTGAAAACTTGCCGTGTACAGAGTTAATTTCGGACCCGGAACAGTTTACTCAGCACATATTTGGGAACGGGTATGATGTTAATCACTTTTCCTTTGTTTCAGACAGCGTGGCTCTAATTCAGTGGTGTTATGCGGATGGGAAAGGGGGTCAGACTCGCAACATCAACATCTTTCTTGGGGCTTTCACAACAGCTCATGCCCGTCTAGAACTTTACGAATTAATGGACAAATTGGGTGACAGGTTGTTGTACAGCGACACAGACAATGTGATCTTTACATCTAGAGAGGGTGACTGGGATCCTCCGTTGGGGCCCTATCTTGGTAATTTAACCGACGAGGTTGGTGCTGGCGATCATATTGTAGAATTTTGTTCAGGAGTCCAAAAACATACGGCTACCTCACTGTGAAGGGTAAGGTATGCATGAAAGCCAAAGGTGTCACACTCAACGCTGTAAATTCAAAAACCATTAGATTAGATACCCTGATTGGACTTGTCGATCACTACGTCGTGGGGGCGGATAATAGTTGTCATATACTGGCATACACAGACACCATTGTGCGCAATAAAAAAAACAATTCACACTACACAACAGGTCAGTTGTTAAAAAGTTTAAGGTTGTGTACAACAAACGCGTGCTGCTCCCAGATTTCACAACAATCCCATATGGCTTCTGACAATCTTTTTGGACATAGGGGTGTGCGAGACGCAGAGGGTTTTGATTTCAGATTGCAACACCCTTTTTCATGTATGATAAGCGGCTGTACATTTGATTTCTAAAAAATTGAAAATATTGTGTATATTTATGATTGTTGGCAACCGCTGTATGATGAATTGTTGAAAATGTACAAAATAAAGTTTGTTGAAGGATTACCACAGACTCTGAATGATGATGCTCTGTTTCCGGCCAACAAGGTTAATTTGCTAATCCTCGATGATCTGATGAAAGAGGCCAGCGGGAGCAACGAGGTAGAGAAGGTCTTCACCCAATACATGCATCATAGAAATCTTAGTGCTATTTATATTGTGCAGAATTTATTTTGCCAAGGGAAATCCAGTAGGACCATCAGCTTAAACACAAATTAGCAGAGAAACTGTTTTTAGTCCCGCAGCACCAGTTGGACAAACTAAAGACCGTGACAACACGCGAATCTATTCAGCAAATTGTGGAGAACGATCTGGATATAGCTATAAGAAATATTTTGCACCACTCTGACTTGGACAGTTATGAAAAAGCGAAGCTGTACACAGGCGTTTTACAGCGCTTTTTAACAATCGCTAGACAAGGGGACCACGAAAACAGCACATTAACATTGACACCTATGCAGACTGAGCATCCTGAAAAAAGAAAAGCCATCTGCACAACCCGACATAAACCCCCATGACGATTTAGACAACATGGTGGATGATATTTTGAAGAATATTCCGCAGAGGAGTGTAAAAAATGCTCGCTAAAATGAAAGATGTCACATCTTGGGACGATTCAGAAGAGTTTGTGTTTAACGGTAGAACTATTCCTGGTTCACACATGCTCGATTTAGTTAAAGGCATGACGGCTCAGCAAAAGATATCTGATGCCCGAAGACCTGTCGGCTGGCTCGAATTTCTAGAGGCTTTTGCCTCATTAAACATACCATACTCAGCGGTGCCAAACCCTTATGTCAGACAAGCAATTAACTCTTTCAAAACCAAATCGACTTCGCCTTTAACCAACTCGTCTAAGAAGCCTAAAAAACACAAAATACCTCCGAGTACACCGTCGGCACAATCAAATTATTCAGACGGTCCTGTATTTAAATCACCTGCTCTTGACGCCAGTCAGTGGTTACGTTTTTAATCCACGAATTTTCTATTGTTTGTGATTTTGTTATTATATGTATTACAACGTGTGATGTGTGTATAACAATAATAATAGAGTCAAAAGAAGAAGAAATCTCTATTCTTTGTTTTTATTTAAAAAATTTTGTGTTAGACATAAATAGAGAAAAAACACACAATGCTGCCCGCAGGTCTCTGCCGAAAAATCTTGGACTTGTACCGCTGAATGTTGAATCACTCTAGAATTGCTTATTAGAAAGTTGTTGATATTCTGTGGAAAACGCTTGTCATATGGTTTATTACCAAAGCTGTCGAAAAAGCAACCCATGCCAACCTCGTTTATGTAGATGGCTAGCCAGTGTTCACCCAGGAGTCCTGAAGGATGCGTGTTGATTATTACCATTGATGGTAATTTTCTTAAGGGGGATTTTGGAAGGTGGTCGCATGGGAGTATGCCGAAAAAATGTGTATTACACGAGATCTTATCCATTATAGCAGTAAGCTGGATGGTGTCCATTACGACTATTAATAGTAATCAACAAGGATCTGTCTGCGATTTGACACTGATGATGACACTGATGATGCATAAACAATTAAGTTTCTCGTTATCGTGTCTAAAACGTGCTTCTAGCCTGATGTTCCCAGACTTGATAAGCGACACGTGTTGACTGCAGTCTTCGTCCGGCGTGAGATTAAACGCATAAAGGGTATAACCATGTAGAAATCCTCCCTATCGGTAGCTAGAGGTTGATTTTTAAGATGCTTTCCAGAAGCCAGCGCTAACTGATAAAATTTGCGTACCGCAGACCCGCTTCCATATTCAGGCTGCAGAGGTTTAGCGGGGTGTTGCTGCCCGTCCAGATAAACTGCCAAAAATTCTAGGTCGTAGTTTTTAAACGCAAACGGATTTTTATCATACGCGCCTATAAACACGTCATTATCAACCATAGCCAGAACAATGGATTTTGGTAGTTTCTAAGAACAAGTTTTCTTGATTACAAACACATGACCCTACTGGGATTGAGAAGTTTTTCACACATACTCTGTCGATGGGGTATTTGGCAGGCGTCGAGAGCAATGCTTGTGCGTGCCCCAACCTCACACCTGGTGACACTTTTTTCACAAACAGTGAAGCTGACACGATGTTTAGTTTATAGGCTACTGCGTCGCTCCTCATCAGACAGAATTCATCTTTCGCCCTCGTCATGCGAATTTTAATGTCCACACCGTTAAGCATTAGTTTTTCTTGAAATAATATGTCGCTGTGAATGGGCGCCAGTAGTTCAACAACGTTGCTGGCGTTGGTAAACGCAGCTCGTTTAGTCAAACCTCTGTTACCACCAGCGGGATTCGTTATGTCCATGTGACCGGCAGTGTCTTTGTAAAAGAGTCCCGCCGAGAACAGCGTTTCAAGAGCGTCTTTGCCATAATTGGTGAGACACTCAATTATGCATCTATAAGGATATGTGTTGGAACTTTGTGATATGAGACGGTCTCCAAGCGACACGTCCACTTGTGAAAATATTGTGGATCCGGCGTAGTTAATAAGCCCCACGGGGGCCCCGTCTGCGCCAGTGATTTTGACACGTAAAAAAACAAGGGTGTTGTTTAGGTCCACATAATCCTCACCAGTCCCCGCTATAAAAAACTCCAGAGGCGATGTTTCTGATATTGCCGACAACGGTGGTACTTCTATATACGTGTTTTTTTCGATAACGGTTTGCGTTAATGGTACTCTGGATAGATCCAGTTCGGTTTTTAAGCATTCTTCTGACATGTTGTGTAGTAAAGACATAGTCTAAAATATTGTTTTTTTTCACGCAGGTCTTTGGTCTTTTGCTGTAGAGCTGGCCGGTCTTCTGCGAGCTTGCGTTTTATAACTGACAAATTCTTGGGGTTATGCTTTCTTTTCTTCGTCGTTTGGCCACTCCTCCGAACCCCTGGCGCTCTAGTCGTTCTTCTGCGTGCCATCACGGCTAGTCCGGACCCGTCTTGAGTGTTATTATTAAACGTATGCGATAACGTATTGCTAACAACATCGCTTAGTATGTTTTTTGCAGCTGATTTAAGATGTGGTTTGGCTATGCTAAAACTACGTTTTAGCAAAAGGAATAGCCATTCTAAAGAGACCTCTAAACATACCACCTAAACCGGCTCCATACATAATTCCGCCCCCGCGCAACGGGGGCCCTTCCCGCTTGATTCTGGTAGTATTGGACATAACGCAGAGGGTCTGTGTGGTGGTTGTTGAAATATGACATTATTATTTAAACAAATTGTTTCACAGGTCTAAAATGCAGCTTGGCACACACCTTCCCGTAACTGAAGCGCACGTCTCGATTTTGATCTTTTCCTTGTATGGTTATTTCACCGGGACGGATTTATTAACCGATAACTAGTGTGCAAGTTAATAAGTATCACTAACATTCTCCCCCTCTATATACACACACTCTACAGCAACGGTACGTTGAAGTCTCCACGTTCTGGTATTCTATGATATCGGTATAAATGTACATACTGTAAAACCCCGCATTAATGTCAGTCTGAAAAGGAGCATAAGTCATGCCAGATCTTTCAAGAGCATGGTCCGTAGTTTCAATAGCAACCCCCGGTTTTAATCCTAAAATATAGGCCAACTTTCCATAAAATGTCAGCGATGTCTTCAGAGGGCCTTTGAGAATTTTTTTTTTTTAACATGGTCATAGCCGAGACTCGCACGCGATGTCAGGGATGCGTTGATCTCCCTGATAAAAAAAAAACGACCTCGTCATAATATCCGGTCTTTAACCTGTAAGATGCGTTTGATATATTGCCTGCAATATTATATTCGGTGACCCGATTCTCTGTCTTCGTTGTTTCACCATAGTTGAAAATGTATGTAGCATCCTCCTCATTAAATGTGTACCACGACATTGGATATTCAAATTCGATTAACCCGATTTGCCATTCTCCTTTTAGATTGATAGTTTTCGATAGTCGAGTTGTATAACACGAGATACTATTTTCCGGATAAACATTTCTTGATGCATTACAGGGAAGCGTTACATAAAAACCACCCGCAGTCATGGTTGTTTTTACACGAGTGTGTGACATCTACTAGGTTTCGGCTGTTTTATGGGGTCTGTACATCGACCAATTCTTTCTGGTCAATCCACGATGCAAATTTTGAGGGCCATCCGAGCCATCTAACCAATACCATTATTTTTCTACCTTGTTTCTTCTTATCTAAAATTTTCTCCACTTTAAATGTTTTGTTTTTGTTCACAAATATTTTTTGTAATTCCTCTTCATAAAAAACACCATCAATGACTTCTCAGTCAATCACGCAATCTATAGACGGGGCGTGGTATACACTCTGTCACGATGAAAAACTCATGTGTATAGTTTTCTTTATAATCTTTTGCAAACGGACCTATATCTTGAGAAATTCTAACAATGTCGCCAGCTTTATATTTAAATTTAGGGGTTACTCCGGGGCCGTCTTTAGATCCATAAAGGTTTTTATACACAGCGGATTCATTTTCTTTGGACACATCGATAGGCCTAATCTTAATGCTTCTGTGATAGCTGGCGTTGTATCCATCCGTGATGTCTTGAAGAATATCGATATAGCGTTTGGAGTTTGTAGCAGTTAAATATCTCCACATCCGACCTTTTAAGGTTCTATTAAAACGTTTGACGATGCACGCTTTTAAATTGGTGGCTGTTGCAAAATGTTGTATGTTGTACTTTTTTTTCATGTTTTGAAAATGTTTATTAAAAAATTCTTTCCCATTATGTCACAAGTCGTGACGGTGTGGATGAAGGAAGGAGGTAAGCGCACTTAAGAACGAATGTAGTTTATTTACAAGAGGCAGGCAGACAAATCCAAGACATAATCAAAAGGCGTAGTCAGAAAACAAGCGAAGGTCAGGCGAACGGCAAACAGGCATAAACTTGGGGCAAGGCAGATATCAACAACGTGGCATGGAAAACAGGGTCGAGAAACAAACATAAGCATAAACATGAACGTGAGCTATGACAATGATCTGGGAGCAGATAACCCAGCGTGAACTATAACTAACAAACAACGTGATACTATGTTTAATTAACCGTAGTTATAACCGTAGTATATAAGCCGGCATGAATTAACTTAAACAGTGTTCAGCTGGAACTAATACGGACACACCTATGACAGACACGGGGCGGGGTCATGACGAACATAAACAAAACACACGTGCCCTCCCAGCCAATGACAGAAACAAAACAAAGAGCACATGTTCAAATGTCACAACACGCATGCGGAACCGCGCGAGAGCATGCTGCTTCAAGGGGGAACCGTGACACATTATCTGTCTGTAGTTTGCAGGGCACCCTGCCCTCATCCAGTATAGATTGGAAAGCTTTAGACACCTCTACACCGGATTTGTTTTTAAAACCTGAGTCTATAGAATTTTTTAAAAAAAAATAATCAACGTCAACACAAAATGAACGTTGTCGTTTTCTTTGGCATAGGCGCAACATATCGACCAGATCTGCCTGAAACTGCATATCAATACCATAAACAAAAACGCGATTACTTACGTAATTTCGCGAGCAGTTCTGTGTAACGTGTAAAGCATCCTCGCCGGCGAGCCAATCTGAAACTTGTTTGTCTGTTAAACGAACCCCTGTTTCTTTTAAAATGCCATCTTTTAAACGCTTTTTACCACCAAAAAAAAAACCCCGTGATTTGAAGGAGTGTAATAGAATTTTTCATATCCTCCCGACATGTCGACACTTTAACAACCACAAAAGAATAACACAGATTTCTTAAACGTCATGTTATTTATTTCAGTAAAAGATCATAAACATTGTCACACAACATCATCGAGGCATTGTAGGAACTTTATACACATCGCTGGGTTTTTGTCAACCACATACACTATAAATGCATCGATTATTTCACAGACAACCGTCTGATCATTTCTCGACAGTAGAATTTCACACACATCACACATGTACACATACATTAAATGTCTGCAATTCTAACACGTTCGCTGCAGTCAGTTACAAGATCTAGTATTTTTGTGATAGACCCCAAAATCGGCTCGCTTGCGTCAATACACATATGTAACAAAGAACAAATCACACACTGTACCTCGCACAATATTCATCTGATTCACGAGATTTGTTAGATGTATCGGGTCGACCTACACCTACGGGCACACCGACACAGTCGGTAAGGCGTTTGTACAACAGACTGGACATCTCACACCTAATACGTCGTTTAAGCAGACTCTTTGCTAATACTGTGGCGCCGCATACATTCTCCATCTCAAACGGTTGTTGTGATCCCCTTCCAGCCATCCACGACGTCGTAGACGATCTGTTCGCTGCCGACATCCACAAGTTTCTCTCTGACCTCGTGAAGTCTCTGCACGATGTAGACTTCGTCTCGCAGCTTGTGTAGAACGGCGTCCACCGATCCTTGAGTTCTCTGAGGGTTAACCCGCAAACCAAACCGACTCAATGCTTGTGCGATTAAATGTTTAAGCCCTGGTTTGAGCAGATTACGTGATAGTTCCTCAAAGTATTTGTCAAAGAAATATGCGTCAGGTTCGAACAGACAGGAGTGTCTAAGCTGATTCGCATGATCCACTTCGCAACCCAGGCAGAGAACTTTCAGTTTTTTGTTGATAATATACTCAAGAAGGACCACGACTGTTGCTTTTATAATCTTGAACGCGTCAGATCGAATACAGCCGTCTGTGTCATCAACGCCGATGTAGGCCGATGCGCCGGTTAAAGAGCCACTGATACCATATGGAGTTGTTAGGAAACTTAGGTTGTGATTTCCTAATTCCTTGCAGAAGTTATCCAACCACCTGTTGTCGTGTGTTTGTGGTGGGGATTCTAGCGTTGTCATCAGGCAGAGCCGGAGCTGTCTCCTTGGTGTTGCTGTAGCACTCGTATGTAGAATCTTGAGACATCTTCATAATGTGTTTGCCTGTGACACAGGTCGCCCCGTTTTAATCGTCACAGCATGAGGGCGGTCTTAAGAGAGGTTCTCTGGAGTTGGTAACGCCCTGCTCATGTTTAAACAACAGTTCCTTCAAAATGTCAGCCCCACGAAGAATTTTTGACAAATTACTACCTTGTTGTTTTTTTCTTGGTGCAAAAGTTAACTCCTCAGGCTTTTCATCAGAGACTCTTATAGGAGTGATGCAGGACCACCTTCTAGAGATATTGGGTGTTCGCGGTGTAGCCATCATAGCAGTTAGTTGCAGACTGTCTTCTGTGTTTAACCACAATGGCTTAACACGATATTTAAAAACCATCAACACCCCCACAGACACTCATTATCATAAACAAACTGATAGGAACACACCACGACCCCCTGGTCAAAAAAACTCTTGGTCAGGAAGAAACAAAGGATCATAAATTAACTACTCCTAGAGAGGTCAGAGAAGACCGAGAAGACCGAAGGCCGTAAATTAGCCCTCTAGTTCTTCCACAGTGATTGACATTTGACAGAAAGTACTGGCCATGTTGAAAACCCGTGTGGGTGTGTTTAGTGAGAGAGAGAGAGAGAGAGAGAGAGAGGGGAGTGTCTCTCGTATGTGTGGGCGGGGTTTAGCGAGTGAGAGGTTGGGTTTCGTTTCAACTTCATACGGTTTTTACACATCGAATGGAATACATCTCTGGAAAATACTTATCTCCTAGTTTAAACATTACGGAGATTCTTTTAGACGACACTTTAACATTTTTTCCTCGTAAGGATCTTTGTTTAGAAGTCATGTAATACGCGCTATTCTTTTTAAACTGCTCTTTTCACCATTTTTTACAGCCTAAAGTTTTTGTGTTTTTGGAAGCCTGGTAATGCGGATTCTTTTTAAACATCTTTATACTGTATCCTAAAGGTTTGTGGTTAGAATGTATGTAACATATACGACTCTTTTAAACACATTCTTTTTAAAACGTTGCTTTAACTGCTAACCTTCAAAGGTAAGCAGGAATCCTTAAAAATGTAATCAACATTTGTTTTCATAATTTTCACAAAATAAATATTCTAATCCTATATGTACACGTTCAAACATCATGCTTTTCTAACATTGTGTTTACACAAACGAAATAAATCCACACAGTAACACAAGCATATCCCCATATTAAATTTTTTTTTTTCTTTTCAGCCGTATTTCACCCTGCCCAAAACCAAACTCATTAACATAAACCCCCCTTTTGCTGGAAGGGGGACTATTCCCCCACACACCCCCTTTCCCCCAATGTCCAGACACAAATGAGCCAGATTGATTAGCTGATTCGACCGATAAGGTTTACCCCCTCACCACCCCTCCGATGACCTGTCAATCAGGGAAGGACAGGGGGTCATAAATTACCAGCACATAGGGTCATAAATCATCACTTTGACAGAAAGTGTATGATATAACTACAGATAAAGTTGCTACCGAGGCTACCATATCAGCACTGAAAGGTACTGTTGGGGAAACGAAGCACACTCTCTCTGGCTGCACCGATGACATCGCTCACATAAAGACTACTATCAAGTCTCTCACTGCGACCGTGATTCAATTAGAGAATAAATGTGAGGATTTGGAGTGGAGGTCACAGCGCAATAACGTTAGGGTAGTCGGAGTTCCAGAGGGCCCTGATACCTGTACAAACGATGCTGTAGCGCCCTTGTTAAAAGAGCCGTTTGGTCTGGAGAAGGAGCCTGTTTTGGACCGGTTCCACCGGACCCTTAAGCCAAAGCTTAAGCCTGGTGAACGACCACGAGCTATTGTGTGCAGATTCCACCATTATAATAACTGTGTTGACATTTTACACCGTGCGAGAGAGCTCCAGCGGATTAAAATGAGGGATTTGACCATCTCTGCCGGAAGTGTAATATTAGATAAGGATACTACAGTAAATGTTTTTAATTAACAGGATCCTGAGTATTTAGCAGTTGATGGTGAATTGGCTAACCTCTATTTACCAGATGTTATACTATAACAGGCAGAAATGTATGCAACTGATTTAATCCCGAATAGCGCGGTGCCTCCACTGAAGAATTACCCCACTCACACACTATGAGCGATAACTAGTATAACTAGGCCAAATATATATAAACCTTATTAAATCAAAAAGAAAAGTTCAGTAAAGCCAGGTAGTATGTATAACAAAAATAAAAAAAAACATTTATTATGCTAAACCAAAAAATTTCAAACTGCATACATGTATTAGAAACAAAATTTATACCAGTAACTCAAACACTCCTTTCTAATTAAGAAACAACAGAAACAACGTCCACAAGTTACAGTTTGTACTTAACTGTGTTTTTCCCAAGCATGTGCAAAAAAAACAAACGCAGCTAAGCTAGCACTTCACCTTACAGTTCACCAATTTACCGAGCTGATAGTTGCTCTCAACTTTTCGCTGAATAAAATGATATTTGTGCCACTACTTTAATAGAAGTTTAGTCTACAAACATCACCTCTGCGTTAAAACCGGTTCTCTTTTTCCCCGCTCTCCTCCCGCGTGTTTCTCCCTCTCCCGTCCGCTACTTCTCCCCTCCTTTCCTTTTTTTCCTCTTGACCTCTGATTGGCTAGGAGTTTAATTAAACAGGCAACCCATTGGCTTGAACTACTCCAATGGAAACAAATTGCAACGCATCCAGAAACAAAGGACCATGGGAAATGTAGTCTCAATTGAATCCACCCAAAAAATGCAGCAAGCACACCATTTATTCATGTACATTTTTGGGAGGTACCTACACCTGACTACACAGCCAAGATACCCCGAGCCTGGGCCGCATTTTACAAGGTTCGGTGTCAACTTCGTGGTATTGAGGACGCTCACTATGGAATACTTCATATAAGGTCAGAAGGACTTTATTTCAGTGGAGGAAGCAGGAGACTACGTTAATCGGGGTGAACTGTATCACCTATACAGCTTCGTCTTTTTCGCTCTTCTTTTATTTTTATTTTTTGCACTCAGCCTTCCAGCTCTACAGTATTCTGATTTTTATTGAAGATATTGTCGTCGCATTACTTCGCCTAGATTTTGTGGACTCACTCCTCTTAAATTTACTTCTCTATTAATGTGGTTCTCTGTTTTGAGGCTCTGACTGGGTTAGAGTTTCTGTTATTTAATTTTATTAGTGTTATTTCCTCGGCTTACGTGCTACACTGTTATATTATTTGTTACAAGTCTTTAAAAGTTAAGGACATTATATTTGTTATTGTGCGCAGACTGTTTATCAGACTTGAAGTCAGTATGGGCTTTTTCTCTTACCGGAACATTTTGTCTTGGTAATTTTGTTGGTTAGTTCAGCTTACTCTCCGAGTTGTTTTCACATTGTGGACAACTTTTGGTTATTGTGGGAAAAACTGCTGTCTCATTTGTTGTGTGTGTGTGTGTGTGTTTGGGGGATTGTGAGAGTAAACAAAACATGCCAATGCTTTGAAGGATGTGAACTGGAACAGAATAATGCAAATCTGTTTTTAGAGGATTTAAACCTAACATGGTGAACAAATTATATTATAGAATTCAGGCAATTTTATTGGTGTTATCTCATACAGTGTGGCAAGTAATAATCTGGAAAGACCTTTGTAATATCACAGTCTAAATCTGAATTTAAAGAGAAGTGTATCAGTAAATGAATCACATGAAAATGAATTACATGCAAATGATTCATATGAAAATGAATAAATAAATGGAAAGAAAAAAAAGAAGTGTGTGAGGAAATCATCAACTAACAGTTTAAATCTTACAGCAGATTTGATGAGACTGTAGTGTAATTTTTTAAACTACGATTAGAATTTATATTAAAAAAAATTAAATCTTCTAAATATACCATGACATCTCAAATTTACAAAATAATTTAGTTATGGATCAGATTGATCAAGACGATATAAGAGTCCTGCAGTCCACTGATCATTGTTTCTTGTCCGGTGGGATCATCTTCTATATCATTGTAGGAAATGATAACTTGGTATATTGTTAAACATTTCATTATTAACATTATTTCAGTTTAGTAAAGTCAAGGTTTTGTCTTAATTTTTGTTGACATTGTTTAATCACAATGGATTTATTCTTTATATGTGACATACACATAAAATTATTAACATTTTACTTGTTTAAAAATATAGATATTGACATTTATTTGCTGTGAATGTTGAGTTCTGAATGTGTTTTTATTGGAATTTTATAATGTTTAATTCTTTGTTTAATTCTTTTGTAATGTGTAAAGTCTCAGCATGTTCACTGTCACTGTTTCATGCATAGTGGATGTTATTAGTTACATGTATAAAGTGCTTCTATTTTGCAGGTGCTGTGGTGGATACACTAAAGTGATGTACATTTTATTTTTGCAGTATAATCCTTTGAAGTGTAAGAATTTGTAAGTATTTACGTGCCCTACTAAAGCAGTTATGGTAGTTTGCTATTTTTGTTTGTTTGTTTATTGTTTGGTGATAACATTGAAAGTAACAAAGTGGTAGATGAGATTAGCATAATACATCAGATTGATCAAATAAAACATACAACTTAGATACAACATACTACTACTACTACTACTAATATTATTATTATTATTATTATTATTATTATTATTATTATTATTATTACTAACAACAACAACAACTTTTGTCCCCTGTATTATTTACAGATGTTTTGCCTACTACATTTTTTTACTCCGCTAACACAATGGTCTTTTTTTCCTCAGTAAAATAGGAATATATATATATTTTTTAAAGGGAGTGCTGTTATAGAAAATAATCAGGGATCAGGTGGTGTCATTCAGCCCAGCACAAAACGGAGTTACTGTTACCACCCTGAAGTTGATTATTTTTCCATTACAAGATATCTTGAAGTGATTTATTTCTTTAAAAACCTTTATAACCAGTAGTATTTTCTTAGTAATTAAAAAAATGAAATGTCACTGTTTTATTTTGACAATCCAGAACAAAAATAAGACTAGTTCTTGTTATCTCTTATGTTATAGCAGCTATGAAGTCATTCCCTTCTATCTGCGCATGCGCGGTGGAGGAATGAGCGTGGCTTGTGGAGCACGTGAGAGCGGTTTGGCGTTTCGCCAATGTTTTCTGTGAGTTGCTGTTTTTGCTTTTACTTTTCTTTTTCTTTTTAATTAGTGAATGTGAAATTTATGTGACTATCAGTGACCGGTAAAAGTTGAGAGTGGGGGAAAGTGAGCGGGACGCCATGGCCTCTGAGGCCGGTGGGGAGACGCTGTCAAGGTGTGTGCCAGAGAACGGAGATCAGGTGTAGGAGGTTCTGCTAGCGGTGGGAGAGCAGGTCAGATGCAAGAACATCTACTCCGCCTCCCAATGAACAAAGCGGTGGTGGTTTTCCTGAAAACCTGAAAAAGAGAGATACACTAATCAAAAATGGAATATTGCTGAAAGGTGACATGCTACATGTGGCCCCTCTGTTTGCCCCTGCGATGCGGGTCGTGATTTCATTAAAAACGAACTGATAACGAAAGAGCTGGCCCGTTTCGGAACGGTCGCCGGCCCCATGGTGAATATTTCGCTCGGCTGTAAAAACTCCGCAGTAAAACACGTACTGTCTTTCCGGAGACGGGTTTATATGTTTATTAACAACCGCGACCAAACCCTGGATGTTAATTTCAAGTGACCGCAACACCATTTTTGCCACCACCGAACGTCTGAGATGTTTTGAGTGTGGGGAGATCGGAAAAAAACGGCTGAGCTGCCCACGCAGAGCTGTGCAGCCGGGGAGCTGTGGGGCAACACGGCCAGGGTACAGCAGCGTGGACAGCTAGTAGGAGAACAGGAGCCTGGGGCAGATGGGGGCATCGACACACGGAGGTCACAGCTAGAAGAGGTCCGTAAAGAGCAGAACAACAACACCGAATCAGTCACAGCAGCCAGTGATAGCACTGACACCCGTGCCCATGCCACAGCTAAGCTGAAAACAACAGGAGAGAAGATAGACAAGGTGGAGGAATTGTCCAAACAGCCACAGTACAGTGTTGTGATGCAGGAGAACCATTGCCCAGAGTGCACTGCAGGAGCTACAGGAGGAGAACCCCTCACAGACATGGAGGAGGAAGAGGTCGAACAGCCAGAACAATTTTACAGAGCAGAACAGCTAAACTGTTTTTTGGAGCAGACTAAAGGACAAAGTGGTGTCTTTCTGGGAAACTACTTCCCGGACAGGGAAAACATTAATAAAATCTGCACAGCACACAACAACAGCTGAAAATCTGAACGTGATGTCACCAAAGAGACGCTTTAGTATGAGGATATGGGCATCAGAAGCAAGGAGAGTGGAGCAGAGACAAGGAAGATCAGGTAACCCACATACTTCAAATTTTTCAGAACAATATGAAGAACTGTTCGCACAGAACAATTAAACTGGTTTTTAGATCTAACAAAAGGAAAACATAACGTCTAGTTACGCTACCAGTGTTTTTAAAGGGAGTCAGTCATTTAGATTACTGGTGCATCTGTACAAAAACCAGGATTATTCTGTGTTGAGTTCCCTTTAGTGTGTGTTTAGTCCAGGGGTCAGCAACCTTTACCACTCAAAGAGCCATTTGGATCCATTTCACACAGTAAAGAAAACACTGGGAGCCACAAAACCCTTTTGAAATTTTAAATGAAATAACACTGCATATAACGGGGTTTTTTTTGCCTTTGTGCTATGTATAAACAAACTACAATGTGTTACATTTATGAAATCAATGAACGACTGCAGAGAAAATGAAATAACATTTCTGCATGCAACAAAACATTTCTCCGAAAAATAAGACGTTGGGTTGAAGGTTTGTTTATTTGAGTCCTTGTAGTAATGAAAAAAAACAACAACGCCGAACTTAAATTATCCAATGGCAGCAACAAAAATGCCGTCCTCTCTCTGTGTGCAGTCATCCTTTTACTGGTGCCGTGCAGTCACCTGTCAACCTGAATAATAAAATGTCTAATTCACTGAACAATGAAAAAATATGAATATATGCAAAATAATAGGCAATTGAAATATTTATCATACTTGGCCAATGGGATTTCTGCTCCTGAACCTCAGCGCACAGCATCTGCACATGGGGGCTGTATGCCTTCACCTTTATCTTCACACAGGACTGTAAGCTGTCATCTGTGAGGCGTGTGCGATGTTCGTTTTTAATAAAGTTCATGTTGGAGACTGTCTGACTGATCTACATATGGACATATCGACGTGTGTGTATGCCGAAATGTATGCCAAGTAAAGCTAAAGGGCGACTATCGGGAATCGCCGTTTCAGTTTTACTTGGCATACATTTCAGCATACACACATGTCGATATGTCCATATGTAGATCAGTCAAACAGTTGAACTCTGCCGTGTGGCACACGGCTCCCGGTATAAATAGACTTCCAGTCCGCAACCGTTCACAGCTGCCCGCAATTCCACAACACACGTGACCCTATGACCTCTGACCCGCCGGGACGAAAACATGACGTCACCACGGAAGAAGCAAGCACATGTGCGCTGCTTCCCGGGGGAGTCGTGACAATGTTAAAAGATCGCCATAATCTTTAAAGAATTACATTTTAAAAATGAACGAACTATAAAAAAAAACATTTTAATTAAATACTCATTCATTATTTTCAAAAGCTGAGCCGCATCAGAGGGATCAAAGAGCCGCATGCAGCTCCGGAGCCGCGGGTTGCCGACCCCTGGTTTAGTCATATCCCTCCATGAACATTGGGTATCATCTTTTAGACCTTTGTGTGGTTGTGTGATTTAACAGAAAAATAAAAATCTCTGAAATATTGTATATGTAAATGCACATGGGTGGATTACCATTAGACAAATCTCAGCCATTGCATTGGGCTCTCAAAAAGCTGCATAAACTTGTGGTTAAGAAAGCTTTATTTTAACTTTGCTAATTTATTATATTTTTCTAAAACCCCATATGCTATAATGCCATCAGAATCCTTTAGTGTTTCATAAAAAAACAAAAAATGAATGTATAAAAATGTTTGCATTTTGATCAATATTTGGCCAGTAGTGCAAATCATTTTTATATTTCCCATAGACAGTGAAATTTGCTCAAATATTTTTGTACTGAATTTACTTTATTCATCCAAAAAAAATGTATAAAAACTGTGTACTTCATTATCCTTTATGTCCTGTCAGGGGCGCTCTTTCTCTACTTACACAAGTCTTCCAAAGGCACAAGATCTACCTGCAAATAAAGCAGATATTAAACACTGACAAAAACGGCTGTGCAAATAATAACCCTTTTATATGGACACACAATAGATTTGTAATTAAAATCATCCATCCATACATCTTCTACGGCTTACTCCTTTTCAGGGTCACGGGGAACCTGGAGCCTATCCCAGGGAGCATCGGGCACAAGGCGGGGTACACCCTGGACAGGGTGCCAGTCCATCTCAGGGCACAATCACATACACACTCACACACCCATTCATACACTATGGACACTTTAGACACGCCAATCAGCCTACCATGCATGTCTTTGGACTGGGGAGGAAACCGGAGTACCTGGAGGAAACCCCCACAGCACGGGGAGAACATGCAAACTCTGCACACACAGGGCCACAGTGGGAATTAAACCCCCGAACCTGGAGTGAGGTGAACGTGCTAACCACTAAACCACCGTGCGCCCTGTACATGTCCATGTCAGTATTGGATTAATTACCTACAAATATTAAAATCCAAACATTTTTATGTAATTTCTTACATCACACCCACAAGTGTCTTATTCCTTGCATAACATGCCTATTAGCATGCTCTACTTATCATTTGTACATACACACAGTTAATTCATATTTTAGTCAGCAGAAGAAAACTCCAGTCGTGTTAAACAATTTTAGGTGAATTATAGCATGAATGTTATGGGGAGAGATGTTTACAACTCCACAGAGAATGTTCTAAATATAATATATTTTTAATTGAGTTAATAAGGTTTACAAAGTGTGCTTTACATAGCCTCCATAAGATAAACCTCCTGCCCATTTTAAATACATTCTCCTCCCATCATCACCAGATATGCAAATACAAGCATCAGAGCTGGACATAAAACATATTTATGAGATGTGATGTACTCTGTTAAACATTGGAGAACCAAGAAGACCCCAGTACAAACAACACACACCATGTTCTCTACATCTCTACTGCTTCTGCTGGCAGCTGCTTCCTGTGAGTGCTTCATCAAATTCATTCATTTATTACAATAACAATAAATGTGCAGCATATATTGTGTGAGATATCACCATGTGTTTTCCTCCACAGATGTGCATGGTGAGGAACTGACTCAGCCTGCTTTCATGACAGTCCAGCCAGGCCAGAGTCTCTCCATCAACTGCAAGGTTTCATATTCAGTTACCAGCTATTATACAGCTTGGATCCGACAACCTGCAGGAAAAGCTCTGGAGTGGATTGGAATAATCTATACTGGTGGGAGTACAGCTTACAGTGACAAACTGAAAAATAAGTTCAGCATCTCCAGAAACACTGCTACTAACACAATAACACTTGGAGGACAGAATCTGCAAACTGAAGACACAGCTGTGTATTACTGCGCAAGAGACTCACAGTGACACAGAATAGTGGATTCCCCTTACAAAAACTTTGAGATATGTTAGAGATCCTCTCAATGTAACTAATAAACCATCTCAGTCACACTTTTACTTTCTTCCACTGAAATTATGATTTAACAGCTTGTGTAATTTCAAACACACAAAAAGTAATATCCATCATATAATTGCATAAAACTTATATTGTTTCAAGAGTGGTCATTTTGAACGTTTATTATTTTCTTAATTTTTCATATCA
Source organism: Ameiurus melas (assembly GCA_012411365.1). Taxonomy (NCBI): domain Eukaryota; kingdom Metazoa; phylum Chordata; class Actinopteri; order Siluriformes; family Ictaluridae; genus Ameiurus; species Ameiurus melas. Next base: position 18,401,789 of record CM022753.1, read on the forward strand.
AGTGTACATATCACCATTATTATTTTTATACTACTTTTACTCTTATTTTTCCATTCCTATTGTATTTAAAAATATATATATATATTCTATTCCTAATTAATGTGTATTCTTTCCTATCAGTTATTGTGTAATTGAGCTGCTGGAATTTCCCCAGTGTGGGATCAATAAAGTTTATCTTGTTATCTTAATTAACAACCATCTCTAAAGTGATGGAAATGAGTAAAACAGGACTTTGAATGTTACTTGCATGTACACCAATTATTAAAAACAATCACTAAGCTGAACTGGCAAACTGTAAAATGTGACATTGCTCTCATCTGTGACACATGCAAAATCAGCCTGTGGAGGTTCATATTATAGCCCTGACTCTATTGGTTAAAAGGAAGTCTATGCAAATCCACCTGTTAATATTTGCTCTGTATAAAAATCATCTTGTTGCTCAGCTAAAGCTCATATCATCAAACTGAATTTGAACCAAAACAATTATTATGCTGTCTAGCGCCAAAAGTATTAGAACGCTCCAAAGTCCCAAAAGTATGGGAACACGGCCCGGCTCCATACATATTGGAACACCGTCTGGTTGAAAAAGTATTGGAACACCGCTTAGATCCAAAAGAATTAGAATGCTGCCTAGCTCCAAAAGTGATGGAACACAGCCTGGCTCCAAAAGCATTGGAACACAGTCTGGCTCCAAAAAGTTTTGGAACACTGATGGATCCAAAAAGTATTGGGGAACTGCTACACCCTAGCTACACCCTGCTATACCCTATACACCTGGCTCTCGCCCCCTGTGAGTGTTTAAATTTAAGCTTTATTACTTCATCTGATCCTTTCAGTTCAACATGTGAACCTTTTCTTTTTCTCTTTTCACAGATGTGTTCTGTGCTACTGAGCTCATCAGACAGATTCAGTGGTTATAAAGCCAGGAGAGATTTTAACCATCACCTGTAGAGTGTCTGGAGCTTCTATCACTGATAGCAGCAGCAACTATGAAACAGCCTGGACAAGCTCTGGAATGGATCAACATTATTTATTATAATGGGGAATTTATTAAAAAGATTCACTTAAAGAGTGAAAAAGTTTGTCATCTCTCGAGCCACGTCCAGAAACACCGTGACCTTACAGGGACAGAACATGCAGGCTGAAGACACAGCTGTGTATTACTGTATTACACGACAAGCTGCAGTGATGCACAAAAACAACAGCTTCATCACAACATTATAAATACTTCAGCCTAGACACTTAGATAATCATTTAACAAAAACTATAGAAACTTGTACTTTATTGATAATGTATTTTTTAAATATTTTTAGCTGTTTTAAATGTAAAGCATCTCAATGTGTTTTTAACATTCCACTTGCTTCACATGTTTGAAAGTAGTTTTTGATTTTCATACAATTGAATTTAAATGGTACTCACAATAACTGGCTTTTAAATTAAATGATAACTCTGATTAAAAAAAAAAGTTTCTTTATGACTAATTCCTGATGTTGATTTCAATACACAACACATACGAAAGGTATTAGAGGAAAAAAGCACTCCTGCACATGCTACTTTAGGAAAATAATGAACTTTAATGTTGTAACAGTGACATTCCTTCAAGTGAGGATGCATCACATTAACCTGCCATTGATTATTTTCCTATAACAGCATGCCCCCAAGTGTTTTATTCCTTACTGAATCTGTCACTGAGCTCCTCTACTTCTGTTGTAAATTATTTAAAGGTCTTTGTAAACTAAACCACCTCTAACTGCTCATTAATACACATTCAGCTTCTCTCTCCTCATAAACTGCAATGATTCACCATCATCTCACTCAGATTAAACAACTGACAGATAATTGCTCTTTGTTGATAACATTATCATAGTATTATTATATACTTAATTACACTATTCTGCAAAGGTAATACTAAAAACTCTAAATGTTTTACACTATACCATCATTCACAAAGCTTTAACAACAGTAATGATTTGCTCTGCGTAACAACCGGGCCAAACTAAGAGCATCTGAAAGGAAATGATGCAAATCAAACAACCCAATTGTCCTAACAAATTAACAGACACTTCTCTCCTGTTTTTCCAATAGAATCTCCATTGCTAAAGCCACATACTACCAAGAGACGATTGGTAGTTCTCCCAACACCCGCACTCTTTTCAAAACATTTTCCTCTCTTCTCTGTCTGACAGCACCCTCCTACCTCAACTCTCTCCTGAAGGCGTACGTTCCCTCTCGCAATCTGCGATCGATTAGCGACCAACGTTTAGTAGTTCCCACTCAGAGTGGAGCAAGGTCCCTTTCCAGAACCTTCACGCTAACTTTTCCTCAGTGGTGGAATGCACTTCCAATCTCAATCCGGACCAGAGAATCTCTCACCATCTTCAAAAAACTGCTAAAGACCCACCTCTTCCATGAACACCTAACCAACTCATAATAAAAAAAAAATAATAATAATAAAAATTGCATTTACACCTCTACTCTGTGCACTTTGCTCCCTCAGGAACTCAATTAATGGATCTTGTATAGTAGAATTCTTGTATTGTTCTCTGCTTGATATATCGCTTTGGTTGTATTTTTTCTCATTTTGTAAGTCGCTTTGGATAAAAGTGTCTGCTAAGGGAATAAACGAAAAAAGTTATTGATTTGTGTCCTGCATTATTTCTGGAACTACATTCAGTTTGTATTGGATAACCTTTATTAGACACACAGCTGAAAAATATTTCTGAAAGGACTGGGCATGTTTGTGTTGTTCAGTGATCAGAAAACTTCATGTTCTTCTGGGTGTTACAGTGATACACAGTGATGTACTGAAAGGACATGATATCTAATAAAGTAGTAAAGAGAAGTTACAGACTTGAGAGCATGAAACACAGCAGGAGTCTTTCAGTAAGCTCTTTCTCTTCATGGCTATTACTCTGTGAATATGTTTTTAACTCTAGTGGACGTGCCATGCACGTGCTTGTGTTCATTTACAACAACAGTAATTGTTTTAATACTTTGAGATGGGACTACGCAGAGTTTTGAGTTACTTTGCTCTAGCAATGATCATTCAATGTTAGTATTATATATATATATATATATATATATATATATATATATATATATATATATATATATATATATATTTTTTTTTTTTAACTATTTTCTTTTTTTTTTTTTTTACCTTAAAACCCATCTTTGTGTATTTTTATTTTTCAGATTCCTGCAGTCAGACACTAATTGAGTCTGATTCAGTGATCATCAAACCTGATCAGTCTCATAAACTGACCTGCACAGCTTCTGAATTTGATTTTATTAGGTACTGGATGGCTTGGATCAGACAGGTGACTGGAAAAGGTCTGGAATTTGTTGCAACTATCTCACAGAGCAGTGGTAGCACATATTACTCCAGTGCAGTTAATGGCTGCTTCACCATCTCCAGAGACAACAGTAAGAAGCAGGTGTATCTGCAGATGAACAGCGTGAGGACAGAAGACACTGCAGTCTATTACTGTGCCCGTGACCCACAGTGATACTTCTCCTTAGACATCAGTACAAAAACACATGCTTGCTATAGTCACATGACAAGCTCACATTTTCATAAGCAGTGTATTCATGGACGTCAAAGAACCAAAACATTTATATTGTCTAATGTATGTCTGACATGTTACCACTTCCTGACTTTTACTGCTTTTGGCTTGTTGTGAATGTTTTATGGACATTTATACTGCTGTAAGATCACTTAAGTCAGGTCTGAATATATGCAATATGGTGTATATATAACACAACAGTGTAATTCAAATCTTTTTTGTAAAAGCCTAACATTGAGTGTTTTGTCTTTTTCTGATGCTTCCAAGAGTCTGTTTAATGAGCTCCAGCCAGTATAAAAGTTCTCCCTACATCCTCTTTTAAACACAGCTACTGTATATTTCACTGTGTGACAGATTGAGAACTAAGCAAGCAGATGTTCACAGAGATAGGAAACAGAGCTCAAAGCAATAACACACACATCTGGGTTTATAAAATAAAAATAAAATACTCAGAATCTAAGTTTATTAGATTGAATTCAAAATTCCTATGAGCAAATTGTGTGTTGTTTTGGGCATCTAGTTTCCATGTGGAAAGAATTATAGATTCATCTACAGACTAATTGTAATTTACATTTCCAGTATTCACCCTGTCCAGGGTGTACCCCACCTTGTGCCCCATGCTCCCTGGGATAAGCTCCAGGTTCCTTGTGACCCTGAAAAGGAAAAGCGGCAAAAGATGGATGGATTTCCAGTCTTTAATATACAAATTAACTGAATCACCAAAGAACAATTTTCCATTGTGATTATTAAAACCTGTAGAAGACAGAAACCAACAGGCTGTTTTGAATGAACCAGCATAACAATATGCAAATGCATATGCAAAACTTCCCCACTTCCAAATACATATAGAGGAAAATCAGCCTCGGTCACTGTGTGACCTACAAACTACACAGTTTTATAAATGGAAATATTTGAAGAAATGCCGAAAGACCACCATAATAAATGTTAAATACATTACCTATACTGGCCTCAGTGAGGTTGTCCTGTCAGATTTCTGGCTATGCCCTCACTAGCTACGGCACAGGCTGGATCAGACAGCCTCCAGTAAAAGGCTTGGAGTGGATTGGGATCATATGGGGTGGTGGAGGCATAGCCTCTGGAGCTTCCTTTAAAACTTGCTTCAGCATCTCCAGAAACACAAGCAACAATGTTCTTTACTGTACATAAATTAAACCTCACATATGTGTGACGATTCTTTTGAGTTAACACAAATGGTACAATTTAAGGAACAACATGACATCCTATATACATAAAGAAATATTAAATTACTACAGACCAGATGAAATCATAATAAATGGATGGATTAAAAAATCTTCTCTAACATTAAACTAGAAGTGAAAATTATTTAGCTTTTTCACAGTCAATCCAATTTACCTAAATGTTTGACTTGCACTGTATGTATTCATATTTATTATATTTATATATCTGCACCCACATTAGAAATTATGAACATTATGTTTTAAGTCCTCTGAGAGGCGCTCTTTCTATACTTACACAAGATCTACCCGACATGTTGAGGTTAAAATGACTGAGAGAGAACTGATGTCCTCCTGGGATTTCCATTACAGTTGTAAAATCTATTTACAACATTGTTTAAAAACTAAGACATTAAAGATCTACTATATCATTGCCTCATTAAACCATGTTGCATAATCCACATTGTTTGATGAATTAGTAAGTAAATCGTAGTAGGTCTTATATTATGTCAATGTGTATATGTTTTTGAATTTGCAGGAAATGTAGTATGACTTTAGTTCAATTGCACCTTTGCAACACCTAAACACTCATGCAAATCAAATGGTTTAAAGGACTGATATATTTATATTGTCATGAAAAAGAACCATTTTTAGTTTGTTAGAAAATATCACACTCAAGTCCAAACAAGAAATACACACAGAAGTGGGCAGGAGAGGATTAAAAAAATATATATGTGAAGTGGACTTATTGTTACCACCCTGAATTTATCATCATGTTTTTAAGTAACAGCACATCCCAAAGTGGTTTATTTCTCTCATAACACAGTAATTTGCTAACGCTAGCATTTTTTTAGCAACACTTTTATAGTTTTATCCATTAATAGTTAAATATTGTGGCACAGGTGCAAAAAAAGTTAGTTCCCTTTATCACTTATGTCAAATAAGTTATAAACTGTTGTTCCGTCTCTAGGTGATCCTTTGTCTCACTCTCGAAATTAATAAGAAAATAAAATGTAGCTTGTCATGTTGCTGAGAAACAAGATAAGTGCAAAGTCCTTTGTTCGAACGAGTTTTCTGTGTCTGAAAACTTACTGAAACTGGAGACTCCTTCCATAAATGTTCCATGGCCAATTAAATAAAACTTCATCAAATCTGTTTTATCAACACATAAGGACAGATATCAGAGTTAATAAAATTCAAAAGATTCCCTTAGCAGCAGTGTTAATTTTAAGATCTAAAACTGTTTAAGTCAACAAGCAAGCTTAATATATGATATAAAATCACTGAGATATTTTGGGGGGTGACTTTAACTCTAATGAATATTCAAAACAAACAGACACAACCTATAAAATTAATTATACCATACCCATGTAGAATTCCCAATACTGATTATTCGGAATGGTAAATGTGATCATTCTAACATGATGATGGATCAACGGCATCACATCAATCTGACACTGAAACAAAACAAAAGGCAATTGTGTGCATAGATGTATTTATGCATTATGATGAAATGAAAATAAAGTCACTCACATGTTAATAATGTACATTGGTCCTGATATGTGGGATTGCATCCCCTAAGATACAGAGTGTCTCTATGCAAATGTCCTTCCTTGTTATATATTTAAGCAATGAAGACCAAGAACTTTTACTTATTCTGCTTCAACACACACCATGATCTCTACATCCCTACTACTGCTGCTGGCAGCCGTACACTATAAGTGTTTTTTGACATAAATATGGCTTTTGGGCACATTTTCCTTTTCCAACATTAAAATAACTTTTCTTTAACAGGTGTTCACTGTGTTGAGCTGATCCAGCCCGGATCCACAGTAATAGCCCCTGCTCAGTCAATGACTCTGACCTGCAAAGTGTCTGGATATTCATTGACAAGTACCTACTGTACACACTGGATACGACAACCTGCAGGAAAAGCTCTGGAGTGGGTCGGAGAAATATGTTATGATGGTAACACTTACTACAGTGAGAAACTAAAAAGCAGGTTTCAGGTTTCCAGAGACATGTCCAGCATTAACAGGGCAGAACATGCAGACTGAAGACACAGCTGTGTATTACTGCGCTCGTCAACCACAGTGAGACAGATCAACAACATCCCTGTACAAAAACACCCAGTACTGAAAACTGTTTTATTCCATATTGAATCTGTCACTGAGCTCCTCTTCTTCTGTTGTGTTTTAGGTAAAGGCCTGTGTAAAGTAAACCACCTCTAACTGCTCATTAATACACATTCAGCTTCTCTCTCCTCACAGACTGCAATGATTCACCATCATCTCACTCACATTAAACAACTGAAAGATAATTGTTCTTTGTTGCGAACACTGTCATGTTATTATACATTTTTTTCAATACACTACTCTGCAAAGGTAATAATAAATGTTGTAAATTATACCATTATTAACAAAGATTTAACAAACAAGTTGTTGGCATGAGCTCTTGACGGAATAAGTCAGTGATGATTTGTGACCTGCATTATTTCTGGAAGTACATTTAGTTTGTATTGGATAACCTGGATTAGATACACAGCTGAAAATGACACTTTCTGAAAGGACTGGACTTGTTTGTGCTTTTTCAGTAATCAGAAAATAGTTTATAGTTTATAGTTTATATCGGCTTATAGTCCAGAAATTATGAATATATTTGAATATTGTTTACCTGGGTAATAGAGAAGAAAGTGTCATGTGTCTTAAACTTAAATTTTCTACAGACACATTTTGAAAGTTTTGAAACCAATCGTAACATTCTGTCCATTTCATTAGGTAAGAAAAGAGGAAGTGGGCCATTGCAGAAATGTGATCTTACTTCCAATTATTATTATTTTTTGTAAACATGTAAACCTGTGGCACAGTTGGTAGAGTGGGTTGTCCACTAATCGGTTGGCGGTTCAATTCCCGGCCCGGGTGATTCCACATGCCGAAGTGTCCTTGGGCAAGACACTGAACCCCAAGTTGCTCCCCAAGTTGCAATGGCAAGCTAGTGCCTTGCATGGCAGCTGTGCTACCATTGGTGTGTGTGTGTGAATGGGTGAATGAGACACAGTGTAAAGTGCTTTGGATAAAAGCGCTATATAAGTGCACATTTACCATTTACCAAACATTACCCACAGCTCCACCCTGTCGGCACTGTTTCCCAGATCTCAAGCTGTGTGTGTGTGTGTGTGTGTGTATATAAAGATCTCCAGCTAGTGAAAAGCACAGTGTTTGTTTCCCTTCAGTTGGTTTGTGGGCTTCTGGATGTTTTTACCTCTGTTCTCTGGACTTAGCGAGAAAAAAAATGCAGGACATCTTTTGGATCTTGTTGATGTTCACAGGAGCTGCTTCAGGTGGGTTTCCTCCAGAAACATGAATTATTTATGTTTTTTTTTAAGTGAATGTTTCTTAATTTAATGAGGATTTGCTCTACAGTGTGTAATGTATTACTCAGATACACTTTTGTCTGAACACTTTTGTCTGAACAGTTATCAAAACCCTCACTGTGGCTGCTGAGATCATTTTGATAAAAAAAAAAGAAAGAAAAGTGAATATAGAATTCTAAAATAATGAAAAAATAACTTATTAGATGTCATGCTGGCATGTACATAGAAATAATAATTAAAATATTTTGCTCAGCTTTAACCTGTGAAGTAAAAGATAAAATTAAACACAATAATCATCAGCAAATATAATGAAATTTGACCGACTGGACATCATTGTTTAGAATTTTGCTAATATAGTATGTACAGTATAGCTTTTGGCCATTTGGGTCATCTCTAATTCAGACTTTAATACAGTATATTCTCATGATGATCTCTCTTCATCTTATTAAAGTGTAGTTAATTGTAGATATGTCATACTCCAGCCATACACACATTTATCGTTCAAGGGCTAATACTAAAAATACATGACTCTTCAAACTGAGTAACAGTATGAGTAGACGGCTACTTTCAATCTATGTATACACATGGTATTAATAAATTAATTCTCTTTCTTTTTTCTTGTAAAACCTTTAGATTGCATGTTAATAACTTTAGACTGACTTGACAGTTTGGCTAATTTGCACCAAAGTTTTCATTAAACTGTGAAAGTATTTCACTTCTGATAAATTTATTTTATTATCCATTTATTATTAGCTTTTGATTATGTGAAGTGTCTGCTGTACAAGTCCTTGAATATGAGCGGTTACTATAGAAGCATAATGTATGAGAATGATTGCATTAACATAAAATGATCATTCATGTTACAATCTGAACTTTCCTTGCTGTTAGACGTGAATAATACACACCTTCTTCTAGGGCTGCACAATTAATCGAATATCGATTGCGATTACGATTTTGACTGCCCACTATAAAATGAACATGATCCACTGCGATATTGAAGTTTAAATTCATCCTCAGCTCATAGAAAACTCCACTGCAGATCAAATCAAGCGATTCCTACACTTACAGACAATCACATAGAGTGGCGCAGATATGACGTCATTTTGTAGTGCCAAAACCCCAAAATGGAATTAGCATTTTAGCCCTCGAGCTGCTATCTTCATGCGTGGGGAAATAATGAAATTAGCACGATGCTAAATGGCACTACAGAGGTTGTCGTGGACATTAAACCTCATCATGCTGAACGGGAAAAAACTTTGCAGATAAACGCAGGACTCTGCTGTACCACAATTTCACTCGTATTTGTGACTAAAAAGTATTTTGTTCGACTGAATAAATATTTATTCACACCGGTGCTAGTGACCTGTTCGATAAAAACTACAGGAAGTCCAAAATGTATCTACACTGCAGTTACTTTCACACTGCTTTTCATCACCTCAGTCAACCGAACAAGTGTGCAAACACTGCAGAGAAGCCATTATGATGAAGTGTAACACTGAACATCTGCTTCAACTCCCTGATCTCACAACCGTTATCTTTTATTGATCCCGCAAAATAACCTGAACTTGCACCTGCTCGTGTAGACACAGCAGCTTCACTCGGAGTAATTAATAATAATGCTAATGCTACAAGGTGGGATTAATTCAAACTTGCTCCATTCAAAGTCCACCAAGGTAGGAGCTAGAATCAGAGTTTTTATTAAATATTTTTATGACATCATCTGAACGTCCAATGTTGACATCCACAGGATCTCTGTACAAGGTTACAAATAAGTTGAAATGTAGTCATTATGGATGTCTTTTCAACATCTTATAACATCAACCACAGACTCATTTTTGACAATTGTACTGCTCTGGACCAAATAAACAGTATCATGATGCATTCAATTAAAACTCACTTTTATTTCAACATAATTACCATTTGTAGTTGCAAAGCAACTGTACAGACAATGTGTCTGGGTCCAAAAATATTGAAAACAAAAGAAACTTAACTCAGGCTGCGGTGGATAACAATTAACAAACAAATAAACAACAATCCACCTAGCACATGCGCTATGACTGCATCACAGTCTTTGTAGAAAAAGGGTTCTATAAAATAAAGCTAACACTACTATAAGCAAATTCAGGAACATAATATTAACTTAGTTGATCTTTCCTTAGGTGTGTTCAACTAGCTCGACGAGTTCTCAGTGTTGCTGTCATCGGATATACATTTTTGTCCAATTCAATTCAAATAGGCTTTATTGGCATGAAAGTGCCAGAGATCATGTCTATTTTGCGTCAGTTGGTCAAGGATCATATCTGTATGTGTGCACGACATGCAAATCAGGTTCAGTATCTGGATGTCTGACTACAACCCCTCTTGGACGTAGATATTTGAACACCTGGCTAGGACTTTTTTTTTGGATGTCTTTGGATGTACACATACAGATGGTGATGCAAAATAGACATGATCTACACGTCTAGCAGATGTGTTTGCTGGGTTATATATGGTAGACAATATGGACATGGAGGCCTACATCTACATAGTATTTTAAAAGTTTTAGATCATATCACTTTGGCACAGACTTTTTACTTGTAACAGAACATGGTAATGTTGTTGTAAGCACTTTTATTTCAAAAGTTAAATGTTTATATAAATATTACATCAAAACAATGGCATTAAGCCATTAATAACTTCTTATGAAACATTGTTTAAAGTCCTCAAGCAATTATTCAAGACTAATAAAATAATAGCAAAAGACAAAGTCCCAATAATATAACAAAGAATTTCCAGTCAGTAACAGCTTCAGATTTAGAAAAGAATGCAGTCAAAAGTAAAATTAAACCACTTAAATTACTCATTGTGGCTTAATGGTTAGCACGTTCACCTCACACCTCCAGGGTCCGGGGTTTGAGTGTGTGCCAGGGCCATGTGTGTGCGGAGTTTGCATGTTCTCCTCATGCTGCGGGGGTTTCCTCTGGGTATTCTGGTTTCTGGTTTGCCCTGCGATGGATTGGCACAATGTCCAAAATCCTGTACACATTGGACAGGGTGCCAGTCTGTCACAGGGCAAAATCATATACACACTCACACTCACATTCATACACTACGGACACTTTAGACACACCAGTCAACCTACCATGCATGTCCTTGGACTGGGGGAGATAACCAGAGTACCCGGAGGAAACCCCCGCAGCATGGAGAGAACATGCAAACTTTTTCTTACCCATAATTAGTTTAATATGTACAGAAGAGAAATGTACAGAAGAGAAATGTCCTTTGTTCGTGCCATGATCCACTTACACACATATGTGTTGTGAAGATCAGATTTTGATAGATCGCTGTTCTTTAAATAAAATAGGGTGCTCACACATGTTTGTCATCTAATTTCTTGAAAACAGCTGACTCTAATTTCACTTTCAAATGAAATAGCTAATCCAAAAGAATCACATACTTCTGCCACTCAGAATATGTAATATCATTTTCCTCAATGAATAAATGACCAAGTATAATATTATTGTCTAATTTGTTTAATTGGGTTGATGTCTACTTTTAGGACTTCTGAAAATCTGGAATTCTGATGATGTTTTTGGTCATATTTATGCAGAAATATAGAAAATTCTAAAGGCGTTACAAACTTTCAAGCACCACTGTTCATTCACTGTCTGTGTGTGTGTGTTTGTGTGTGTGTGTGTGTGAGAGAAGAGAGAGAGAGAGAGAGAGAGAGAGAGAGAGAGAGAGAGAGAAACTTATTGATTGTGAAGAAATTTCTTCTCTTCCGGAATAACCATATCTATAAACATGGTGGTCACACTCATCACCCAGTTTCGATGAGGGGAGCAATGGCACCAAATTCACCAAAGAGGAAATGATAGAAAATGCTTTTACTACTTATACATATTTTTGCTCTTAATTTGTAATAAAGCTATGAAGATTTTAGCTAAGATTCTAAAAAGCACACATTTAAACGTGATATCTAATTATATTGAAATTATGTGCAAATTGTGATATGAAAATTTATTTTTATTTTACACGTGACCAATGTTCTCCAACAGACAGAAACAATGCAAGAGTATGAAACTGAGCAGGTTTTGAACATTACGGTGGTTTCATGTTCATAGGCAAAAAAGACTGCCCCAAGGTTTACTAGTTCATGCTATCAGAGAGTTCAGGTGAATCAGTGACCATGGCTTGGTTGTAAAAGACTTCTACCCCAAGGAGGTGGTTGTATATTATTATATTACATTAACTTTATACACCGCTATCTGGATTGTGTGAAATAATGCCATATCTGCACCTGGACTAGTTTTTAGTAAAGACATTTTAGTTACAGCTGTTTTAATCTCCTCCTTCATCATATTCTCAACAAATCAGCCTTTATTTAAGGGATATATTTGATTGCATTTTCCATAAAACTGTACATTATATTCAAAAGGCTCACAATTATACAATTTAAAAAAATAAGCAAATAATTAATATGGGCTTCAAAGACCTATCAAATATATCTTTGAATAGTTTCATAAAATGTAAGAGCCAAATCCATTAATGAACTTTGACTTCTGTTAAAAAATAATAGAGAATGCTACAAAGCTTTCCCCACAATGTCACTGTGTGTGTTTGGATTTTTGTTATATTTTTTTCAAGCTTTTTTCGTTCTGTGTTAGTTATTGTTAGTAAATATATCTTCAAATAGACAATGAAAATACTGCAATGATTTAGTTTAATTCTGGAAATAAGTTTGGTCTTTTCTCTGTTTCCTCATAGTAATGTTCTGAGCTATATTTTCTGCTATTGCCTACTAGGCTAATTTGCATGTATTTTATATCTGTAAATATTTTAGAAAATTTAAATGCTGGACTCAAGTATGCTTTCACTCAAATCTCAAATAAATGTTTAAAAAATATGCAGTTAAAAGTCTCATTGTTTTCTAGATCTTATTTGAATTACAGCCGGTCTGGAAGTATCGTGTTTATTTGATGAGGCTTAAATTTTTATATAAAAAAGTTTAAATGGGAAGATTGTTTGCTGTCGAAACATAATAAAACTATTTTGTTATCTGATTTATTTATTTTTTTAGCTAATTTATCTTTATTGGTGCATTATTATGAATGCTTTATCATGTCACTGAGCAAACAAAGAAAATTAAAAGCACTCTTTATAACAGGCAAACTATAGTTACTTTATAACTATATAACAGGCAAAACTCTGCATGTAAATGGTCTAATAATATATGTAAATGTAGCACTTCTTCCTGTGCAGGTGTGTTTCACTCCATCTCAGAGATGCAGATTACTGCTTCTTTTCGAAGATTTCGCCGTTTATCTTTGGCCTGCTTGTTGCCTAATGCTCCCATCTGCAGTTTGCTGTGCTCACTGAAGCCTGTCCTGCACTCCTTCCTCTAGCCACACCACAAAAACTGTGAAACAAAACAGGCATATGCACACACACACACACACACACACACACACACACACACAAATAGTTGTTCTATAACCAGGCCTGGCTACCATCTAACAAATTAATTTAGCTTGCTCTGTAGATTTGATTTATTATTATCAGTTATACAGAAGAAATAAACACTGGTTTAACCTTTAACTCTGATGATGAAGTTTGGCTTTGCTGCAGCTTTGGAGACAGAAAATTAAGAAAAGGATATTGCAAATTTCCAAGAACAAAAAATAAGCAAGATTTTTTTTTTAGTTATTTTGCATGGTGGATTATTGAAAGGATCAAACATAAATGTCCAGTACATTTGCTTATATTCACTCACCAGTAAGGCAGTGTCACGTTGTGCTCAATGTATGATTTTCTCTCTTGTCTTTGGTGTTCAACTTATGACCCGATTGTCACAATGCACTTTTCTAAAAAACATTATTAAATATAGCTTTAAATAATTTATCGACAGATATAGTTTGAAACAAAGTTCCTTCTGGAATATGAGATGTACACATATTTCTTGTGAGGACTTCATCATCATCATCATCATCATCATCATCATCAATATAATGTTTATAGTCCAACAATATAACAGTTTTAGTGTTCCTTACCAAAGTGTTGTGCCAGTATCTTAATACACATCAAAATTTTAAGTAAAACATTCAAATTTTAAGGAAATTCTATTAATTATAGAATTTAATTATATTAACCTTTAAATATATATGCCATGTACTTGAATTGTTTTATCTTACTGTTTCTAGCTCAGCATGTGACTGAGCCCAACATCACCATGAGCACCAGTACAATGGACAACAACGTTTATCTGCTTTGTTGGTTGGATGGTTTTTCTCCGAAAAAAATAAGTGTTGAGTGGTACAAGAGTAACACGTTGCTCACAGAGAAAGCAACCATGAACATATTCGAAAGTCTCAACAATGGAGAAAAGACATTTAATGCACTGAGCCAACTCAGCATTAATGCACAGCAATGGAATGAAGGCACAGAGTTCGCCTGTAAAGCCACACACTACTCCAAGACCTTCAATAAAACATGGAGCAAGTGCAAAGGTCAGTTCCACAGAAAAACACTGCAAAATAAAAATCTTCCATGATATCTTACTGTAAGTGAACAATCTCTTACATATTGCAGCTGAACCCACATCCAAACCACTGATACGTCTGGAGAAACCTGCTCTCATGTCAGTATTGACAGATTCAGAAGTAACAGCTTCCTGTGTTGTTGAAACTGTGCTCAATACCAGAGTGTCATGGTTTCTAGATGGAAGCTTAAAAACGGACAGAGTCACCTTGAAGACACTGGACGGGAGAACTTTTAGCAACCTGACTATCTCTACAAACGAATGGAACAAGTTGAAAACAATAAAATGCACAGCTAAACATCCATGTTTTGACACAGTAGAGAAGACAATTACTATTCTAGGTATGTTCTGTATATAATTTTTAATTATATCATTAGGGGCAACTTAAAAAAAACACAGTTTACAACTTATCACAGTTGTGGAAATCAGTCACATGATCAAATACGTTCTACTGTATACAGCGTGTACATAGACAGACAGACAGACAGAAAGATAGACAGACAGATAGATAGATAGACAGATAGATAGATAGATAGATAGATAGATAGATAGATAGATAGATAGATAGATAGATAGATAGATAGATAGATAGATAGATAGATAGATAGATAGATAGATAGATAGATAGATAGATAGATAGATAGATAGTGATTGGAGACACAGCATTTAGGTGCATGGGGGATCCTAAATGCCATGTGTGAACACATTAGGTTCCATGTTGGAAAAGTAACTTTAAAATATTTCACTTTAGTGGAACATTTTAACTCATAACACTTTACTTTATGTTCCCCAGAACCCGTGCAGAAAACTCCTACACTGGTGATCAGGAGGAATCTGGCAGACATACTGAAGGGAGACAGCGCAGTACTGGAGTGTGCTGCAAGAGATCTGCCCTCTGGTGAGCTCTCTGTCACCTTCCAGGCCAATGGAATAAGAGTCCTTGAACATCAGTATGTGGATCTGCCCAAAGGAGTGGACACTCTGACTGTACGCTTCACTGTTCCCACAACACACAGGAACAAAAACCAACGGTTCACCTGTCAGATTCAGCAAAGCCGTTCCATACAGTGGACGTCCAATTCTATAGAAAACCTTTTTGGTAAGGAACATTTCAATCTCAATCTCTAGATCATCTGAATACTGGCAATATTTACAGGTCAAAATAAAACTGAAGTGGGGAAAAGGAACACTGGCAGAAATGTCAGCGCAGTCAGCATGGGGTGTGAATTCTGGCTCTCAAATTTCATCAATTAGAGCATCATTTGAGTTCATACTGTAACTGGTCTCAACTTGAAATGTACATGGAAATGTTTTTTTTTTATTATTCCTCGCTTGTGCAGTTATTAGTTTTGTTGTTATTTGTCCATGATATTTCCTTTTAACTACAATTGGTTATAGTTTCAAATATAGGGATCCTGATTCCTCTATTCTAGAGCAGTAGAGCTATCTCGCTGCAACATTTTGACACTGTGATTTTAGGAAATACATCTGTAACTTAATCATAATTAAAGATAGTCGTGAAGGGGTTAAATTTCATTAACACCAATTAGAAACCTGTATTTTTAGTGGAGAAAAATTAGTTAAAAAAATAAAAATACAAGGGTTTATTAGGTTTCCACTATATAAAGTGGGGTTTATAAAGGAAAGTGAAATGTACAATACCTCATGATGACACATAAATTCACACAGACATATACACACACAAGGAAACAAGCTTTTCATGGATGTATGACATGACGTAATTGTGAAGTGGGCGGAGCATAAGCCTTCCACAATGTTGCAAAGTTTCAGACAATGTGGTGTTCTTGAGTGGACAAAAATAATGACAATTTTTTTTATTGACTTTTCATATATTTATTTCTATTGTTAAAGAGAAGCCATGTTAACTCTGCTTTTTTTTCACAAAAATCTAAATATGAAAATGACTAATGTGACCACAATTCATTTTTTCTACCAGTAGTGTCTTGCCATGAAGTTGTTTAAATTTGTTTAGCCAGAATTCATTTTCTTAGATTTCATGCTGTAATATTTGTGCTTCTTTCCAGGTGACCCTTCAGTGGAACTTTCAGCTGTTTCCAGCACTGATAATTCTGGATCTATTACACAAAAACTTATCTGTTCTGGAACTGGATTCAACCCACAAATTAAGTGGCTCCACAAATCTGTGCCAAATGCTCTTAAAAAAGTAATGATGCAAGAAGATGGACGTGTGAAAGTATCCAGTGAGATATCCGTTCCACAACAGGAGTGGAATAATGATTTTGTGTGTGAGGTCAGTGATCAGGATAATCCCAAACCTGTGCAGAAGAGCACCAGAGTTTGTGCAGGTATTCTAACAAAGGAGTAATTATCCAAAAAGTTCATGATCTTACAATCTCATTAAACTCTATGAAACAGATGTAAGTGAATAACTGTAACAGAACAATCTCTTGTGTGTTGCAGCTCATTCAAATGTCAAACCACTGATACGTCTGGAGAAACCTGCTCTCATGTCAGTATTGACAGAGAAAGAGGTAACAGCTTCCTGTGTTGTTGAAACTGTGCACAATACCAGAGTGTCATGGTTTGTAGATGGAAGGGAAAAAACAGACAGAGTCACCTTGAAGACACTGGACGGGAGAACTGTTAGCAACCTGACTATCTCTACAAACGAATGGAACACCTTGAAGACAATAAAATGCACAGCTAAACATCCATGTTTTGACACAGTAGAGAAGGCAATTAATATTCTAGGTATGTTCTGTATATAATTTTGAATTATATCATTAGGGGCAACTTAAAAACACAGTTTACAACTTATTGCATTGTGGAAATCAGTCACATGATCAAATATTTTCTACTATATATGGCGTGTAGACAGACAGACAGGCCGATCGATCGATAGATAGATAGATAGAGAGATAGACAGATATGTGTTTTTCCATTTCACCTCACATATATTAGTTAGTTAAACAGTGATTAGAGACACAGTATTTAGATACATGGGGGATCCTAAATGCCATGTGTGCACACATTAGGTTCCATCTTGGAAAAGTAACTTTAAAATATTTTACTTTAGTGAAACATTTTAACTCATAACACTTTACCTTATGTTCCCCAGAACCTGTGCAGAAAACTCCTACACTGGTGATCAGGAGGAATCTGGCAGACATACTGAAGGGAGACAGCGCAATACTGGAGTGTGCTGCAAGAGATCTGCCCTCTGGTGAGCTCTCTGTCACCTTCCAGGCCAATGGAATAAGAGTCCTTGAACGTCAGTATGTGAATCTGCCCAAAGGAGTGGACACTCTGACTGTACGCTTCACTGTTCCCACAACACACAGGAACAAAAACCAACGGTTCACCTGTCAGGTTCAGCAAAGCCGTTCCATACAGTGGACGTCCAAATCTATAGAAAAACTTTTTGGTAAGGAACATTTCAATCTCAATCTCTAGATCATCTGAATACTGGCAATATTTACAAGTCAAAATAAAACTGAAGAGGGGAAAAGGAACACTGGCAGAAATGCCAGCACAGTCAGCATGGGGTGTGAATTATGGCTCTCAAATTTCATCAATTAGAGCATCACTCGAGAGCATACTGTAACTGGTCTCAACTTGAAATGTACATGGAAATGTTTTTTTTTTTATTACTCCTCGCTTGTGCAGTTATTAGTTTTGTTGTTATTTGTCCATGATATTTCCTTTTAACTACAATTGGTTATAGTTTCAAATATAGGGATCCTGATTCCTCTATTCTAGAGCAGTAGAGCTATCTCGCTGCAACATTTCGACACTGTGATTTTAGGAAATACATCTGTAACTTAATCATAATTAAAGATAGTCGTGAAGGGGTTAAATTTCATTAACACCATTTAGAAACCTGTATTTTTAGTGGAGAAAAATTAGTTAAAAAAATAAAAATACAAGGGTTTATTAGGTTTCCACTATATAAAGTGGGGTTTATAAAGGAAAGTGAAATGTACAATACCTCATGATGACACATAAATTCACACAGACATATACACACACAAGGAAACAAGCTTTTCATGGATGTATGACATGACGTAATTGTGAAGTGGGCGGAGCATAAGCCTTCCACAATGTTGCAAAGTTTCAGACAATGTGGTGTTCTTGAGTGGACAAAAATAATGACAATTTTTTTTTATTGACTTTTCATATATTTATTTCTATTGTTAAAGAGAAGCCATGTTAACTCTGCTTTTTTTTCACAAAAATCTAAATATGAAAATGACTAATGTGACCACAATTCATTTTTTCTACCAGTAGTGTCTTGCCATGAAGTTGTTTAAATTTGTTTAGCCAGAATTCATTTTCTTAGATTTCATGCTGTAATATTTGTGCTTCTTTCCAGGTGACCCTTCAGTGGAACTTTCAGCTGTTTCCAGCACTGATAATTCTGGATCTATTACACAAAAACTTATCTGTTCTGGAACTGGATTCAACCCACAAATTAAGTGGCTCCACAAATCTGTGCCAAATGCTCTTAAAAAAGTAATGATGCAAGAAGATGGACGTGTGAAAGTATCCAGTGAGATATCCGTTCCACAACAGGAGTGGAATAATGATTTTGTGTGTGAGGTCAGTGATCAGGATAATCCCAAACCTGTGCAGAAGAGCACCAGAGTTTGTGCAGGTATTCTAACAAAGGAGTAATTATCCAAAAAGTTCATGATCTTACAATCTCATTAAACTCTATGAAACAGATGTAAGTGAATAACTGTAACAGAACAATCTCTTGTGTGTTGCAGCTCATTCAAATGTCAAACCACTGATACGTCTGGAGAAACCTGCTCTCATGTCAGTATTGACAGAGAAGAAGGTAACGCTTCCTGTGTTGTTGAAACTGTGCACAATACCAGAGTGTCATGGTTTGTAGATGGAAGGGAAAAAACAGACAGAGTCACCTTGAAGACACTGGACGGGAGAACTGTTAGCAACCTGACTATCTCTACAAACGAATGGAACACCTTGAAGACAATAAAATGCACAGCTAAACATCCATGTTTTGACACAGATAGAAGGCAATTAATATTCTAGGTATGTTCTGTATATAATTTTGAATTATATCATTAGGGGCAACTTAAAACACAGTTTACAACTTATTGCATTGTGGAAATCAGTCACATGATCAAATATTTTCTACTACTATATGGCGGTAGACAGACAGACAGGCCGATCGATCGATAGATAGATAGATAGAGAGATAGACAATGTGTTTTTCCATTTCACCTCACATATATTAGTTAGTTAAACAGTGATTAGAGACACAGTATTTAGATACATGGGGATCCTAAATGCCACGTGTGTACACATTAGGTTCCATCTTGGAAAAGTAACTTTAAAATATTTTACTTTAGTGAAACATTTTAACTCATAACACTTTACCTTATGTTCCCCAGAACCTGTGCAGAAAACTCCTACACTGGTGATCAGGAGGAATCTGGCAGACATACTGAAGGGAGACAGCGCAATACTGGAGTTGCTGCAAGAGATCTGCCCTCTGGTGAGCTCTCTGTCACCTTTCAGGCCAATGGAATAAGAGTCCTTGAACGTCAGTATGTGAATCTGCCCAAAGGAGTGGACACTCTGACTGTACGCTTCACTGTTCCCACAACACACAGGAACAAAAACCAACGGTTCACCTGTCAGGTTCAGCAAAGCCGTTCCATACAGTGGACGTCCAAATCTATAGAAAACTTTTTGGTAAGGAACATTTCAATCTCAATCTCTAGATCATCTGAATACTGGCAATATTTACAAGTCAAAATAAAACTGAAGAGGGGAAAAGGAACACTGGCAGAAATGCCAGCACAGTCAGCATGGGGTGTGAATTGCGCTCTCAAATTTCATCAATTAGAGCATCACTCGAGAGCATACTGTAACTGGTCTCAACTTGAAATGTACATGGAAATGTTTTTTTTTTATTACCTCGCTTGTGCAGTTATTAGTTTTGTTGTTATTTGTCCATGATATTTCCTTTTAACTACAATTGGTTATAGTTTCAAATATAGGGATCCTGATTCCTCTATTCTAGAGCAGTAGAGCTATCTCGCTGCAACATTTTGACACTGTGATTTTAGGAAATACATCTGTAACTTAATCATAATTAAAGATAGTCGTGAAGGGGTTAAATTTCATTAACACCATTTAGAAACCTGTATTTTTAGTGGAGAAAAATTAGTTAAAAAAATAAAAATACAAGGGTTTATTAGGTTTCCACTATATAAAGTGGGGTTTATAAAGGAAAGTGAAATGTACAATACCTCATGATGACACATAAATTCACACAGACATATACACACACAAGGAAACAAGCTTTTCAGGGATGTATGACATGACGTAATTGTGAAGTGGGCGGAGCATAAGCCTTCCACAATGTTGCAAAGTTTCAGACAATGTGGTGTTCTTGAGTGGACAAAAATAATGACAAACGTTTTTTTTTTGTTGACTTTTCATATATTTATTTCTATTGTTAAAGAGAAGCCATGTTAACTCTGCTTTTTTTTCACAAAAATCTAAATATGAAAATGACTAATGTGACCACAATTCATTTTTTCTACCAGTAGTGTCTTGCCATGAAGTTGTTTAAATTTGTTTAGCCAGAATTCATTTTCTTAGATTTCATGCTGTAATATTTGTGCTTCTTTCCAGGTGACCCTTCAGTGGAACTTTCAGCTGTTTCCAGCACTGATAATTCTGGATCTATTACACAAAAACTTATCTGTTCTGGAACTGGATTCAACCCACAAATTAAGTGGCTCCACAAATCTGTGCCAAATGCTCTTAAAAAAGTAATGATGCAAGAAGATGGACGTGTGAAAGTTTCCAGTGAGATATCCGTTCCACAACAGGAGTGGAATAATGATTTTGTGTGTGAGGTCAGTGATCAGGATAATCCCAAACCTGTGCAGAAGAGCACCAGAGTTTGTGCAGGTATTCTAACAAAGGAGTAATTATCCAAAAAGTTCATGATCTTACAATCTCATTAAACTCTATGAAACAGATGTAAGTGAATAACTGTAACAGAACAATCTCTTGTGTGTTGCAGCTCATTCAAATGTCAAACCACTGATACATCTGGAGAAACCTGCTCTCATGTCAGTATTGACAGAGTCAGAGGTAACAGCTTCCTGTGTTGTTGAAACTGTGCACAATACCAGAGTGTCATGGTTTGTAGATGGAAGGGAAAAAACGGACAGAGTCACCTTGAAGACACTGGACGGGAGAACTTTTAGCAACCTGACTATCTCTACAAATGAATGGAACAAGTTGAAAACAATAAAATGCACAGCTAAACATCCATGTTTTGACACAGTAGAGAAGGCAATTAATATTCTAGGTATGTTCTGTATATAATTTTTAATTATATCATTAGGGGCAACTTAAAAAAAACACAGTTTACAACTTATCACAGTTGTGGAAATCAGTCACATGATCAAATATGTTCTACTGTATACAGCGTGTACATAGACAGACAGACAGACAGACAGAAAGATAGACAGACAGATAGATAGACAGATAGATAGATAGATAGATAGATAGATAGATAGATAGATAGATAGATAGATAGATAGATAGATAGATAGATAGATAGATAGATAGATAGATAGATAGATAGATAGTGATTGGAGACACAGCATTTAGATACATGGGGGATCCTAAATGCCATGTGTGAACACATTAGGTTCCATGTTGGAAAAGTAACTTTAAAATATTTCACTTTAGTGGAACATTTTAACTCATAACACTTTACTTTATTTTCCCCAGAACCCGTGCAGAAAACTCCTACACTGGTGATCAGGAGGAATCTGGCAGACATACTGAAGGGAGACAGCGCAGTACTGGAGTGTGCTGCAA
The DNA here is from genome assembly GCA_012411365.1 of Ameiurus melas. Classification (NCBI taxonomy): domain Eukaryota; kingdom Metazoa; phylum Chordata; class Actinopteri; order Siluriformes; family Ictaluridae; genus Ameiurus; species Ameiurus melas. Next base: position 18,424,301 of record CM022753.1, read on the forward strand.
GAGATCTGCCCTCTGGTGAGCTCTCTGTCACCTTCCATGCCAATGGAATAAGAGTCCTTGAACCTCAGTATGTGGATCTGCCCAAAGGAGTGGACACTCTGACTGTACGCTTCACTGTTCCCACAACACACAGGAACAAAAACCAACGGTTCACCTGTCAGATTCAGCAAAGCCGTTCCATACAGTGGACTTCTAATTCTATAGAAAACCTTTTTGGTAAGGAACATTTCAATCTCAATCTCTAGATCATCTGAATACTGGCAATATTTACAGGTCAAAATAAAACTGAAGTGGGGAAAAGGAACACTGGCAGAAATTCAGCACTGTCAGCATGGGGTGTGAATTCTGGCTCTCAAATTTCATCAATTAGAGCATCATTTGAGTTCATACTGTAACTGGTCTCAACTTGAAATGTACATGGAAATGTTTTTTTTTTATTCCTCGCTTGTGCAGTTATTAGTTTTGTTGTTATTTGTCCATGATATTTCCTTTTAACTACAATTGGTTATAGTTTCAATTATAGGGATCCTGATTCCTGTATTCTAGAGCAGTAGAGCTATCTCGCTGCAACATTTCGACACTGTGATTTTAGGAAATACATCTGTAACTTAATCATAATTAAAGATTATCGTGAAGGGGTTAAATTTCATTAACACCATTTAGAAACCTGTATTTTTAGTGGAGAAAAATTAGTTAAAAAAATAAAAATACAAGGGTTTATTAAGTTTCCACTATAGAAAGTGGGGTTTATGAAGGAAAGTGAAATGTACAATACCTCATGATGACACATAAATTCACACAGACATATACACACACAAGGAAACAAGCTTTTCATGGATGTATGACATGACGTAATTGTAAAGTGGGGAGCATAAGCCTTCCACAATGTTGCAAAGTTTCAGACAATGTGGTGTTCTTGAGTGGACAAAAATAATGACCATTAATTTTTTATTGACTTTTCATATATTTATTTCTATTGTTAAAGAGCCATGTTAGTACTCTGCTTTTTAACCCAAAATCTAAATATGAAAATGACTAATGTGACCACAATTCATTTTTTCTACCAGTAGTGTCTTGCCATGAAGTTGTTTAAATTTGTTTAGCCAGAATTCATTTTCTTAGATTTCATGCTGTAATATTTGTGCTTCTTTCCAGGTGACCCTTCAGTGGAACTTTCAGCTGTTTCCAGCACTGATAATTCTGGATCTATTACACAAAAACTTATCTGTTCTGGAACTGGATTCAACCCACAAATTAAGTGGCTCCACAAATCTGTGCCAAATGCTCTTAAAAAAGTAATGATGCAAGAAGATGGACGTGTGAAAGTATCCAGTGAGATATCCGTTCCACAACAGGAGTGGAATAATGATTGTGTGTGTGAGGTCAGTGATCAGGATAATCCCAAACCTGTCCAGAAGAGCACCAGAGTTCGTGCAGGTATTCTAACAAAGGAGTAATTATCCAAAAAGTTCATGATCTTACAATCTCATTAAACTCCACGAAACAGATTTAAATGAATAACTGTAACAGAACAATCTCTTGTGTGTTGCAGCTCATTCAAATGTCAAACCACTGATACGTCTGGAGAAACCTGCTCTCATGTCAGTATTGACAGAGTCAGAGGTAACAGCTTCCTGTGTTGTTGAAACTGTGCACAATACCAGAGTGTCATGGTTTGTAGATGGAAGGGAAAAAACGGACAGAGTCACCTTGAAGACACTGGACGGGAGAACTGTTAGCAACCTGACTATCTCTACAAACGAATGGAACACCTTGAAGACAATAAAATGCACAGCTAAACATCCATGTTTTGACACAGTAGAGAAGGCAATTAATATTCTAGGTATGTTCTGTATATAATTTTGAATTATATCATTAGGGGCAACTTAAAAAAAAACACAGTTTACAACTTATTGCATTGTGGAAATCAGTCACATGATCAAATATTTTCTACTATATATGGCATGTAGACAGACAGACAGACAGTCCGATCGATAGATAGATAGATAGATAGATAGATAGATAGATAGATAGATAGATAGATAGAGAGAGAGAGATAGAGAGAGAGATAGAGAGATAGAGAGATAGACAGATATGTGTTTTTCCAGTTTGCCTCACATATATTAGTTATTTAAGCAGTGATTGGAGACACAGCATTTAGATGCATGGGGGACTTAAAAATATTTCACTTCAGTCAAACATTTTAACTCATAAGACTTTACCTTATGTTCCTCAGAACCTGTGCGGAAAACCCCTACAGTGGTGATCAGGAGGAATCTGGCAGACATACTGAAGGGAGACAGCGCAGTACTGGAGTGTGCTGCAAGAGATCTGCCCTCTGGTGAGCTCTCTGTCATCTTCCAGGCCAATGGAATAAGAGTCCTTGAACCTCAGTATGTGGATCTGCCCAAAGGAGTGGACACTCTGACTGTACGCTTCACTGTTCCCACAACACACAGGAACAAAAACCAATGGTTCACCTGTCAGATTCAGCAAAGCCGTTCCATACAGTGGACGTCCAATTCTATAGAAAACCTTTTTGGTAAGGAACATTTCATTCTCAATCTCTAGATCATCTGAATACTGGCAATATTTACAGGTCAAAATGAAACTGAAGTGGAGAATAGGAACACTTGCAGAAATGACAGCACAGTCAGCATGGGGTGTTAATTCTGGCTCTCAAATTTCATCAATTAGAGCATCACTCGAGTTCATACTGTAACTGGTCTCAACTTGAAATGTACATGGGAATGTTTTTTTTTAATTCCTTGCATATGCAGTTATAATAATAATAATAATAATAATAATAATAATAATAATAATAATAATAATAAATAATAAACTTTATTTTATGAAATGCCTTTAAAGCAGCTTTTCAAAGCGCTGTACATAAAATCACAGTTCATCGAAAAATAAAATAAATAAAAGTTAATAAGAATAAAAACAACAACATTAATAATAAAAATAAATATAAACCAATCTATAAAGACATCAGCAGTCGAATGCAAGTTTAAAAAAGTGTGTCTTGAGAAGAGTTTTAAAAATGGCAAAAGTCTGGGCTTCCCTGAGTTCAGGAGGAAGAGAGTTCCAAAGTGAAGGGGCATAAACAGAAAAAGCCCTGTCACCCATAGATTTTAGGTGGGTTATTGGAACAGTTAACAGATTACACTGTGAGGAGCACAGTCTGCGATTTGGGGTTTAAGGGATTAATAAACCAGATAAGTATTGCAGAGCCAATCCATGTAATGCCTTGTATGTCAACATCATGATCTTGAAATCGACACGGAACCTGACCGGGAGCCAGTGTAAGGACTTCAAAACAGGAGTAATATGGTCACATTTCCTGGTTCCCATCAGGATCCGGGCGGCAGAGAACATACTGCAATTTGTTTATTGCGGTTTTAGAGACTCCGGCTAAAACGGCATTTCAGTAATCCAGCTGTGTGACAACAAATGAATTAATCAACTTTTCAGAGACAGATAAGTTTAGCTTGGGCGTAGTCTGGCTATGTTTCTGAGGTGGAAAAAGGATGCCTATTATTAGTTTCTTTGTTATTTGTCCATGATATTTCCTTTTCAATACAATTGGTTATAGTTTCAAATATAGGGATCCTGATTCCTCCATTCTAGAGCTGTAGAGCTATCTCGCTGCAACATTTTGACACTGTGATGTGATGTAAAATGCCTGCTTTCTGTAAATACGACACAGGAAAGTTTATTTTATTCCCTTTCACACGGGGTGTGAATTCTGGCTCTCAAATTTCATCAATTAGCGCATCACTCGAGTTCATACTGTAACTGGTCTCAACTTGAAATGTACATGGAAATGTTATTTTTTTTATTCCTCGCTTGTGCAGTTATTAGTTTTGTTGTTATTTGTCCATGATATTTCTGTAGGTACCTCCCAAAAATGTACATGAATAAATGGTGTGCTTGCTGCATTTTTGGGTGGATTCAATCGAGACTACATTTCCCATGGTCCTTTGTTTCTGGATGCGTTGCAATTTGTTTCCATTGGAGTAGTTCAAGCCAATGGGTTGCCTGTTTAACTAAACTCCTAGCCAATCAGAGGTCACCTTTGTTGGGGAGGGGGAAAGAGCAAAAAAAAGGAACGGAGGTGAGAGGTAGCGAACAGAGAGGGAGTGACATGCGGGACGAGAGCGGGAAAGAGAGAACCGGAGTTTTAACGCAGAGGTGATGTTTGTAGACTAAACTTCTATTAAAGTAGTGGCACAAATATCATTTTATTCAGCGAAAAGGAGAGCAACTATCAGCTCGGTAAATTGGTGAACTGTAAGGTGAAGTACAGCTAGCTTATCTGCGTTTGTTTGTTTTGCACTAGCTTGGGAAAAACAAAGCTAAGTACAAACTGTAACTTGTGGACGTTAAGCTAATGTCTTCGTGAGAGACAGACAGCTGTAATCGCCTGTCGCAGTTTCGCTGTGAAACTGAAGGACGAGGACTGTGGAGAACTGTGGAGAACTGTACTAGGTAGCATGGTAGCTACGCCTGTTGGAGGAGGGACTTCATCGCTGAACCTGCGTCGCTGAATTAACCTTCTGGAACCTCGCGTGCAGCGGATTCATTCTCTCAGCTCGTGTCCATGTCGGCTAATTCTTCTGTTCCAGAGGCGTGAGTAACGGAGAGGGTTTAGTAGCGTCCATTAAAGGAACCAAGGAGGGTTTTGTTTGTATGTGCACCAACTAACGGCCCCAACAGAAAACCCAAGCGCTTGGTGAAGGTTCTGAACATTTAATAAATAAGGGGTTTAAGTGGTTAAATCCAAACTGTACTGTTCCTGGTGTTTAATAATTAGAAAGGAGTGTTTGAGTTACTGGTCTAAATTTTGTTTCTAATACATGTATACAGTTTGAAGTTTTTTTTTGTTTAGCATAATAAATGTTTTTATTTTTGTAATACATACTATCTGGCTTTACTGGACATTTCTTTTTTTTATTTAATAAGGTATATATATTTGTCATAGTTATATTTGATATTTGTTTCTGGGGAATAACAATATCGCTCATAGTGTGTGAGTGGAGTAGTTCTTCAGTGTAGGCACTGCGCTATTATTCTTGATTAAATCATTGACATACATTTCTGCCTGTATAACATCATCGACTGGTAAATAGAGGTTAGCCAATTCACCATCAACTGCTAAGTACTCAGGATCCTGTTAATTAAAACCATTTACAGTAGTAACCTTGTCTCATATTACACTTCTGGTGCCAGGAAGGGGTTACATTTCCTTTTAAATACAAGTGGTTATAGTTTCAAATATAGGGATCCTGATTCCTCTATTCTAGAGCAGTAGAGCTATCTCGCTGCAACATTTTGACACTGTGATTTTAGGAAATACATCTGTAACTTAATCATAATTAAAGATAGTCGTGAAGGGGTTAAATTTCATTAACACCATTTAGAAACCTGTATTTTTAGTGGAAAAAAATAAAATAAAATACAATGGTTTACAAGGTTTCCACTATAGAAAGTGTGGTTTATAAAGGAAAGTGAAATGTACAATACCTCATGATGACACATAAATTCACATAGACATATACACACACAAGGAAACAAGCTTTTCAGGGATCCATGTTTTGACACAGTAGAGACAATTAATATTCAAGGTATGTTCTGTATATAATTTTGAATTATATCATTAGGGGCAACTTAAAAAAAAAACACAGTTTACAACTCATCGCATTGTGGAAATCAGTCACATGATCAAATATTTTCTACTATTTATGGCGTGTAGACAGACAGGCCGATCGATCGATAGATCGATAGATAGATAGATAGATAGATAGATAGAGATAGACAGATATGTGTTTTTCCAGTTTGCCCCACATATATTAGTTATTTAAACAGTGATTGGAGACACAGCATTTAGATACATGGGGGATCCTAAAGGCCATGTGTGCACACATTAGGTTCCATGCTGGACAAGTAACTTTAAAATATTTCACTTCAGTCAAACATTTTAACTCATAAGACTTTACCTTATGTTCCTCAGAACCTGTGCAGAAAACTCCTACAGTGGTGATCAGGAGGAATCTGGCAGACATACTGAAGGGAGACAGCGCAGTACTGGAGTGTGCTGCAAGAGATCTGCCCTCTGGTGATCTCTCTGTCATCTTCCAGGCCAATGGAATAAGAGTCCTTGAACCTCAGTATGTGGATCTGCCCAAAGGAGTGGACACTCTGACTGTACGCTTCACTGTTCCCACAACACACAGGAACAAAAACCAACGGTTCACCTGTCAGATTCAGCAAAGCCGTTCCATACAGTGGACGTCCAATTCTATAGAAAACCTTTTTGGTAAGGAACATTTCAATCTCAATCTCTAGATCATCTGAATACTGTCAATATTTACAGGTCAAAATAAAACTGAAGTGGGGAAAAGGAACACTGGCAGAAATGCCAGCACAGTCAGCATGGGGTGTGAATTCTGGCTCTCAAATTTCATCAATTAGCGCATCACTCGAGTTCATACTGTAACTGGTCTCAACTTGAAATGTACATGGAAATGTTTTTTTTTTTATTCCTTGCGTATGCAGTTATAATAATAATAATACTAATAATAATAATAATAAACTTTATTTTATCAAATGCCTTTAAAGCAGCTTTTCAAAGCGCTGTACATAAAATCACAGTTCATCGAAAAATAAAATAAATAAAAGTTAATAAGAACAAAAACAACAACATTAATAATAAAAATAAATATAAACCAATCTATAAAGACATCAGCAGTTGAATGCAAGTTTAAAAAAGTGTGTCTTGAGAAGAGTTTTAAAAATGGCAAAAGTCTGGGCTTCCCTGAGTTCAGGAGGAAGAGAGTTCCAAAGTGAAGGGGCATAAACAGAAAAGGCCCTGTCACCCAAAGATTTTAGGTGGGTTATTGGAACAGTTAACAGATTACACTGTGAGGAGCACAGTCTGCGATTTGGGGTTTAAGGGATTAATAAACCAGATAAGTATTGCAGAGCCAATCCATGTAATGCCTTGTATGTCAACATCATGATCTTGAAATCGACACGGAACCTGACCGGGAGCCAGTGTAAGGACTTCAAAACAGGAGTAATATGGTCACATTTCCTGGTTCCCATCAGGATCCGGGCGGCAGAGAACATACTGCAATTTGTTTATTGCGGTTTTAGAGACTCCGGCTAAAACGGCATTTCAGTAATCCAGCTGTGTGACAAATGAATTAATCAACTTTTCAGCAACAGATAAGTTTAGCTTGGGCGTAGTCTGGCTATGTTTCTGAGGTGGAAAAAGGATGCCTATTATTAGTTTCTTTGTTATTTGTCCATGATATTTCCTTTTCAATACAATTGGTAATAGTTTCAAATATAGGGATCCTGATTCCTCCATTCTAGAGCTGTAGAGCTATCTCGCTGCAACATTTTGACACTGTGATGTGATGTAAAATGCCTGCTTTCTGTAAATACGACACAGGAAAGTTTATTTTATTCCCTTCACATAAGGGGAAATACATTTTTGCTATGAAATGTCAAGACATGACTTGGATCAGCCATAAAAACACAAAATGAGTTGGTTTAAATCTATATAGCCAGAAATTAAAATTTTTTACATTTAACAACTTTACATTTCATGTTCCTCTCCAGATGACCCTTCAGTGGAACTTTTAGTTATTTCCAGTTTGGATAAATCTGCATCGGCACCACAAAATCTTCTATGTGCTGCAACTGGACTTAACCCAAAGATAAAGTGGCTCCCCGAATCTGTGGTAAATGCTCTCAGTGCTCTCAGTACAGTAACAGTGGATTCAGATGGACGTTTAAAAGTCTTCAGTGAGATTTCAGTTCCACAACAACAGTGGAATAATAGAGTTACATTTACCTGCCAAGTCAGCGATCAGGATTCTCTGAAACCTGTTGAGAAGAGCACCAATGCTTGTGCAGGTATTCTAATAACAGCCTAAATATCAGAAACATTCATGACCTTTATACAAAAAATACAAATCTTAGATGCATGTATGTGTCTGTACATCTTTACACTAATGACATTTCTTTATCTCCAGTGACTCCAGATTTTGCTCAGAAGACACAGGTTTACCTGTTGGCTCCCTCCATCAGTGACATGAGAGCAAATGATCATGTCTCTGTCACCTGTCTGCTGTTGGGCCACAGGCTCAATGACTTCTCGATTGTTTGGAAAATAGGAAAGGACATTTCCTCTCAGGGTGTGACCAAACAACCGCTCAGTGTCCACAGCAATGGAACAGAGAGTGTCCAAAGTGTTCTAAAGGTTCCTGCTGAAAAGTGGAACGCTTATACAACTGTTTCCTGTGAAGTGACGCACCTCTGCTCCAGCAAGAAAATGGAACACACTATCTCTAAAACCGGAGGCAAGTTCTCACATAAACAACTATCTCTAAGACCCAATATTTATTCTGTATTGTTTTGAAAAAAAAAAAAGAGGAAAACCCTTTGTACTTGACTCACTTAAATAATTTAAAATTTTATTGTCCAAATATAATTTTAATCCATGTCACATTGCATTGATTTATTATATGCACACACACTTGAAGCATCCACCACACAGGTCCATATGTATTAGCTGTTACTTTAGGAATGATCATGTATTAGAACAAGAGCATTAATATAAATCTGTGACCTGAACATCTGACCAGACAAAATGGAGAATTCGGTGGTGTAACTGTATAATATTTAAAATTATTTGTAGCCTCAGACCTCAAAAGTCCCACTGTCCGAATTCTCAGTCCCAGTGATGACGATCTGTCAGGAGTTCACAACACAAATCTTCTCTGCTTTATCGACGGCTTCCGCCCTGCTGATATATCTGTGCACTGGGAGCTGAATGGTAGCCGGCTGGATGCATCTCAGTTCACCAACAGTCCAGTCGCCATTCACTCTGCGTGGAGTGATTATTCCATGTACAGCACACTGATATTACCAGCATCAAAAAGGGAGGACGGAACTTTTTCCTGTGTGGTCAGCCATGAGTCATCTGAAAAGCCAATCAGGAAATTCATTAACAATGTATACGGTCAGTAACATGTCACATCCTGTCTCTGGTGGAGCAACTTGTTTAATTTATTTATTATTTATATCAAGTTTCTTAATCTGAATTACACATGATCATGACTTTACTGATGATCTAATGTAGACTATTATTTAGTAGTGTTTCATTAATTAAAAAAATCATGCTCTAAACTGTTAGTTAACTCTAAGTGTAGTTACTTTTGCCACCCTGAAGATGTTTTTTCACTGTAACAGCATAATCCAGTGTGTTTTACTCTTCTTACACCAAGTAATTTGTCAATGATTGCAATTTTTATTAATTAAAAAATTAAACTTCATTATTTCAAGCCTTACATCCTGTTATAAAAGCACCTATTATTATTACTTTTTTTTTTAATAAAGAGCTAGTTGCAGAAAGCTTTACCATGTTAATGGTTACACATTTTGCAAAAAGTTTGCAAAAGATTTTTATAGTGTAGTATTAACATAATGTTATCTTTTCTATAGTTACAACTAATATAAATGTTTGATTTAATTTGCAGGCGGATCTACTCTTAGAGTAAAAAAAAAACAACAACCACAAAAACATTCTGACCAATCAGATTTAAGAATTCAACAGCTGCGTTATGTACTAGATTCAATTGTTATACTATATTTGCTTATTTATGGCTTTAATGCATCATGTATATTTGATAGAAATTGATCAGATTATATTTTGATATTATTTTGATTCCAAACCTGGTTTATGATCCCTTGATCAAATACTTAAACCTTTTATATATAAGCAATATTTAACTGTTGCTTTCACTAAAATCTATCTTTTTATTTCCACACCTCATCCTGGTTCATCATCCAGCCTCTGTGAATGAAAACGCTCCCTCTGTGGAGCTGCTGCAGGGTCAAAATAAACTGGTGTGTCTGGTGTACGGTTATAGCCCCTCAGCCATTAACATCACCTGGCTCCTAAATAATGTGAGTGTACAGCATTACGACAGCACCAACAGCTCTGCCAAAAGGCCTGATGGGAAATTCAGCATTAAAAGCCATCTTGAAGTCCATGCCTCTGCATGGGCACCTGGTGACAATTACACATGCCATGTCAAGCACATCACTGGCATCGTCACTCGCAACATCTCCAAAAAAGGTGACTTTGTTTTCTCTCCCTAGACTCTTATAGTCCTGGGATCTATCCTGTATCATGTACAGTTCTGTTGAAGAATGCTAGCAATGCTAGCTTTAGTTTTTAATTCTGATTTCTACAATAGACAAAAGTTAAAATTACTCAACAACTACTGACCAATCAGAATCAGTATAAATACTTTTAGTTCATCTGAGAACAAACAAAAAAAAACTCTTCCCTTGATTTCTTGAAGTCGGAGAATGAAGCAGATCTGTACTTCTAGATTCTCTTTAGGTTCAAGTATGGTGACAAAATAACTAAAAATCCTTTCTTCTTACAGAATTTACTGAAGAGACGATATACTTTGATGAAAACAGTATGAGCAGCTCTTGATGGCACCTTCTAGAATTTAGATTAAGGATTCTAATATGCTTTATGTCTGTATTTGTTTGAATGAAACATTTTAATGACTAGTTTTAAGTTGATAGATGCAAGTGAGTAAAAAGTTGAATAAAAAAAAAAAATAAATGTACTTGATGCTGAATATTAGGATTTCTATCAGCTGTTTCATTTTTTGAGACTTTTATTCAAAAGAAGGGTATATATTCAAAACCATTCCTTAATTTCAATTACATTTGAATTAGTAATGTTATTTTATATGGAATAATTTTGCAGACAATATTAAAAACCAATTGCAAACTGTATTTGCAATTGCCTTTCCTATTTGTGGATGCATAAATTGTGACATGCAATTGCTAATTGTGTATTACATTTGCATTTTCATTTACTTGAACATACATTGTCTGCCAAATTTCAAATGGAAATGCAAAGTCCATTTGCAATTGCATTTCCTGTGTGTTACACATTATGACCCTGTCATATTGAAATAGAAATAGCAATTACCCTGATTGCACTTCCTCAGTTTTGTGTATGGAGCCTGCCAAAATTGAAATGGAATTGAAAATCCACTTTAATTTATTATGCCTTGCACAGAAACTTGTCAGTCAGTGTTGGGGGTGGGCGTATACTATTGGCAGGGGTGCAGTATTTGCTGAGGGGCATGCAAGATCAATGTTGGTGCCTCCAATTTCTTTTCTGAACTTTGGGCTGTTGAACAGAGTATAATATAATAGAATAGAATAGAGTAATGAGTGATATTATATACTGTGTGCTATGTATATGCAATACAATGTACACTAAACACAATTCGCAACTTTTAAATAATACAGTGTAATTAGACAAATGTCAGAAAAAAGAACACCCTTGACATTCTTCTCCCCCACATCTGAAATGATGGCTACTATGCCCCTGCTCCATAATATATTCTGTGCTGTACAAACTATACAGTGGCAAGACAAAGTATGTGAACCCTTTGGAATGAGTTGGTTTCCTGCATTAATTTGTAATAAAATGTTATCTAATCTTCATCAAAGTCTCAAGTATGGACAAATACAATGTGCTTCAGCTAACAACGAAAACAATTGCAATCTTTCATTATAAAACACATCTCATGAATCATTCACAGTGCTGTGGAAAAAGTAAGTGAACTTTGTAAGTGACTACCTTGTTGTTGTTACATGGATGATCCACAATTGTTTTTATGTTTTGTGATGGTTGTTCATGAGTCCTCTGTTTGCCCTGAGCAGTTAAACTGCCCACGGTTCTTCCGAAAAATCCTTTGGTTTTCCAGCATCTTCTGCATATTTGACCCCTTTCCACCAGCAGCTAAATGATTTTACGATTGATCTTTTCACACTGGGATGGACCTGTACACAACTATTTCAAAGAGTGAAAATATTCACTGATGCTCGAGTTGGGGGGTGCAAACTTCTCACTTACATTTCTCACAGCACTGTGAATGTTTAATGGGATGTGTCAAATAACGACATGAAAGATTATAATTGTTTGTGCTGTTATCCTATGCACATTGTGTTTGTCTATACTTGGGATGAAATGAAATTCAATTTTGTGACCAATTACTGAAGAAAACCAATTAATTCCAAATGGTTCACATACTTTTTCTTGCCATTGTATATTTTATCCACTAATGCTAACACTTACAGGGAGCATTTTTGCATTGAAAAATCCTTAATTTAGTATGTTTTTAAGTATTTTGTTTCAAGAGGATGCTTTAGTGTTTGTTTATAGCATAATTATATGTGTATAATATAGAATAGGCCTAGTGAATAGTTTTCGGTAACTACCTTGCATATATGAAAGAGTGGTTAAAAACTATTAAATATATTTTTAAAAGTGCTTAAGGTCTTTAAGACACATTTTTTATGAAAAATAATTTTATCTGCACGATTATTTTCAATAGAAACAGAAGCAGAAAAAATTCTTAAATTTTCCAAATGATTAGTTCTTAGCAACTTCTCAATCAGAAGCAACTCAATGACTTTGCCTCTGGAATTATTAAAATATTATATCTTGCATGCTGCAAGACATAACATGCTCGTCTATATTAACAGAGGATGAGGCGAAAAGCCCAATAACTTGGTTATGTTTGTGGTTATGGAGGCTCAATTTTATCTCCTGTTTCTCTCGAATGTAAGTCAAACACCCATTCACAAACATGCTGCTACTGTCATGGAAAATCACTTTATCCAAAATAAAAATCCAGTCCAGAGGTTTAAGTTGCCAAAATTCAGGCTTTTTTTGAAGAATCATAAAAGCTGTGGTGTCTGCATGTCATGGTAAAAGAATGAACATGAGTACAATCAATGTTCATGCTTTTATACTGTACTAAAACAATGATCTCATGATACTGGGCTTTCCCATGTTTTCTTTTGATCACATTTCTTTGATCACATTTCTGGTGACTCACCACAATTATGTATCTTTCTTCATATCTTATTTATAAAGGGGGTACAAGTTCAGTCAGCATATTTTTAAGAAGTTATTATTTTACCGATCTTGGTCTTGGATTTCAACAATACATTTTAAGAAATCCCTAAAATCAAAATGTCTTTAAAGATACAGACTTAAAAAGACATAGTACAACCATAGTGTCTTTATGCAAGTGCAGAAGGTAACTTTTGTAAGAAATAACAGCAAGCCTTGAAGAAAAAGATACTTTTGTAACTGAAGAATGCTCGGAAGAATGGATGCTCTGAAGAATGACGCTCTGAAGAACGGGCACTCTGAAGAATGCTCTGAAGAATGACGCTCTGAAAAATGACGCTCTGAAGAATGGGCGTTCAGTGATCTCACTGACTTTAGCTTATTTGATTAACACATTCTCTCTTATGATCTCATTTAGCCCTATTGGTTACACATAAGATCTTACTTTTGACCTTAACATACTAATTTATTCAATGATTTCTTTAATAAATACCATTAACATACAGATTTATTTAATTATTTTTTAAATATATACCATTTGCTTTAAAAATATACCATATGACCTTTTTTCCCTCCATCTCCCTCTCTCCTTCTGTTGAGCCACACATGATTGTATGGAGATGCCAGTGATCCTGACCCTTTCTGCTTTCTGGATCTGCCTGATCCATCCTAATCCCCTACCTCTCTCACTAGTTCAACAAACAGACTTCATGTAAAAACAATAATAAACATTATTTTACTTTCACACTTTCCATTGTTACCCTTCTGAGTCTGGATCCTCTCCAGGTTTCTTCCTCATATCATCTTAGAGAGTTTTTCCTTGCCATCATTGCCACCGGCTTGCTCAATAGTGATAAATTCACACACTTAAATCTGTATCCTGTGTTTATAGGTTTCTGTGAATAAAATTTAATTGAATTGAATTGAATTTTTTTTTGAGCAAGGGAGATACTCAGAAATTAACTGATATTAATGTTAAGTCCCTTTGCCCTCTCAGGCAACACCGTTAAATGTTGATTAACTTCAAGACATACAGTGATTAAATAATAATAAAAAAAAATATATATATATATATATATATATATATATATATATATATATATATATATATATATCAAGCTTACTTATCTGTTTTTCATTTCCCCCTTGTTCTGTTTTGCGCCCCAGAATGCTTCTCTCCTCGACCCATTTAGGTAATGTGACATTATTTATACCATTTTAAGAAAGAAGATTTTCGCACATTGGTGAACACCCTCCCGTGCCGCGCCACTCAGATAAACTCCTGACAAATAATTTTTTTTACATATTATCCTTGGTCTTGAGTAACAAAATATAAGGAAATAAATGCAATGTTATACATTTTACCTTAAGTCTGGCTTTATTTAGTATTAGATATTTATTATTAAATTTATTAGGGATTATCTGTGGCCTGTATTCTCAGAAAAAAGGAACTGAATTGTACTTTCTTGTCTTTGGAGTGGTTCCATTAACTGTGCATATTTAATATATGTCTTTCAGCTGAAAATATCAAAATAGTGTACTTTTAGAAAAAAAATATTTAATGTAGGTTACATAGTTGGATCTTAAGAACCAATGATGTAGCTTTAAAACTTTAATAAAAAAAGCAAATGAAACAAAACATGTACCCTTTATGGTATCACCCCAGTCCCAAGGAAAAGGACTTTTTGAGATATAATTTCTGTAAAACATTTTACAGTATACTGCTTCAGAAACACCTGAATCAGAAAGACAGATGGAAAATTAGTTATACATGAGAATTCAAGTAAACACGTGAGATCAGGTGAATAATATGATCACATGTTAAACGAACATGATCCAGGAAAAAAAAAAAGATTAATTTGAAAGAAATCACATTAATCACATCAGGTCCTACATAGAACCTTATCCACTCATCGATGTAATCAGTGATTATCAGTGATCAGAAAACTTCCTGTTCTTCTGGGTGTTACAGTGATACACAGTGATGAATTAAAGGACATGATATCTAATGAGTAAAGAGCAGATATGGACTTGACAGCATGAAACACAGCTGGAGTTTTAAGGTAAGATTTTTCTCTTCATGGCTATTTCTCTGAATCGTTTTTAAGTCTCTAGTGGGCGTGCCATGCAAATGATATACTGTGTTTGAACCATTTATGCTGATATACATTCATCTCAACAACATACCAGCAGTTTGTTTTCATTTCCAGCAACAATTATCATATTAATTCTTTGATATTGGACTAGGAAGTGTTTTGAGTTACTTTGCTCTAGCAATGTTCATTCAATGATAGTATTATCATTTATTTCATATTTAAAATATTAAATCTTTTTGCTTCTTTTCTTCTTTCTTTTTATTGCAGCACCAATCTTTGTGTATTCTTCTATTTCAGATTCCTGCAGTCAGACACTGATTGAGTCTGATTCAGTGATCATCAAACCTGGTCAGTCTCATAAACTGAACTGCACAGCCTCTGGATTTGACTTTAGGAGTTACTGGATGGCTTGGATAAGACAGGTGCCTTGAAAAGGGCTGGAATCTGTTGCACTTATAAGATATGACAGTGGTTGCACATATTGCTCCAGTGCAGTTAATGGCCACTTCATCATCTCCAGACAACAGCAAGAAGCAGGTGTATCTGCACATGAACAGCGTGATGACAGAAGATACTGCAGTGTATTACTGCGCTAGAGAAGCGCAATGATACTTCTCCTTACACATCAGTACAAAAACACCTGCTTGCTATAGTCACATGACAAGCTCACATTTTCATAAGCAGTGTATTCATGGAGGTCAAAGATCCAAAACCTTTACATTGTTTATTGTATGACTGACAAGTTTCCATTTCTGACTTTTACTGCATGTGGCTTGTTGTAAATGTTGTCTGGACATTATATGCAATATGGTGCACATATAACAGAACAGTGTAATACAAATCTTTTTGTAAAAGCATAATATTGAGTTTTTTTTCATTTTTTCGATGCTTGCAAGAGTCTGTGTAATGCGCTCCAGCCAGTATAAAAGTTCCCTCTACATGCTCTTTTAAACAGCAATATTTCAGGGTGTGACAGAGTGAGAACTAAGCAGTTGTTCACAGAGATAGTAAACAGAGCTTAATGCAATAACACGCACACACACACACATCTGGGGTAATAAAATAAAAATAAAATACTCACAATTCATTACGCAAAAATAAGCAAGTTTCTTAGATTTTAATCAAATTTGCTATGAGACAAGTATGTGTTGATTTGGGCATCTAGTGTCCATGTGGAATGAGGTTTAGATTCAATTACATAACAAAATTTAACTTACATATCCAGTCTTTAATATACAAAGCAACTGAATCACCAAAGAACAATTTTCCATTGTGATTATTAAAACCTGTAGAAGACAGAAACCAGCATAACAATATGCAAATGTATATGCAAAACTTCCCCACTTCCAAATACATATAGAGAAAAATCAGCCTTGGTCACAGAGAGCTCTGTAAAATTTAACTCTGCTTTTAGTTCAACGATGTTCCTTCCATTTTTGCTGCTGCTGGCAGCTTCATCCTGTGGGTTTCACTTCAATAATGAACTCAGAGCTGCTAACAAATTAATTCATTCAGTTATAAACTACTGTACATACATTTGTTACTGAAATTGTGACATCTCTTTTTTCAGATGTGGGATGTGCAGTAGAACTCACTCAGGTCACCTCAGTGATGTTAAAGCCAGGAGATTCTTTAACCCTCAGCTGTAAAGTATCCGGCTACTCTGTTACTGATAGCAGCTACGCCACAGCTTGGATTCGACAACCTGCAGGAACAACTCTGGAGTGGATAAAAAACATTTGAGGTGGTGGAAGTACTTATCATAAAGATACTCTAAAAAGCAAGTTCAGTAATTCTAAAGACGGCTCCAGCAGCACAGTGACACTGAGAGGACAGAATCTGCAGACAGAAGACACAGCTGTGTATTACTGTGCCCTCTACACACACTGATGCTTCTACTTGGGTGTCAATACAAAAACATGTGCGTGATCCTCACACACTGAGCTCATATTTTCATTATCAGTGTATTAGATCTAAGGAACATTGAGACTAATACTGAACTCTATAACTTTCCTCTATCCTTAGAAGAACATCTGGAATAAGCAACATTTCCTGAAATCTCACCTCTGTAAAATAAGGAGACTGATGGGTGTTTCTGAATTTTAGCAAAATTCACCATATCAGCTATTACACAAATTTTAAAAAATCTGTTTATGTGAATTGTCCACCATGCAATGCATATGTAAGATGTTATTATGTGTCACGTATCCGGAAACTCGGGACTCCATGTCCCATCAGCCACTGCACTACACCACCTGACCACATGCACCTGACTCACGTTTTTGTTAATTAGCACCAATGTGTATATATAGTCCTTGTCTGCACTCTTTCGGGGTCTTTCGTTGTTATAGACTCACGTCACTTCTGTCTCCATGTTTGTTTCTTGCCACAGTGTTATGCCCAGTTATCCTAGTGTTTTTTGGTTCGTTGTTCGTGTGTTTAAAATAAATGTTTAAAAAATCTGCGATTGCTTCTGCCTCAACTAGCCAGACGTGACAGAATGAAAGACCGTGACTACGAAGCAGTAGATTTTTTATTTATTTATTTTTTTTTCGGATACAGCAGTTTGCTCCCACCCTCCCTCCCGATGGGTCTCATGGATTCCCCTCTGTTCGCCGACCTCAGGGATTCCCCGTTGTTCAGCTACCTCAGAGTCCGCGCAGCGGTGAGTCCTGTTAAGGAAGTTCTCCGCCGCCCCACTATGTGTGTGAGGACGCTCCAGCTCCGTGCGGACTCATGAATTCCCTCTGTTCGCGGACCTCAGGGATTCCCCGCTGTTCAGCTACCTTAAGGTGCCTCAGCCGTCCTGTTCGGCTGAGGTCGTCGCTCGGCATCCCTGCCCGGCTGTGGACGCCGCTCGGCATCCCTGCCCGGCTGTGGACGCCGCTCGGCATCCCTGCCCGGCTGTGGACGCCGCTCGGCATCCCTGCCCGGCTGTGGACGCCGCTCGGCATCCCTGCCCGGCTGTGGACGCCGCTCGGCATCCCTGCCCGGCTGTGGACGCCGCTCGGCATCCCTGCCCGGCTGTGGACGCCGCTCGGCATCCCTGCCCGGCTGTGGACGCCGCTCGGCATCCCTGCCCGGCTGTGGACGCCGCTCGGCATCCCTGCCCGGCTGTGGACGGCGCTCAACATCCCTGCCCGGCTGTGGACGCCGCTCGATATCCCTGCCCGGCTGTGGACGCCGCTCGGCATCCCTGCCCGGCTGTGGACGCCGCTCGGCATCCCTGCCCGGCTGTGGGCGCCGCTTCGGCATCCCTGCCCGGCTGTGGACGCCGCTCGGCATCCCTGCCCGGCTGTGGACGCCGCTCGGCATCCCTGCCCGGCTGTGGACGCCTCGCGGCATCCCTGCCCGGCTGTGGACGCCGCTGCGATCCCTGCCCGGCTGTGGACGTCGCTCGGCCTCTTCTGCTCGGCTGTGGACGTCGCTCGGCCTTCCTGCTCGGCTGTGGACGTCGCTCGGCCTTCCTGCTCGGCTGTGGACGTCGCTCGGCCTTCCTGCTCGGCTGAGGTGTCGCTCGGCCATCCTGCTCGGCTGCGGTCGTCTCTCTGCCATCCTGCTTCGCTGAGGCGTCACTTTGCCTCACGTTCCGCTGAAGACGTCGCTCCTTTCCCTCGCTGCGCTCAGTGGGTCGGCTCCCCCTTCCTGCTCCACGGAGGTCTCCGTTCCCCCCTCATGCTCCGCGAGCGTCGTTCCTCCCTTGGGCCTCGCGGAGAACCTCGCTCCTCTCCCTGGCCTCGCGGAGAACCTCGCTCCTCTCCCTGGCCTCGCGGAGAACCTCGCTCCTCTCCTGGCCTCGCGGAGAACCTCGCTCCCTCCCGCGGAGAACACGCTCCCCCGTGAGCCTCGCGGAGAACCTCGCTCCCCCGTGAGCCTCGCGGAGAACCTCGCTCCCCCCCGGAGCCTCGCGGAGAACCTCGCTCCCCGTGAGCCTCGCGGAGAACCTCGCCCCCGTGAGCCTCGCGGAGACCCTCGCTCCCCCTGCGCCTCGTCAGGTACCCGCTCCCCCCTTGAACCTCGCGGTGAGGCATGCTCCGCTCTCCTGTCCCGTGGGGACGCGGCCCCTCTTTCATGCTTTGCCAAGGACTTCCCCGCTTCCCTTGTGCCATGGTGGAAGCTGCTCGGCCTCCTGGTTCTGCTGGGGACTTTTGGCCCGGAGGGCCAGGACCCCGGAGGGGCCCCTTTGATTTTGGGCGCTCAGGAGTAGCGCCCCTTGGAGGGGGGTTCTGTCACGTATCCGGAAACTCGGGACTCCATGTCCCATCAGCCACTGCACTACACCACCTGACCACATGCACCTGACTCACGTTTTTGTTAATGAGCACCAATGTGTATATATAGTCTTTGTCTGCACTCTTTCGGGGTCTTTCGTTGTTATAGACTCACGTCACTTCTGTCTCCGTGTTTGTTTCTTGCCACAGTGTTATGCCCAGTTATCCTAGTGTTTTTTGGTTCGTTGTTCGTGTGTTTAAAATAAATGTTTAAAAAATCTGCGATTGCTTCTGCCTCAACTCGCCACACGTGACATTATGCAATGATACAGTACTACAATAAGCTAATTAATATAAACCTGTGATCTGCTTTTGTAAAATTGTCAGACCTGCTGTTATAGAAAATTAATCAACACCTTCTGTGTAATCAGACTCAAGAATTCAGCAGCACTGTGATATAAATGTATTTAATATCTTTAAATAAACTTGTAAGAAGCTTTTTTATTTCGGATTTAAATGTCATTAGAGAAGCACACTTCACAGAGAGTGAAGAACAAACTCCATCATAAAGACAGGGTTATAAATGACTTAATTTCCCACTGATACTGTATCTGAGTGCTTTCTCTCTTTAAAACGGTGGTGATACAAATACTCCAATGTGGAATTCATACTTTATTTGTATTGCTGCTCCATGCAATAAGTTTTTATTGACAGCAAGAACATTTGAATCTTTTTCTTTAAAATTAGTTCTGGATATTTTGAAAACAGGACTTTGTGCCTCTAGAGGGCAGTCTGTGCAACCTCAACCATTGCAGTCTGTTGCTATATGCACATTTAGACAATCTCTATCTTCACATTCTTCATCACGACCCCCAGATTAAACCGAATTATATACTCAGCAAAAAAAAAAGAAAGAAAGAAGGAAAAAAAGAAGAGGAGAAAATAATCTCCCTTTTTCAGGAGACTGTATTTTAAAGATAATTTTGTAAAATCCAAATAAGCTTTGTTAAAACCTTTTCCAAAAAAATTTTTTAATGTTTTTCATGCTTTTTCAATGAACTATAAACAATCATTGCACACGCACCTGTGTAACAGTGTTTAAAGGGTCAAACCTCCCTGTTTCAGCTCAAGTCTACCTCTCAATGTTTCTGAAAAATGGCGCTTAAATGGGTGTGAATGACTGTGCGGAGAAAGGAGGGGGAGTGGGCATGGCATTGAAGAGCATGAGAGGAAGAGAGGGGCGGGCCTTCAGAACACTCAAAAAAAAGATGGATAGTGACAAAGTTTACACATGATGGCCCGTGGAGCCTTAATATTAAAAATATTAATAGTAATGTAACCCACATTGAATTATGACCAATAAATAGTTCATAAAATGCATAAATAAGCTAATCAGTTAAAACACATGCATGTAAGAAACAATTGAGAATGGTTAAAAACAGTTTGACAGTAATTTAATGTAAACAAATAGAAGTATGGCTGTAAGGAATTGTGGTGACGCTTCCCCTCGTTGGCCCATTTTTGAAGCAGCACTGAGCAGAGAGGAACGATGAGAAGCAGACAGACCAACAAGCTAAAAAGTTCAAAGCTGTTGTGAAGAGTTAATTTAGAAACTCAAAAACAATACTTACCTGCTTGGGAATTTATGAGAATTTCTTAATACAAGAAAACCACAACGTTTTTAGTCAGTTTCTTTTTTCTTTTTGTTGTTGTTTATGTTCCTGTTTGAAATTGGACTTTGGTCTGCTACATGTGGGGACTACGCACACACAGGCACAGGATACAAGATGGCAAACCAAACCCATGGACAAAGTTTCTTATCATTGATCAGAAAACTTGATCTTCTGGGTGTTACAGTGATACACAGTGATGTACTAAAAAGACATGATATCTAATGATTAAAGAGCAGTTATGGACTTGAAAGCATGAAACACAGCTGGAGTCTACTTGGCTATTCCTCGGTCAATCATTTTTATGTCTCTAGTGGGCGTGCCATGCAAATCATATCCTGCATCATTTATGCTTATATACATTCAGTTCAACAACATACCAGCAGTTTGTCTTCATTGAGTAATTATTTAAATTATTTGAGATGGGAATAGGCACAGTTTTGATTTACTTTGCTCTAGCAATGTTCATTCAACGTTAGTATTATCATTTATTTTATATAATTAAAAAAAACTATTTATTTCTGTCTTTTTTTTTATTTCCTTTAATACCGCTCACTGACTATGTTTACATGGACAGCAATAATCTAATTATTGACCTTAATCTGAGTAAGATAATGTGATTAAGGTGTTTACATGAGTCGCTTTTAGAATACTCGTCATGTTCTCGTTTTACATGTTATAGATCATAATTAGATTAAGAGCCTGCGTCGTTACGTCACGGCGCCACGCCTTTCGACGTCCCTCCAGAATGTCACATATTAACATACAGCTCCTCTTTGTCATGGTACCGTGTACAGTTTTGGGTGTTTCATTTTTAATTTTACGGAAGCTTCAAGAGCAGTTAATCATTTTCATGCTAAACATACAAATAGACGACTGCGATTACAAATTCTCCAGCATCAGGCCTCCTCTATACTTTCATTCGGCAACAATTCATTAATGCCACCGCAACAAACTCGGAGGTACTGGATGAGAGTACGAAGTAAGGACTGGTGGGAGAGACTTGTTTTAATAGAATTTGATGACTCCGAATGGAAAGAAAATTTTCGCATGTCGCGGAGATCATTTGTAAAATTATGTTCTGTGATGGAGGGTGTCATGAGTCCCCAGGAAGTCCCTGTACGTGCACCTGTGCCCTTGTAGATGCGGGTGGCAGTGGTCCTGTACCGACTCGGTAGCTGCGGGGAATACCGAGTAATAGCTAATCAATTTGACATGCACAAATGCACGGTCAAGAGGTTTGTGTACATGTTTTGCAAAGGAATGGTATCCTATGCAAAAAATCTAATCAGGGTTCCTAGTCTGGAGGAGGCAAATGCAATAGCCCACCGATTTGAAAAGGAACATCACATTCCACAGATAATCGGATGCGTTGACGAGACGCACATTCCAATACTTCCGCCAAAAGATGGATATAGGGACTTTGTTAATCGTAAAGGATGGCCCTCATACGTGCTTCAGGCAGTCGTCGATGACCGATATTGGTAAGTAGCCAAGAATATGTTTATTTCCCTGTATTAGCCCACATGAATCTTGAAAATAGTGCGTATTACATATTTGTTGTTTGATCAATTGTTCTAACTGGTATCTGTCCTATCATAGGTTCCATTTTAAGTATTTATCTCCCATGTGAAGTGTTTTATTACTTGTCTGTAACAAGCACAATACACATTTTTATTTAATTTAAAATAAGTGATTTTCACTTAGATATGTACCTTTCTCTCAAACCTATATATCGTATGCAAAACACTAGAGCCCAAGTTGTTTATCTGCTAATATGACCAATAAACGCAGCTATACTTCTGTAATGCTGACGTTACTTTTTTCTTTTTTATCTAGCTTTTGGAGTGTCAATTGCCAAGTTCCTGGGAGTGCGCATGATGCCAATGTACTGCGGCAATCACAGCTATGCAAAAAGGCCCATCTACTCCCCAGGGTAAACAGTTTTGCCATGGTCTTGGCTGGTACCATTAACTGACATCAATAACTTTGTGTTGTTTTATTTACCTTTAGGGAGTGAGGGTGATTCAGGGGAAACCTGTGCGTTTCTTTCTCCTTGGAGATCGATCGATCTACCTATCTATCTATCTATGTTGTGTGTGTGTGTGTGTGTGTGTGTGTGTGTGTGTGTGTGTATATATATATATATATATACACACACACACACACACACACACACACACACACACACACAATGCATATTTTAAATGTTGGGAGAAATATGTGCAGCATACAGTAGCTATCTTATGTAACAACTACTGAACCTGATGAGTCAAACTAATACATGCCTCCAGAGAGTTGTTTTATACATATACATACATACATAGTGCCTATTTAACTGAAATTGCATTTACATGTCACCTTGTATCCTGGGTGGGTCGACATCTGGTGCTGTTGCTGAAAAGCTTTCCTCTTGAGTACCAGACATATCACCTGATGATGAGGTATCTTTATCTGCAAACTCGTTCATTTCCTCCTGGCGAGCTAGAGAACTCACTTTATCCCCAACGATACTCTCTATATGGTGAAGTAAGTACATAAAATTAGCAATGTATAGACTATTTACTGTAACCTACTAGTTAGCTAATAGCAGAAAAACAAATACAACCTGCTCAAACATGCTTACCGTCCACTGAATTCGGGTGTTCCGCTGCATCCTCATCCCCTTCAAACCCAATGTCCACTCCACTCTCGGAAATGTTAGACAAAGATCGATGACCTAGTACGTCATGCATACTTTCAAAGATGAAGAATTAGAACCGCTGGTGTTATTCTGTTTTTTCGCCCGATAGTAGCTAGTTTTCAGGATTTTCCAGTGGGTGCGCATTTATTCAGCCAAACGTACGTAACCTTCCTCTCCCATTCTGTCTGCAACTCTTAAATATGTCACCATTCCTGTTCTTACGGCCATCAAGGCACTTCATAATATCCATTTCTTTCAGAATACCTAACATTACCATCGTTTCCTGCTCTGACCAAAAATGTGCCTTCTTGCTTGTAGCCATGCTCTCTTGTTCGCTGTACAATCTTAAAAACTGCCGTGTTTGATCGTGTCCTGTCGCAAAATGCAGTGAAAACTCTCACACGACGTTCATAATGTGATTAAGGTGTTTACATGTCTGTAATGCACGTCCATAATACGATTAAAACAGGAGTACTCCACCTGTCTTAATTCAATTAGAGCTTACTTAGATTATGACTTTAATTAGATTAAGGTTAGTGTTTACATAGTAGTTTCTTAATCAAAGTATGGTCTTAATTAGATTAAGAGTGGATTATTGTTGTCCATGTAAACGCAGTCAATGTGTATTCTTATATTTCAGATTCCTGCAGTCAGACACTAATCGAAGTCTGATTCAGTGATGATCAAACCTGATCAGTCTCATAAACTGACCTGCACAGCTTCTGGATTGGACTTTAGTAACTACTGGATATGACAGTGGTTGCACATATTACTCCAATGAAGTTAATGGCCGCTTCACCATCTCCAGAGACAACAGTAAGAAGCAGGTGTATCTGTACATGACCAGTGTGAGGACAGAAGACACTGCAGTGTATTACTGCGCCCGTGAACCACACTGATACTTCTGCTTAATTGTCAGTACAAAAACACATGCATGCTATAGTCACATGACAAGTTCACTTATTCATAAACAGTGTATTCATGGAGATCAAAGAAAAAAATCAACTTTTTTTTGTCTGCTGTGTGACTGACATATATAAAAACCATGATGAACTTTCCTTTACTTTCACTCTATCTGGTGTTACCCAGATGAGGATGGGTTCCCTTCTGAGTCTGGTTATTCTCAAGGTTTATCATATTTTATTCCTCTTAATATCTTAACACCTTCACCTTAACACTGTTTGTCACCGCCTTGCTAAATTGGGATAAATTCATACATTTAAAATCTGTATCCCATGTTTATATATTTCTGTAAAGCTGCTTTGAGACAATGACCGCTTTAAAAAGCAAATACTAATACAATATACAAATAAAATTTAATTTGAACAATTTTATTGAATGTTACCACATGCTGACTTTTACTGCATGTGTCTTGTTGTTAAAAAAAAAAAAAAAAAATATATATATATATATATATATATATATATATATATATATATATATATATATATATATATATATATATATATATATAACGCAACAGTCTAATAGAAATCTTTTGGTAAAAGCCTAATATTGAGGTGTTTTTTTTTTTTTGTTTGTTTTTTTAAACTTTCCTCAATGCTTCCAAGAGTCTGCGTAATGAGCTCCAGCCAGTATAAAAGTTCTGTCTACATGTTCTTTTAAACACAGCAGTATTTCACCGTGTGACAGAGTGAGAACTAAGCAGTTGTTCACAGAGATAGGAAACAGAGCTTAATGCAATAACACTCACACATCTGGGTTTGTAAAATAAAAATAAAATACTCACTCATTGTCATTGTGCCTTGCGATGGACTGGCACCCTGTCCAGGGTGTACCCCGCCTTGTGCCCAATGCTCCCTGGGATAAGCTCCAAGTTGCCCCGTGACCCTGAAAAGGAGTAAGCGGTAGCAGATGGATGGATACTCACTCAATATATAAAATACTAATTCATTATGCTTAAATAAGCAAGTTTCTTAGATTTTTATCATATTTATCATATGTGTTGATTTGGGAATCAAGTTTCCATGTGGAATGAGGTTTAGATTCATTTACAGAACCCAATTTAAGGTACATATCCAGTCTTTAATATACAAATCAACTGAATCACAGACGAATATTTCCATTGTGGTTATTAAAACCTGTAGAAGACAGAAACCAGCAGGCTGTTTTGAATGGACCAGCATAACAATATGCAAATGCATATGCAAAACTTCCCCACTTCCAACTGCATATAGAGAAAAATCAGCCTCAGTCACTGAGAGCTCTGTAGAATTTAACACTGCTTTTAGTTCAACGATGTTCCTTCCATTTTTGCTGCTGCTGGCAGCTTCATCCTGTGGGTTTCACTTCAATAATGAACTCAGAGCTGCTAACAAATTAATTCATTCAGTTATAAACTACTGTACATACATTTGTGACTGAAATTGTGACATCTCTTTTTTTCAGATGTGGGATGTGCAGTAGAACTCACTCAGGTCACCTCAGTGATGTTAAAGCCAGGAGATTCTTTAACTCTCAGCTGTAAAGTATCCGGCTACT
This sequence comes from Ameiurus melas, assembly GCA_012411365.1. NCBI lineage: Eukaryota > Metazoa > Chordata > Actinopteri > Siluriformes > Ictaluridae > Ameiurus > Ameiurus melas. The sequence continues at coordinate 18,450,436 of CM022753.1, forward strand.
CTGTTACTGATAGCAGCTACAGCACAGCTTGGATTCGACAACCTGCAGGAAAAACTCTGGAGTGGATAAACCATATTTATGGTGGTGGAACTATTCGTCATAAAGACTCACTAAAAAGCAAGTTCAGTATTTCTAAGGACGGCTCCAGCAGCACGGTGACACTGAGAGGACAGAATCTGCAGACAGAAGACACAGCTGTGTATTACTGCGCCCGCTACACACACTGATGCTTCTACTTGGGTGTCAATACAAAAACATGTGCGTGATCCTCACACACTGAGCTCATATTTTCATCATCAGTGGATTAGATCTAAGGAACATCGAGACTAAAACTGAACACTAGGACTTTCCTCTATGCTTAGAAGAACATCTGGAATAAGCAACATTTCCTGAAATCTCACTTCAGTATAATAAGGAGACTGATGGGTGGTTCTGAATGTTAGCAAGTTTCACCATATCAGCAATTACACATTTTTATAAACCTGTTTATGTGAATCGTCCACCATGCAATGCATATGTAAGATGTTATTATGATAAAGTACTACAATAAGCTAATTAATATAAACCTGTGATCTGCCTTTCTAAAATTCTTTAATATTCCTAAATCTAGTTCTGGATATTTTGAAAACAGGACTTTTGTGCCTCTAGAGGGCAGTCTGTGCAAACTCCACCATCTCAGTCTGTTGCTATATGCACGTTCAAGCAATCTCTCTCTTCACATTCTGTGATGACTGCATCCAACATCATGACTCTCAGATTAAACAGAATTAAACGTAGCACATTAGCAACCTGTGTTGTGTTGATCAGTAATTAAGGCTCTTTATTATGGAGAACCTGATTTCATGGAAAATTCATGAAGATCTGAGGGAGCAAGATCAATTGTTAAATTGTAAATGTAGGATTCTTAGCTTGTAAAAATGGTTCCCCTTGTAAAGCTTTCTCATAGTGAAAAATTCTGTTGTAGAGATCTACACAGCACCTTATAATCATCCACTCATCTACACACTGAGCAGCCTGTGGTTGTGAATTTAATACATCCATAGTGGTCATGGACACTCCCTATTCAAATAGAGTCGGGTATAAACAGCATGTTCTCGGCTGTTCTAGTTTCCAGTGAGCTCTGTGATCGATAACATTACATCTGGGTGAAGTAGAACTCAGAAGGATGATTTTTAGACATTGTATTTTATTTCTCCTCATTTCATGTAAGTTTCAGACTTTTTCATGTGATGATTACAAGGAAAATTAACCATTCTGTCCTGATAAGCATTATAACATACCATTACCTGGTTATACTATTCTCTTCCAGATTCTTATGGACAGTCCCTGACCTCCTCTGCTTCTGTGGTGAAGAGACCTGGAGAGTCAGTCACTCTGTCCTGTACTGTCTCCGGATTCTCAATGGGCAGCTACTACATGAGCTGGATCCGTCAGAAACCAGGAAGAGGACTGGAGTGGATCAGGCGCATTGGCACTGGAACAGTCACTGCAGGGCCAGTTCTCCATCACTAAAGACACCAATAAAAACATGCTGTACCTAGAAGTGAAGAGTCTGAAAGCTGAAGACACGGCTGTTTATTACTGTGCACGAGACTCACACTGACAACAGACTCCAGAGCTGTACAAAAACTTACACAAGCATGTCCTCATGAGCTGTAAATATTCCCTCAGCAGGAAACTGAACCCCAGAGGCATTTATTATAAACAACATCCATTCATTTTAGTGCTCAGTTTTATTTCTCCTTTTTTTATTACTACATTACCAGTCAAAATATCAGCCTTTTCTTTTATCTCTGGCTGGTGCTCAAAGCTGAAGACAATCATGAAAGCAACATTAATTATACAAAAACACATTAAATGATAAAAAAAAATTCAGTTTCGTTACATTTCATGATAACATCTCAAAAGTAATTTTTTGCTAGTTTATTTGTTTCTTCATATGAAATACTGAAACTATATTTTGATTAAATCAATACATTTATTTGTTCCTGTAAAAATGTGTCTACACAGTTTTATAAATGAAAATGTTTAAAGAAATGCTGTACTGTAGAAAGACCACTATAATAAGTGTTAGATACATAACCCATACTGCATGCAAATCTCCCCAACCTCAGACAGATATAAATACACTGCAAGTACACAGCAGTCTCTGTGTTTGGTCGAGTACAGCAGAGGATTCATGAGCTGGCCTCTTCTTCTGATATCCTCTGTGTCCTGTGAGTAAACACGTCTCTCCACACCTTCTTTTGGTGTTGTCTCTGGTTATAAACTAAATTTAGATAAAAGCGACTGTTTTCCTGTCAATACTCCAGCTCTGTCTCTCCAACAGTCAGATCTACCGTTTCAATTTAGTCAGTCAGGTTTTAAATACCTAGGTATCAACGTGACACGTTCTCTATCTAATCTTCGATCAGCTAACTTTACTCCCCTTATCTCAAAGGTTAAATCTAACATTCAGAGTTGGGGTAACTTACCACTTTCCCTAATTGGCAAGATCAACGCAGTCAAAATGAATATTTTACCGAAGTTTCTTTTCTTGTTCCAACAAGTGCCTTTCTCTCCCAAAATCATTCTTTGATTCATTGGAGAAGATAATTAGTACATTTATTTGGGGAGGGAAACCACCAAGGGTTAGTAAATCTTTATTGCAGAAGTGTAAACTTATGGGAGGACTTGCATTACCCAATTTTCAATTCTATTACTGGGCTGCACACATCCATAAACTTTGTTACTGGTTCAATCTCCTGGATTTTCTTGGTCTAAATTGGAATTATCTTCTTGTAGGGAATCCTCTTTACCTGCTCTACTTTACACCTCTTTACCTACAAAACTTTCCCAAAATACTGATAACCCTGTTGTCTTCAGCACACTTAAGACTTGGTATCAATTTAGACGACATTTTAAATTTGTAGGTGCATCCTCTTTGTGTCCTTTAGTGAACAACCGTCTATTTCCCCCATTGTGTATGGACTCCTCATTTTCAGTGTGGTATGACAAGGGTATTAAACAAGTTAGAAATTTGTATTCTGATGGTGTGTTTGATAGCTTTGCCAATTTGGCATCCACTTACCCTCTCCCCTTGACATTTCTTTCGGTACTTTCAAATACGGAATTTCGTTTCTAGATGTTTTCCTGATTTCCCTTCTGCTCCTTCAGAACAGGCCTGGGAAGACCTGTTTTCAAATAACCCGCACCAGAGAGGAATGATTTCTAAGATTTATGATTTTATTTTGACGCAAGGTAGTGGGTCGAGTAATAAAATTAGGAATGCGTGGGAAATGGAATTAGGAGTACAAATAAGTGAGGAGTGTTGGGAACATGCTATAGGGAGGGTACAGACTACCACTTGTGCTCGTCTTGGACTTATACAGTTCAAAGTGTTAAATAGAGTCCATTTGTCCAAGTCGAGATTGTCTGTGATGTATCCGGATGTTGAGGACAAGTGTGATAAATGCCATGGCTCTCCCGGTCATCTTGGCCATATGTTTTTCATATGTCTCCTGCTGAGGTTAAAACTCCCAGAGCCTCAGTGAAGTTGTCCTGTCAGATTTCTGGCTATGCCCTCACTAGCTACGGCACAGGCTGGATCAGACAGCCTCCAGGAAAAGGCTTGGAGTGGATCGGGTTCATATGGGGTTATGGAGGCATATGAACCGCAACAATGTTCTTTACTGTACATAAATTAAACCCCACATATGTGTGAAGATTATTTTGAGTTAACATAAATGGTACAATTTAAGAAACACCATGACATCCTATATACATAAAGAAATTGTTATGGATCAAAGACCTTAAGGCGGATGCAGGTGCAGATCAAAAGTCTTTATTGAATATAAACACAAACTCAAAGTAACACGATCTTTACCTGGCACATGAAACGTGGCGTAGAGCACTAACCTTCTTAGCATGGACGACCGCAACAACCATAACAACTAATACTCTAACGAGCGTGGCTCTCCGTAACCACGGCACTTAAGTAGAGAGCAGAATCCTACTTAAAGTACAAACACCTGTGATAAATCAAGGTGGTTATGCTAGCGCTTAACCCGGAAGTGAGCGAACCAAAACTAAGTCACGTGGCTTGTCCGGAGACGAGCTACAGTGCCATAGTGCCCTCTGCTGGCCACATCGTAATAGAAATATTAAATTACTACAGACCAGATGAAAGCATAATAAATGGATGGATTAAAAAATCTTCTCTAACATTACACTAGTAGTGAAAATTATTTAGCTTTTTCACAGTCAATCCAATTTACCTAAATGTTTGACTTGCACTGTATATATTCATATTTAGTATATTTATATATCTGCACCCACATTAGAAATTATGAACATTATGTTTTAAGTCCTCTTTCTATACTTACACAAGATCTACCCAACATGCTGAGGTTAAAAGGACAGAGAGAGAACTCATGTCCTCCTGGTATTTCCATCAAAGTCATAAAATCTAATTACAACATTGTTTAAAAACATTAAAGATCTACTATATCATTGCCTCATTAAAACAGGTTGCATAATCCACATTGTTTGATAAATTAGTAAGTAAATCGTAGTAGCTCTTATATTTTGTGAATGTGTACATGTTTTTACATTTGCAGGAAATGTAGTATGACTTTAGTTCTATTGCACATTTACAACACCTAAACACTCATGCAAATCAAATGGTTTAAAGGACTGATATATTTATATTGTCACGAAAAAGAACCAGCTTAGTTTGTTTGAAAATATCACAGTCAAGTCCAAAACAAAAACAAAAAAAAAGTGGATTTAAAAAAAGAAAATAATAAAAAAATAAAAAGTCCCCCACACACACACCATGTGTAGTGGACTTATTGTTACCACCCTGAATTTATCATCATGTTTTTAAGTAACAGCACATCCCAAAGTGGTTTATTTCTCTCATAACACAGTAATTTGCTAACACTAGCATTTTTTTTGCAACACTTATACTTTTATCCATTAATAGTTACATTAAATGTTGTGGAACAGGTGCAAAACAAGCTAGTTCCCTTTATCACTTTGTCAAATAAGTTATAAATTGTTAAGTTATGTATAAGTTATTGTATAAGTTATGTTGTTCCTTCTCTAGATGATCCTTTGTCTCACTAAAATGTAGCTTGTCATGTTGCTGAGAAACAAGATAAGTGCAAAGTTCTCTGTTCGAAAGAGTTTTCTGTGTCTGAAAACTTACTGAAACTGGAGACTCCTTCCATAAATGTTCCATGGCCAATTAGATAAATATATCAAATCTGTTTCATCAACACATAAGGACAGATGTCAGAGTTAATACCATTCACAAGTTTCCCTTAGCAGCAGTGCTAATTTTAAGATCTAAAACTGTTTAAGTCAACAAGCAAGCTTAATATATGATATAAAATCACTGAGATATTTTGGCGGGTGACTTTAACTCTAATGAATATTCAAAACAAACAGACACAACCTATAAAATTATTTATACCACACCCCTGTAGAATTCCCAATACTGATTATTCGGAAGGGCAAATGTGATCATTCTAACATGATGATGGATCAAAGGCATCACGTCAATCAAACAAAACAAAACAAAAGTCAATTAGTGTGCATAGATGTATTTATGCATTATGATGAAATGAAAATAAAGTCACTCACATGTTAATAAGGTACATTGGTCCTGATATGTGGGATTGCATCCCCTAAGATACGGAGTGTCTCTATGCAAATGTCCTTCCCCGTTATATATTTAAGCAATGAAGACCAAGAGCTTTTACTTATTCTGCTTCAACACACACCATGATCTCTACATCCCTACTGCTGCTGCTGCTGGCAGCCGTACACTGTAAGTGTTTTTACATTTGACATAAATATGGCTTTTGGGCACATTTTCCTTTTCCAACATTAAAATAACTTTTCTTTAACAGGTCTTCACTGTGTTGAGCTGATCCAGCCCGGATCCACAGTAATAGCCCCTGCTCAGTCAATGACTCTGACCTGCAAAGTGTCTGGATATTCATTGACAAGTTCCTACTGTACACACTGGATACGACAACCTGCAGGAAAAGCTCTGGAGTGGGTTGGAGAGATATGTTATGATGGTAACACTTACTACAGTGAGAAACTGAAAAGCAGGTTTCAGATTTCCAGAGACACGTCCAGCAGCACAGTGACATTAACAGGAAAGAACATGCAGACTGAAGACACAGCTGTGTATTACTGTGCTCGTGAACCACAGTGAGACAGATCAACAACATCCCTGTACAAAAACACCCAGTACTGAAAACTGTTTTATTCCATATTGAATCGGTCACTGAGCTCCTCTTCTTCTGTTGTATTTTAGGTAAAGTTCTGTGTAAACTAAACCAGCTCTAACTTCTCATTAATACACATTCAGCTTCTCTCTCCTCACAGACTGCAATGATTCACCATTATCTCACTCACATTAAACAACTGAAAGATAATTGTTCTTTGTTGCGAACATTGTCATGTTATTATACATTTTTCTCAATACACTACTCTGCAAAGGTAATAATAAATGTTGTTGTAAATTATACCATTATTAACAAAGATTTAACAGACAAGTTGTTGGCATGAGCTCTTGAATGAATAAGTCAGTGATGATTTGTGACCTGCATTATTTCTGGAAGTACATTTAGTTTGTATTGGATAACCTGTATTAGATACACAGCTGAAAATGACACTTTCTGAAAGGACTGGACATGTTTGTGCTTTTTCAGTGATCAGAAAACTTCATGTTCTTCCGGGTGTTACAGTGATACACAGTGAAGTACTAAAAGGACTTGATATCTAATGAGATATCAATGCAACGCTAACATTGGCAATGCAATGATCCCATTTGATAATATATTAAATGACAACAAAGCTCTGTAATGTGGATGCCACAATGTGTAATTTTTACCTGTTAAGGTTAGTTGCCTGTTTTGTATGGTAATGTTAACAAAGTTAATAAAAGTTCAATCTAAACATGACAAGCTGCATTTTTTTCTTATTTCAAATTTTTATTAGAAAAAAATTGACCTGAGACAGAACTACTGTTTATAGCAGCTTCAACATAAGTGATGACAGGAACTAACATAATGTCTTGTGGTCATTACATTAAATGTCACTATGAATGGATAAAAAGCATGACATTTGTTACATTAAAAAAATGAAATCACTGTCACTGTTATTGGATAATGTACTTTGGGGGTTAACAGTCACTCCGCTGTATCACACCACTCCATTGTCGATTATTTTTCTATAACAGCATGCCCCCATCATGTTTTATTCCATATACAACAACAACAACAACAACAACAACAACAACAACAACATCTACTTCTCTGGCAACTTATTGAGCCATACCCAGTTGTAAGAAATGGACTGCAAAATATACAGTGCTCTTGTTTTATATGTGTATTAAATAAAACTATAAGACCCTGACCAGGATAAATAAACAAAAGACCAATATAAGGTAAAATATAACAGTTTTATATACAATTCAACAACTTATAGATTAAATCTACCGTAATTTTCGGACTATTGAGCGCACCTGAATATAAGCCGCACCCACTAATTTTAAAAAGAAAAACATTTTTGTACATATATAGGCCGCACTTGTCTATAAGCCGCAGGTGTCCACATAGTAACATGAGATATTTACACAAAGATTTTTTTAACTTTTAATTAAATACATACCGTAAATGCTTTTTTCCAAACAGTGCCTATAACACGGCTGGTTAAAAAAATTAAAAATACAGTTGCCTATCAGGAAAAGTCATTGATCGCTATCTTCATCTTCCTCCTGCGCACTAAAACCACTAAAGTAGTCTTCTTCAGAGTCGGAATTGAACAGCCTAAGAATTACTGGTACTTCGTCACACACCACCTCTGAAAGCTTCTCCACCGTCTCACCATCGATTCATTGATGCCAAGCTTACATGCAGCAGCTCTATTTCCTTCTTCGGCAGCCAGATCGATCGCCTTTAACTTGAAAGCTGCATCAAATGCATTTCTTCGTGTGTTTTCCCTGATGAGGGGGTGTGCATGAAGCACAGAATGACTGATCTGAAGAATTTAGTGTGAGTGCATTTGATTTAATGCGAACAGTTTCATTGGGCCACTGTAACCTGTTCGGTAATTTCATTGGTCAGATGTGACGAGGCTAAATCTTTTGGCGGTGTTACGAAACGGGACTGGAGGCGGATGCAGGTGCAGATCGAAGTCTTTATTAAACACGTAACTCAATAAACAAAGAAAACTATGTCTTTACCGGAAAATGAGAAACTGGAATCATGGCATAAAACGAGATCATGAATAAAGGCATGGAAACAACGATACAAACGACATCACCTATCTAACCTTTATAAACTGTAATACTGAGCGAAGTGCTCAGTAACCGAGGGGTTTAAATAGTAAACATAATCAAACCAAATCAAAGCGTGTGAAAAAAAGTCCGGAAATTATGAATATATTTGAATATTGTTTACCTGGTTAATAGAGAAGAAAGTGTCAGTTGTCCTAAACTAAAATGTTCTACAGACACATTTTGAAAGTTTTGAAACCAATTGTAACATTCTGTCCATTTCATTAGGTAAGAAAAGAGGAAGTGGGCCATTGCAGAAATGTGATCTTACTTCTTAATATTTTTTCTTGTATCATATATTATTTAGCATGTAAACATTACCCACAGCTCCACCCTGTCGGCACTTTTTCCCAGATCTCAAGCTCTGTCTGTCTGTCTGTCTGTCTGTGTGTGTGTGTGTGTGTGTGTGTGTGTGTACGTGTATGTGTGTGTGTGTGTTTGTGTGTGTGTGTGTGTGTGTATATATAAAGATCTCCAGCTAGTGAAAAGCTTCAGAGAGAACTGCACAGTGTTTGTTTCCCTTCAGTTGGTTTGTGGGCTTCTGGGTGTTTTTACCTCTGTTCTCTGGACTTAACGAGAAAAAAAATGCAGGACATCTTTTGGATCTTGTTGATGTTCACAGGAGCTGCTTCAGGTGGATTTCCTCCAGAAAAATGAATTATTTATGGGTGTTTTTTAAGTGAATGTTTCTTAATTTAATGAGGATTTGCTGTACAGTGTGTAATGTATTACTCAGATACACTTTTGTCTGAACAGTTATCAAAACCATCACTGTGGCTGCTGAGATCATTTTGATTAAAAAAGAAGAAAAGTGAATATAGAATTCTAAAATAATGAAAAAAATAACTTATTAGATGTCATGCTGGTATATAAATAGAAATAATAATAAAAATATTTTGCTCAGCTTTAACCTGTGAAGTAAAAGATAAAATTAAACACAATAATCATCAGCAAATATAATGAAATTTGACAGATTGAACATCATTGTTTAGAATTTTGCTAATATAGTATGTACAGTAGCATTTGGCCATTTGGGTCATCTCTAATTCAGACTTTAATATAGTATATTCTCATGATCTCTCTTCATCTTACTAAAGTGTAGTTAATTGTAGATATGTCATACTCCAGCCATACACACATTTATCATTTAAGGGCTAATACTAAAAATACATGACTCTTCAAACTGAGTAACAGTATGAGTAGACGGCTACTTTCAATCTATTTATACACATGGTATAAAGGAATTAATTCTCTTTTTTCTTGTAAAACCTTTAGATTGCATGTAAATAACTTTAGACTGACTTCCCAGTTTGGCTAATTTGCACCAAAGTTTTCATTAAACTGTGAAAGTATTTCACTTCCGATAAATTTATTTTATTATCCATTTATTATTCGCTTTTGATTATGTGAAGTGTCTGCTGTACAAGTCCTTGAATATGAGCGTTTACTATAGAAGCATAATGTATGAGAATGATTGCATTAACATAAAATTATCATTCATGTTACAATCTGAATTTTTCTTGCTGTTAGACATGAATAATGCACACCTTCTTCTCGGGCTGCACAATTAATCGAATATCGATCGCGATTACGATTTTGACAGCCCACGATTAAATGAACATGATTGACTGCGATATTGAAGTTTAAATTCATCCTCAGCTCATAGAAAACTCCACTGCAGATCAAATCAAGCGCTTCCTACACTTACAGACAATCACATAGAGCGGCGCAGATATGATGTCATTTTGTAGTGCCAAAACCCCACATTGGAATTAGCATTTTAGCCCTCGAGCTGCTATTTTCGTGCGAGGGGAAATAATGAAAGTAGCACGATGCTAAATGGCACTACAGAGGTTGTCGTGGACATTAAACCTCATCATGGCGAACGGGAAAAACTTTGCAGATAAACACAGGACTCTACTGTACCACCATTTCACTTGTATTTGTGACTGAAAAGTATTTTGTTCGACTGAATAAATATTTATTCACACCGATGCGAGTGACCTGTTCAATAAAAACTACAGGAAGTTCAAAATGTATCTACACTGCACAACTGTTACTTTCACACTGCTTTTCATCACCTCAGTCAACCGAACAAATGTGCAAATACTGCAGAGAAGCCATTATGATGAAGTGTAACACTGAACATCTGCTTCAACTCCCTGATCTCACAACCGCCATCTTTTATTGATCCCGCAAAATAACCTGAACTTGCACCTGCTCGTGTAGACACAGCAGCTTTACGCGGAGTAATTAGTAATAATGCTAATGCTAAAAGGTGGGATTAATTCAAACTTGTTCCATTCAAAGTCCACCAAGGTAGGAGCTAGAATCATAGATTTTATTAAATATTTTTATGACATCATCTGAACATCCAATGTTGACATCCACAGGATCTCTGTACAAGGTTACAAATAAGTTCAAATGTAGTCATTATGGATGTCTTTTCAACATCTTATAACATCAACCACAGACTCATTTTTGACAATTCTACTGCTCTGGACCAAATAAACAGTATCAGGATGCATTCAATTAAAACTCACTTTCATTTCAACGTAATTACCATTTGTAGTTGCAAAGCAACTGTACAGACAATGTGTGTGGGTCCAAAAATATTGAAAACAAAATAAACTTAACTCAGGCTGCAGTGGATAACAATTAACAAAGAAATAAACACCAATCCACCAAGCACATGCGCGATGACTGCATCACAGTTTTTATAGAAAAAAGGTTCTATAAAATAAAGCTAACACTACTGTAAGCAAATTCAGGAACATAATATTAACTTAGTTGATCTTTCCTTAGGTGTGTTCAACTAGCTCGACGAGTTCTCATTTTTTCTGTGATCGGATATAAATTTTTTGTCCAATTCAATTCAAATAGACTTTATTGGCATGAACGTGCCAGAGATCATGTCTATTTTGCGTCGGTTGGTCAAGGATCATATCTGTATGTGTGCACGACATGCAAATCAGGTTCAGTATCTGGATGTCTGACAACAACCCCTCTTGGACGTAGATATTTGAACGCCTGGCTAGGACTTTTTTTTGGATGTCTTTGGATGTACAAGTCCTGAACCTGATTTGCATGTCATGCACACATACAGATGGCGATGCAAAATAGACATGATCTACACGTCTAGCAGACGTGTTTGCTGGGTTATATATGGTAGACAATATGGACATGAAGGCCTACATCTACATAGTATTTTAAAAGTTTTAGGTCATATCACTTTGACACAGACTATTTACTCATAACAGAACATGGTAATGTTGTTGTAAGCACTTTTATTTCAAAAGTTAAATGTTTATATAAATATATCAAAACAATGGCATTAAGCCATTAATAACTTCTTATGACACATTGTTTAAAGTCCTCAAGCAATTATTCAAGACTAATAAAAAAATAGCAAAAGACAAAGTCCCAATAATATAACAAAGTCTTTCCAGTCAGTCTGGTGTCTAACAGCTTCAGAATTAGATAAGAATGCACTCAAATGTAAAATAAACCACTTAAATTACTCATTGTGGCTTAATGGTTAGCACGTTCACCGCACACCTCCACGGGCCGGGGTTTGAGTCCGTCCAGGGTTGTGTGTGCAGAGTTTGCATGTACTCCTCGTGCTGCGGGGGTTTCCTCTTGGTACTCTGGTTTCTGGTTTGCCCTGCGATGGATTGGCACAATGTCCAGGGTGTACCCTACCGTGTACCTGATGCTCCCTGGGATAGGCTCCAGGTTCGCTGTGACCCTGAAAAGGAGTAAGTGGTAGCTGATGGATGGAAATTGTCTTAATTTTTGATGAAGATAATATGCTACTGAATAATATAATATTAAATAAAGCTAATAAATGTATCCATCCAAGAGAAGTGAGTTGCATTTGCATTTTCTTGACAGTATTATCTTAAAACATATCACATGGCTGGGCTGTCATCCTTGTGGTGATTACCTAATTACCCATAATTAGTTTAATATGCACAGAAGAGAAGGATGGGTGCTGTTGTAGGAAAATAATCAACAAGTTGGTGTAATGCAGTGCTTCTCAAATAGTGTGGCACGCCCTTCTGGGGGGGCGTGGATCGATGCAAGGGGGGGTGCGTGTGACCCTGGGAACATTCTTTTTTCCATAGGAAGTAGCGAACAAGAGCACACAGCACAGAGCAGGAAATATGAAGTGCAGTGAACAAACCCTTAAAAGACACCATGGAAAAATATTTAACAAGGATGAAAAGAAAGGCGGACAGAAACGCAGATAATGAGACAAACGTAAGTCTCTCGAAAGCTAAGACGAGGAAATATGATGAAGCGTATGTTGCGCTTGGCTTCACTGTGACTACGGTTGGAGACGAGGAAAGACGTAAAGGTATATTTACTGTGTCTAAAAATGTTGGCAGCAGACAGCATAAAGCCAAATAAATTAAGGCGTCACTTAATGACATTACACTCCAATCACACTGTTAAGCCGCTTGAGTCTTTTAGATAAACACCTCCCTCAGGTCACAGACAAGATCAGCTCTTTCACTCGAAAGCTTGCAATGTGGGGCAGGTGACTTGATGAAGGAAATACTGATTCATTCAAGAACCTGCATGAATTTGTTGACACTACTGACTATGATGCCACCTCAGTGATTCCATATATTAAGGAGCATATTTCATCACTGATGGGATTCTTTAAAAAGTACTTCCATGAAAACAGTTCCCAAAATGACTGGGTGAGAGATCCTTTCAATGGACCAGCTCCAACTGGTTTCAGCTCTGTAGAGGAGGACTAGTTCATTGATATGACGTCTGACTCCACATTGAAAATGAGGATCACAGACACTGAGTGAATTCTGGCTGAGTGTAGAGAGGCAGTATCCACTCTTAGGGCAGAGGGCCATGGGCATTCTTCTTCCTTTTGCAACATCTTATCTTTGTGAGACTGGCTTCTCTGCTGTTGCTGCACTGAAGACCAAGTACAGGTCCCAGCTAAACATTGAGCTGGAGCTGAGAGTTGCAGTATCATGCTTCAAACCCCACTTTGAAAAGCTGTGCACTGCAAAACGTGCTCATTGTAGCAATTAATCCTGACTTCCTCATTTTGAGTAAAAAAAAAATCAGCACAAATTTTTTTATTCATTTTTGTTTTGTAGGTCAAAGTGCTTTATATATTGTGCTCCTGAGTTAATGTTGCTGATCAATTTGAATTTATTATTATTTACTGATTATATTTAATTGTATTTTTCAGTATCAACTGGTCAAAAAATGTTTACAGATTAAATAAGGATTGATTTTTTTTTATTTCTGGCAAATTGACTTTAAGTCTTTTCTGTTACAGACTAAAAAAAACAATGTTAATAGTTATTCTTTGTTGTAAGTTGATCTATATTTCTTTCTATTTTCTTTTTTTGTTTTTTTGAATGTTAATAAGGATACAATGTTATGCAGAGGTGCACAATAACAACTTTATAGACAAATTATAATGTTTACAGTCACGGCGGAGAGTTGGGGGGGGGGGGGCAAAATGTTTAGTTCTTCCTGGGGGGGCGTAGCAGAAAATAATTGAGAAGCACTGGTGTAATGTGCCTATACTAATTTACAATCATAATTAGCCAATTAGAGAATTCTTCCATAAATGTTAAATAAATGTCAACTTTACAATTTTGACTTTACAAATTTTACAAATTCAAAGTTATATTAACTTTGTTATATATATATATATATATATATATATATATATATATATATATATATATATATATATATATATATATATAACTTTGTGTTATATATATCAAACAATATAACATATTTTTTGATATATATAACACTTTTAAAATGTGTTTATGATTATTAGGCTTTAATTATGTGAAGCATCAACTATACAAGTATCTGCATTGGTTGTTACTATAGAAACGATAATAATGAGTGCATTAATAAAAAATATACATAATTTACTAACATTAATTTAGAATTTTTCAGCACTCATAAATTTTGATATTATGTGGTATTAAAATTTTGCACTTTTGTGGCCTTCATATAATGTGGCAAAACAATATATTTCTAAACTGCAATAACTGCTTCTAACAACTAGAACCCAAACAGAAATAGACAATGGAACAGCTACCTTTCTCTGCTTAGCTACACAAATTTCATCTAAATCACACACATTTAAGTGGACCCATGAAAGCATGGACCTCAATAATATGGTCATTATTTAAAGCTAGTATAAAGGTGCTTCCACTGCCAAAAGTAGTACATCAGCACCAGTGAATAGATGGGTCATCTTCTCCAGTGTGAATTCCAGCAGAAAATATGATATGTACTGTATTGATTTACTTCTTTTTTCATTCTTTTTTGCAACTTTTACCTATGAATTTGAAAGAAATGTCAGAATAGATGAATAACTAATTGACTAAGCAGTCAATTTCACTTAATTTAATTAAAACTTCCTCTAACTTGGTTTTAGGATGATGGTATTCTTACACCTTAGAATGATGAACAGTTAATAATGACAAACTACAAAGCTGTAAAGCACTTTGAGTGTCTAGAAAAGCACTATATAAATGTAACTATAACTAACAAAGCACTTGCTAAATGCTGTAAATGGAAATTTGCTTTAAAGTAATCATTTGTCCTGTAGTTTGAATGAAAATGTCAGTCATAAATAATTTATGTAATTATTTGAGTGTAATATGCATTAAAGCACTAGATCTATGGCATTTTCAGATTATACAGGGGTGATTGAAAATGTGTGATTTTAAAATTTTGGTTACAAAACAGGACTGAAAACAGGAAGTAAGCACAGGAGTAACATCTTTATTTAGACTTAAGCAAAGTACCTGAAATTTAAACACTTATCCCTTAACTGGGAATGAGGCATAAAGCTCTGCACTTAGAACACAACTATAACATGAAACACTCGTTTCACTTGGGCATCAAATACCGCGCAATGTGCGCAGCAATGCGAAGGGTTTAAAAAACCAGTCACAATTACCCCTGAATACAGACAGCTGGGACCAATCATGACACACCCTCAAATATCAAACAATACCTGAACCGGAAGAGAACCAAACCAAAACAAAAGGCACTTGTCCGTAGGAAACAGTCTTAGTGTCCATGCGCTGTAGGCCAAATTTTGCCTACTTTCTTATTACCAATATAACAATTTAGAAAATATTGAATGTACTTACAATAGCTTTCATCAGCTGAGATATTCAAAGTCTAAATCACCACACGGAACCAGTGAGTGAGAAAAAATGAAGGTCCAGTTTATTGATTCCTGTTACCTGAGATCCAAACAGTTTGGGACGTCTCAAAAAGTGATCTAACATGCCTGAAGCGGGGCTCCCCTTTTATACAATTCTTCTATGAGCCTCCGCCCCTCATTTTATTCTGCAATACCATTATGTCAGAATTTCCTCTTTTCCCATTCCCCTTATGTTTGTATTAGTGCCTTTTTTGGCACCCAATATGTTTTCAATTGTTTAATTTTTAACAACCAATATGATTCAGAACTCATTATTTTCTATTACCTATATACACATATTTTGTTTTGCTTCCAATACCATTATGTTTTGGTTTTACTCAGTTTCGCACACCCTTAGGATTCCCCTGGGTTTGGGTGTTTTTTTAAAAACAACGGTACTTCCCAATTATTCCTCATTCAGTTCTTTCCTCTGAGCGAAGTGGAGTGTTTGTTATTGTCGGTTCTTTCCAGTAAGGGAGTTTTTACTATGGGTAAGTGTTTTTATTACTTCAGCCTCATTGTCTTCTGGGTGACTTATTCTTTTTTACAGTCCTGTCTGGCTATTTGTGACATATCCCTTATGACTTACGCTATCTTATTGTGTGTTTATACAGCGCACCGTGCTGGACTTGGGTTTCTGTTTTCTGCTATGGAGGGGTTAGAGGGCCTAGATCTAAATTCTAGGTATCAACTGTCACTTTTTGCTGACTTGGCTCTCCTTGTGGATGTTCTGCGTATACCTTCCTCTACCTCCACCTTTCCACCTCCCCTTCGGTATCGCCTCAGCCCTGCTGTAACTCTGGTGGATTCTTCTACCCAGACGGAGCCTCTGTCGTTCACTCCCTCTACTCATACTACTGATTGCTATCTGGCAGATGATGACATGGAACCATCCCAGTGTGACTCTGGCCCTAGTACTCCCTACAACCCCACCAGCCCAGAATATTCTGACAATTCGTCTGGCCCTATTTCATCGCTGGGGCATACCCCGCATCGCTATTCATATTCTCATCCCTACTCTGCTCCTTCTCCTTCTCATTCTCCTACCAGCCCCGCTTCCCTTCAATAAAAATTGTTACTTCTGAATTTAACTGTACTGTGTCTTTTTACTGGTATTATGAATTGGCATATTTTCAATCCAACAGCGCACTTCGAGCACGTGCACGCGCTTTCCCAGTGCTAGTGCATGTTGTCTCCACAGCAACCTCTGCCGGCAAGATCGTGACAATTTTTTTCCTAAATTTCTGCATAAATATGACCTAAAACATCAGATTTTCACAAAAGTCCTAATCGTAAGTCAAGCGAACCCAATTAAAAATATATATATATATACAAAATACAAAAATATTATATTTGGTAATTTATTTATTGAGGAAAATGATCCAATATTACATATCTGTGAGTGGCAGAAGTATGTGAACCTTTGCTCTCAATATCAGGTGTGGCACCCTTATTCAGCTATATCTGCAACTAAACATTTCCCGATGTCCTGCACATCGGCTTGAAAGAATTTTAGCCCATTTTTCAGTACAGAACAGCTTTGACTCTGGGACGTTGATGAGTTTCCTCACATGAACTGCTTGTTTAAGGTCCTTCCACAACATTTCTATTTGATTAAGGTCAGGACATTGACTTGGTCATTCCAAAACATTAACTTTATTCTTCTTT
This sequence comes from Ameiurus melas, assembly GCA_012411365.1. Lineage (NCBI taxonomy): Eukaryota > Metazoa > Chordata > Actinopteri > Siluriformes > Ictaluridae > Ameiurus > Ameiurus melas. The sequence goes on from CM022753.1 coordinate 18,467,667, forward strand.
AACCAGTCTATGGTAGAACAACTTGTGTGCTTAGCATTGTTTTCTTCCTGCATGACCAACTTTCTCTTGAGATTCAGTTCATGAACAGATGCCATGGCATTTTATTTAAAAAATTGCTGGTATACTTTAGATATATATACAGTGATACACCCCCATCAACCCCAGCCCCCCAAGCCCCCCCCACCCCGTGCCGCGCCACTCAGATAAACTCTTCACAAATAATTGATTTTAGTTGTTATCTTTGGCCTTGAATAACAAAATATAAGAAAATAAATGCATTGTTATACATTTCACCTTAAGTCTGGCTTTATTTAGCATTAGATATTTATTTTTATATTTATTAGGGATTATCTGTGGCCTGTATTCTAAGAAAAAAGGAACTGAATTGTCTTGTCTTTGGAGTGGTTCCATTAACTGTGCATATTCAGTATATATCTTTCAGCTGAAAATATCAAAATAGTGTTACATAGTTGGATCTTAAGAACCAGTGATACAGCTTTAAAATTTACTAAAAAAGCAAATGAAACAAAAATGTACCCATTATGGTATCACCCCAGTCCCAAAGAAAATGACTTTTTGAGTGTATACATAATTTCTATAATAAAATATTATTATTAAAATAATAATATGAGCACATATTAAACAAACATGATCCAGGAAAAAAAAAGATTCATTTCAAAGAAATCACATAAAAAAACCATGCTAAATATGAAAAAAATAGAATGAAAATAAATGAATTGTTAGATAAGTAAGGGTTCTTCATAAAATGGTTCAATTTAGAACCCTTTCTGATAGTGAAACACCCTGTTGTCGGGTCCTACATAGAACCTTATCCACTCATCGATATGATGAGTGATTATCAGTGATTATCAGTGATCAGAAAACTTCCTGTTCTTCTGGGTGTTACAGTGATACACAGTGATGTAATAAAAGGACATTATATCTAATGAGTAAAGAGCAGATATGGACTTGACAGCATGAAACACAGCTGGAGTTTTACAGTAAGTTTTTTCTCTTCATGGCTATTTCTCTCTGAATCGTTTTTAAGTCTCTAGTGGGCGTGCCATGCAAATGAGATCCTGTGTTTGAACCATTTATGCTGATATATACGTTCATCTCAACAACATACCAGCAGTTTGTTTTCATTTACAGCAACAGTAATCATATTAATTCTTTGATATTGGACTAGGAAGTGTTTTGAGTTACTTTGCTCTAGCAATGTTCATTCAATGATAGTATTATCATTTATTTCATATTTAAAATATTAAATCTTTTTGCTTCTTTTCTTCTTTCTTTTTATTGTAGCACCAATCTTTGTGTATTCTAATATTTCAGATTCCTGCAGTCAGACACTGATTGAGTCTGATTCAGTGATCATCAAACCTGATCAGTTTCATAAACTGAACTGCACAGCCTCTGGATTTGACTTTAGCAGTTACTGGATGGCTTGGATCAGACAGGCGCCTCAAAAAGGGCTGGAATTTGTTGCACTTATAAGATATGACAGTGGTAGAACATATCACTCCAGTGTAGTTAATGGCTACTTCACCATCTCCAGAGACAACAGTAAGATGCAGGTGTACCTGCACATGAACAGCGTGAGGACAGAAGACACTGCAGTGTATTACTGCACTAGAGAAGCGCAATGATACTTCTCCTTACACATCAGTACAAAAACACCTGCTTGCTATAGTCACATGACAAGCTCACATTTTCATAAGCAGTGTATTCATGGAGGTCAAAGAATGAAAACCTTTACATTGTTTATTGTATGACTGACAAGTTTCCATTTCTGACTTTTACTGCATGTGGCTTGTTGTAAATGTTGTCTGGACATTACTGCTGTTAGATCACTTAAGTCAGGTCTGAATATATGCAATATGGTGTATATATATATATAACACAACAGTGTAATACAAATCTTTTTGCAAAAGCAGAATATTGAGGTTTTTTTTTTTTTTTTCGATGCTTGCAAGAGTCTGTGTAATGCGCTCCAGCCAGTATAAAAGTTCCCTCTACATGCTCTTTTAAACACTGCAATATTTCAGGGTGTGACAGAGTGAGAACTAAGCAGTTGTTCACAGAGATAGTACAAAGAGCTTAACACAATAACACACACACACATCTGGGTTTATAAAATAAAAATAAAATACTCACAATTCATTATGCTTAAATAAGCAAGTGTCTTAGATTTAATCAAGTTTCCTATGAGACAAGTGTGTGTTGAATTGGGCATCTAGTTTCCATGTGGAATGAGGTTTAGATTCAGCTACAGCACTAAAATTTAAATTACATTTCCGGTCTTTAATATACATATCAACTGAATCACCAAAGAACAATTTTCCATAGTGACTTGAACCTGTAGAAGAGAGAAACCAGCAGGCTGTTTTGAATGGACCAGCATAACAATATGCAAATGCATATGCAAAACTTCCCCACTTACAACTGCATATAGAGAAAAATCAGCCTCGGTCACTGTGAGCTCTGCAGAATTTAACTCTGCTTTTAGTTCAACGATGTTCCTTTCATTTCTGCTGCTGCTGGCAGCTTCATCCTGTGAGTTTCACTTCAATAATGAACTCAGAGCTGCTAGCAAATTATTTCAGTTATAAACTACTGTACATACATTTGTGACTGAAATTGTGACATCTCTTTTTTTCAGATGTAGGATGTGCAGTAGAACTCACTCAGGTCACCTCAGTGATGTTAAAGCCAGGAGATTCTTTAACCCTCAGCTGTAAAGTATCCGGCTACTCTGTTACTGATAACAGCTACGCCACAGCTTGGATTCGACAACCTGCAGGAAAAACTCTGGAGTGGATAAACCACATTTGGGGTGGTGGAACTATTCGTCATAAAGATTCTCTAAAAAGCAAGTTCAGTATTTCTAAAGACGGCTCCAGCAGCACGGTGACTCTGAGAGGACAGAATCTGCAGACAGAAGACACAGCTGTGTATTACTGCGCCCGCTACACACACTGATGCTTCTACTTGGGTGTCAATACAAAAACATGTGTGTGATCTCACACACTAAGCTCATATTTTCATCATCAGTGTATTAGATCTAAGGAACATTGAGACTAATACTGAACTTTCCTCTATGCTTAGAAGAACATCTGGAATATGCAACATTTCCTGAAATCTCACCTCTGTAAAATAAGGAGACTGATGTGTGTTTCTGAATTTTAGCAAGTTTCACCATATCAGCAATTACACACATTTTTAAAATCTGTTTATGTGGATCGTCCACCATGCAATGCATATATAAGTTGTTATTATGGAATGATAACATATTACAATAAGCTAATTAATACAAACCTGTGGTGTGCCTTTCTAAAATTGTCAGACCTGCTGTTATAGAAAATGAATCAACACCTTCTGACTAATCAGACTCAAGAATTCAGCAGCACTGTGATATAAGTGTATTTAATCGCTTTAAATAAAAATTTAGGAAGCTTTTTTATTTTGGATTTAAATGACATTAGATAAGCACACTTCACAGAGAGTGAAGAACAAACTACATCATAAAGACAGGATTATAAATTAATTCATTTCCCACTGATACTGTATCTGAGTGCTTTCTCTCTTTAAAACCGTGGTGATACAAATACTAGAAATTGGCATGCTTTGTATTGCTCATAATTTGTATTGCTGCTAGATGTGAGAAGTTTTTTTTTTATTATTGACAGCAAGAACATTTGAATCTTTTTCTTTAAAATTACTAATTCTAGTTCTGGACATTTTGAAAACAGAACTTTTGTGCCTCTAGAGGGCAGTCTGTGCAAACTCAACCATCTCTGTTGCTATATGCACAATTAGACAATCTCTCTCCTCACATTCTGCTATGATAGCATCCAGCATCATGACTCTCAGATTAAACCGAATTATATACTCAGCAAAAAAAAAAAAAAAAAAGAGAGAGACTGTATTTTAAAGATAATTTAGTAAAATCCAAATAAGCTTTACAGATCTTTATTGGAAAATATTTTTACAATGTGTCATTCAGCTCAACACAAAACAGAGTTACTGTTACCACACTGAAGTTGATTATTTTTCCATTACAACATATATTGAAGAGATTTATTCCATTAAAAGCCCTTTATAACCGTCACAAGTCGTGAAGGAGCAGATGAAGAAAGGAGGTAAGCGCACATAAGAACGAGTGAGTTTATTTTAGGCAGGCAGACAAATCCAAAACGTAATCCAAAGGCGTAGTCAGAAAACAGGCGAAGGTCAAGCGAACGGCAAACAGACATAAACTTGGGGCAAGCAGATCTCAGTAACGTGGCACAGAAAACAGGGTCGAGAAACAAACATAAGCATAAACATGAGCCATGACAATGATCTGGGAGCGGATAACCCAGCGTGAACTATAACTAACATGGAACGTGATCCTATGTTTAATTAACCGCGCCGTGTGTAGTACGCGCGTAGTATATAAGCCGGTATGAATTAGCTTAAACATCTTGCAGCTGAAAGCAATACAGACCCACGTGGGGATCCAACCTACGACAGATATGGGGCGGGGACATGACGAACATAAACAAAACACACGTGCCCTCTCAGCCAATGACAGAAACAAAAACAAAGAGCACATGTCCAAATGTCACAACAGACGTGCACGCGCTGGCGTGCTGCTTCAAGGGGGAACCGTGACAATAACTAGTAGCATTTTCTTAGTAATTAAAAAAAATGTCATTGTTTTATTTTGACAATCCAGAACAAAAATAAAACTAGTTATCATTATCTCTTATGTTATAGCAGCTATGAACACAGTCATTCCCTCTCATCTATTCTCTCTCTCCCTCTCTCTCTCGCTCTCTATCTCTATCTCTCTCCTGATCAGAAAAAAAAAAACACAGTATGTCTTGATACTGAGAAATTGTAAAGTCCTCTGACCTAAAGAGTATCACGGCAATTGTTACAACCCGCTATTTTGGGACAGGAAGTTTTGTGTGTGCTGTGACATTTTATGTGCATGTCCAAGCTCTCTCCCAGACTTTCCAGCCTGCACGAACCTGCCTTGCTCCCACCTCCAGGATGACCTCACTGATTGGTGGCCATATTTAAAGAGGAAGATGGTGTGAGAATGTGTGGGATGTTGGAGGTGGTTTCTTGTGTTTGGAGAGTGTGGTTGGTTGTATGGTATTTTCTGACTGCTGTTTTAGTGTTTGACTTTGGTTTGGTTTGGTTTTTGATTGGTTATCCCTAAATCTGTTTGTGTATTCTCTTCACTTTTGTTTATATATGTTCACTTGGTTTACAAGCAGTAGGGGTGTGGCTGCCATTTATTTTGGGAGAGGTTCCTTTTGTCTCTGTTTCTTTGCTTAGGTAGCTAGGGAAGTATTGTTGTATTTTCTTTATTTACCTTTTAGGTAAGCTAGCTACCTTATCATAGAATCATTTTGTTTACTGTTCTGGCCTTGGCCCACAATGAAGTAAGGCCTGGTTTACTTAATTTGTACAGTTATATGTAGATATATTGTCTGTTACAATATACCACAACATTTTTCACCCAACTTTATGTTATTCCTGGCTTCCCTTATTTAAAGGTCAATTCAACTGAATCCTGAGCTAGTTACTGCGGCCTAACCTAGACTGTGCTGTAATGAAGTTTAAAAAAAAAAAAAAAAAAAAAAAAGACAGACAAACAAAAAAACATAATGATTGTTACAAAGAGGTTACACTAGAGACACAATAAACGCGGAATCAATTGTCTCAGGTGTGTGTGGAGTAGTGAAATCTCCAAGATGTGCAAGACAGCAAGCAGAGATTGGAACTCCTCTGTGCATATTTTATCCTATTTATTCAGTCATGTTCTATTATATGAATAAAGAGAAAGTTGCTGGGTTCGAATTCGGCGTTCGATAGAGTAAGACGTGAAGTTTGAGTCTCCTGCTGACTTCGATTAAAAATTTTAATTAATTAGCACTTTTTTGGTAATATAATATATTTTGACTTATTCTAATTCGTACTTTTAACTCGGTGGTTAAGATGTCGGGGAAAAACTCGAAAATCGGTGGTAGCATTCAGACAAAACTGAGATCTAGTGTGCGCACCGCGAGCGCGTCTCCTTCTCGCCGTGAGAGAGAGAGAGATATCAGCATGTCTTTGAAAGGCGCAAGATCTACCTGCAAAACTGTTATGAAGCAAAGATATTAAACACTGACAAACCTGTATGCAAATAATAACCCTTTTATATGGACACTTGATCGAGCCACACTATATGTAATTAAAATCATGTTCCACCTAATTTTGTGTCCATGTCAGAATTTGATTAATTACTTACAAATATTAATGTAGGTAGCATTTTTATGTAATTTCTTATTAGAAAAAGAATTTTATTTAATTCATTTCATATTACATCACACTGACTGTGTCTTATTCCTTGCGTAACATGCATATTAGCATGCTCTATTTATTCACATACACACAGTTAATTTGTATTTTTATTAAGTAGAAGAACATTAGTCATTCTTTTTACTGGTAGCAGCTGAGTTAAACAATTGTATGTGAACTACAGCTTGAACGTTATGAGGAGAAATGGTTACAACTCCACAGAGAATGTTCTAAATATAATATAGTGTTAATTTATAAGGTTTACAAAGTGTGCTTTACATAGCCTTCATAAGATGAACCTCCTGCCCATTTAAATATATTCTCCTCCCTTCATCAACAGATAAGCAAATACAAGCATCAGGGCTGGACATAACACATATATTTATAAGATGTTATGGTCTCTGTTATACGTTGGAGAACAGAGAAGATCCCAGTACAAACAACACACACATATTGTCTGAGATATCACCATGTGTTTTCCTCCACAGATGTGCATGGTTTTGAACTGACTCAGCCTGCTTCCATGACAGTCCAGCCAGGTCAGAGTCTCTCCATCAACTGCAAGGTTTCATATTCAGTTACCAGCTATTATACAGATTGGATCTGACAACCTGCAGGAAAAGCTCTGGAGTGGATTGGATATATCGATTACAATGGGGATACAGCTTACATTGACAAACTGAAAAATAAGTTCAGCATTTCCAGAGACACTGCTACTAACACAATAACAATTGGAGGACAGAATCTGCAAACTGAAGACACAGCTGTGTATTACTGCGCAAGATACACAGTGACACAGAATAGTGGATTCCCCTTACAAAAACGTTGAGATATGTTAGAGACATCCTCTCGTTGTAACTAATAAACCATCTCAGTCAAATTTTTACTTTCTTCCACTGGAATGAAGATTCAACTTCAGCTTGTATCATTTCAAACACACAAAAAGTAATATCCATCAAATAATTGCATAAAAAATATGGTTAGTGGTTTTCTGAACATTTATTATTTGTTTCATTTTACAGAATATTTAATGAACAGTTAAAATAAATATTTATTTGGTGGATTTAGGAATAAAAGAGCATGTGTCCAACAGTTTGTTGGGTTTAACGCAATCTGTTTTTACAGGTTGAGGTCCAATACTTTCGGAACACAGTAGGAGGCAACAGAGCACAACAAATAAAGTGAGGGGAAAAAGCCCCTGCAGGTTGAAATTCCAGTTTTGTCAGCATATTGATTTTTTTTGTTGCTCTGGCAGCGAATAAACTAACAGGCTTCCCAGTCCCAATAAACACCTCTAGTCTCAACCAGATTTCCTGCAAGATTTCTAAAAACAAACAAAAACATCCTCCTATTGTCACAGCTCAGCCAGATCAAAACTCCAACTCCCAAGATGCAACACTCGGTTTTCATGCACACATGCGCTCACCATCCCCGGAGTTCTGATCAGACATACAGTGGTGTGAAAAAGTGTTTGCCCCCTTCCTCATTTCCTGTTCCTTTGCATGTTTGTCACACTTAAGTGTTTCGGAACATCAAACCATTTTAAACAATAGTCAAGGACAACACAAGTAAACACAAAATGCAATTTGTAAATGAAGGTGTTTATTATTAAAGGTGAAAAAAATCCAAACCATCATGGCCCTGTGTAAAAGTGATTGCCCCTAAACCTAATAACTGGTTGGGCCACCCTTAGCAGCAACAACTGCAACCAAGCGTTTGCGATAACGTGCAATGAGGCTTTTACAGCGTCCTGGAGGAATTTTGGCCCACTCATCTTTGCAGAATTGTCCTAATTCAGTTACATTAGAGGGTTTTCGAGCATGAACTGCCTTTTTAAGGTCATACCACAACATCTCAATAGGATTCAGGTCAGGACTTTGGCTAGGCCACTCCAAAGTCTTCATTTTGTTTTTCTTCAGCCATTCGGTGGTGGACTTGCTGGTGTGTTTAGGATCATTGTCCTGCTGCAGAACCCAAGTTCATTTCAGCTTGGTTTACACGAACAGATGGTCGGACATTCTCCTTCTGGATCTCTTGGTAGACAGCAGAATTCATAGTTCCTTTTATCACGGCAAGTCTTCCAGGTCCTGAAACAGCAGAACCAGCCCAGACCATCACACTACCACCACCATATTTTACTGTTGATATAATGTTCTTTTTATGAAATGCAGTGTTCCTTCTATGCCAGATATACTTGGACACACCTTCCAAAGAGTTCCACTTTTGTCTCATCGGTCCACAGAATGTTGTCCCAAAAGTCTTGGGAATCATCAAGATGTGTTGTGGAGAAATTGAGACGCTGCTTTGATGTTCTTTTTGCTCAGCAGTGGTTTTCTCCTTGGAAACTCTGCCATGCAGGCCATTTTTGCCCAGTCTTTTCCTGATGGTGGAGGCATGAACGCTGACCTTAACTGAGGCAAGTGAGGCCTGCAGTTCTTTGGACGTTGTTGTGGGGTCTTTTGTGACCTCTTGGATGAGTCGTCGCTGCGCTCTTGGGGTAATTTTGGGCGGCCGGCCACTCCTGGGAAGGTTCACCACTGTTCCATGTCTTCGCCATTTGTGGATAATGGCTCTCACTGTGGTTCGCTGGATTCCCAAAGCCTTGGAAATGGCTTTATAACCCTTTCCAGACTGATAGATCTCAATTACTTTCTTTCTCAATTGTTCCTGAATTTCTTTGGGTCTCGGCATGATGTGTAGCTTTTAAGGATCTTCTGGTGGACCTTACTGTGTCAAGCAGCTCCTATTTAAGTAATGCCTTGATTGTGAACAGGTGTGGCAATAATCAAGCCTGGGTGTGGCTAGAGAAATTGAACTCAGGTGTGGACAACCACAGTTATAGTATGTTTTAACAAGGGGGGCAATCACTTTTTCACACAGGGCCATGATGGTTTGGATTTTTTTTCACCTTTAATAATAAACACCTTCATTTACAAATTGCATTTTGTGTTTACTTGTGTTGTCCTTGACTATTGTTTAAATTGGTTTGATGTTCTGAAACACTTAAGTGTGACAAACATGCAAAGGAACAGGAAATGAGGAAGGGGGCAAACACTTTTTCACACCACTGTACCTTGGCACCAATCACACACACCCACACTCTCACCGCTAGAACTTAGGGATGTCATTCACCCAGAGTCAATGCGAAGTGTACGTTCAGTTGATTAGTTCGCTGCGGTTCTAAGCCTTTACTCTTGTCGTTTGTTTGCCTAGTTACCTTGACCCTCGATTACGTCCTTGACCACGCTTTTGCCCTCTATGCTTTGTTTGTCCGATCGCCTGACCACTGCCTGTATCTCGTTTACGCACCTTGAACATCCTTTGACACTACGCTTACATCTGCCGCCTGCTTCTGCTTCCGTGCCTCATCCCCTCGGTACGTGACACCGATTTGTATTAGTATCTGTTCAGAACACATTATCAGTTCATGCAACAACACTACACGTTCTGTTATAAAAAAAAAAGCCATTCAATAATTGTGTAAATTGTACAAGAACTAAAACACGTTAGAATGAGCATCTCTCTGTAAACCTAGCAGCATGAAATGCAGCACCTTCTGAACACAGCACCTACTATTTTATTAAGTAATGTTAATTTTGGATGATTTATTATTATTTTTTTATGCATAGTGTTCATAGCATCTCCACAAAATATAGTAGTTTATGATGACCCTTCACACATGTCTATTACATTAGGGAGGTGTGTGTGTGTGTGTTTGTGTAGTGAGGAGAAGGAGAGCAGCTGAGTAATTTTATTTCTTTAGCTTTATACCATATACAGTTAATCCATCATTAATAATATGCCATTCCATTCCAAAGCTTTTGTGCAGGTTGTTGAATCTGAGCTGTGTAAAGTGGATGGTGGAATTAGTGATAGAAGCCACACACACACACAGCTCAGTACAAAACACACATCTGCAAGGAGAAAAACAAAGTGAATTTTTTTTTGCACCTATAGAGGGCAGTAGCTCACTTCTACTGAGGTAAAACTCGTAAAACTTTTTTTTTTAAGGAAACATTTTGTGAAACTAGAAATGACACAAGTATTATCTCTCAGAAGGAGCAGAAGGATCTTCTAAATAACAACAGCAATAACACACCCAACACATCAATTCAGACAGCTTATGTAAATGGAAAAATACATGTAAATTATAACCTACAGTATATAGACATTGCCTAAAAAATATATGCAAATTAAACATTTACATTAAGTGTACCTGTATACTGTGCATTTGGCTTTAACAGCTTTAATGAATTTCATCTTACAGTTCTCTAAATTACTCTGTTAAATTGCATCTAAATCTCCCCATCTGCAGATATGACAGAGCACAGATGTTGTCTCTTTTTTGTTACCTGCAAAGTATGTTTACTCAATGCAATCCTGCATTTTAAAACACCCTGGATGTGATGCCATATTCACACTCATGGGCAATTTACCTACCAGCATATTTTTGGGGAGTAAACCGGAGAACCTGGAGGATACCCACACGGACATTCAGAGAGAACATGTGAAACTCCATGAAGACAATAACCTGAGCTCAGGATCAAATTGGAGACCCTGAAGTTGTGAGCCATCAATGCTACCCACTGCCAAACAATTATCCACATCAAATGGTTTTATTTCAGTTGGTAAATCCAAGCTGTCCTGTAGTTATCCTGAATAACCAAATAATCAAAACGGCTCTGCAAACTCTGCAACAAAATACAGAAAAATACCTAATTTGACAGATGCATTTGTTTCAAATAAGTATTTAGTTTGTTTTGGTTTAACAAAAGATATTAAACAAAGCCAAGTATAATATAAAACATGAAAGCTTTACACATCCACATACACACATTTAGCCTCTAGAGGGGAAGTTATACATGCTTAAAAAGATAATAATATAAAATTAAAAACACAGAATATGGAGATTGTGACTGTTTGAAACAACCAGACATTGAAAATTCTTGTTAGATCTATAACACATTTTTGATACCAAAAATATGCCACAAACTTATATTTCATTCCCAGAGTGAACAAAAGAACATCTCAATTCTTGGACAGAAAAATATTTTATGTAGCTATATTTTTGCTTCACTAATATCAAATTACCTACATTTTCCCTTCCATATACAACTGATATTGCTGTAATTGATGTTTTATTTGAATATCAGAATATTTTTACAGTAACTCCTTTGGGGGCTGGACATGCAAACGAGACTTTCCCTTTATAAGCACAGACTCCAGCTGCATGTTATTTGCACTTAGTTTAGACTTTTTTCCAGGAACAGCCATGCAACAACAAATCATTTACTGTTTTATTTTGACTTTAATTACCATAACCTGTGAGTAACAGCTTATTTGTGCATGTGTCAATAATATAAATTGTGTAATTCTGTAAGACTGTGAAATGATTAAATGTATTTGACAGGTTGCAGATGTCAGACACTAACCGAGTCTGAGCCGGTGGTCATTAAACCTGGAGGATCTCATCAACTCACCTGTACCTACTCTGGGATTAGTGATAGTGATGCAGAGATATCCTGGATTAGACAAGCTCAAGGAAAAGGCCTTGAGTGGATCTCACATATTTCTGCTCCGAGTGGTAGTGGTAAATACTATTCTCAGTCTGTTCAGGGAAGATTCACCATCTCCAGAGACAACAGCAAGAAGCAGGTGTATCTGCACATGACCAGCCTGAAGACTGAAGACACAGCTGTGTATTACTGTGCTCGGAAAACACACTGACACAAACAGCTGCAGTGCTGTACAAAAACTTCACATTCACTTACAACTTAATTTATTTTAAGTGAAGCTCAAATATTCACACCAGAGTCACACGTTCTGTCTAATTCACACAGTTAAATAAATCCATAGAGCTTCATACTGTGTGTATAAAATGTTCAACAGCTATTTGAAACTGATGTTTTTAATGTCATTCAGATGAAAATGAGGGTGTGTGCTGTTCAGATGGATTCTGGGATTAGTAAATTTACCAGTTATGTTTGGTTCAGCCCAGACTACATTCATGCAGCCCATCAGTGATAGTGATGTCAGGTGATTACACAGAGTGACATGCCCCTAAACCTGATCTCTGTACCACTCTTCAGTAGTGACTGAGAAGGTGGATGTGAAATTGACCTCATCAACATGAAATCAGCAATTCCTCTCTGTATCAGTCAAAGCCTCTAAAGTGCAGACTATACCAGAATGAAAATGATTTGAGTGCGTGGGGCATTTTCTGTTGCACAGTTTGATTATAATGTTAAATGAAGAAGGGCCCAACTGTGGCAGCTTGGCAGGCCTTCTTATCAGTAACCCAGACCCTTAAGCCACCACTGCCACTCGGGTTAATGCTATTATTGTTGTAAACGTATTAAGTAATAGAAGCTCCAGACACTCTACAGGTGATATTTAAAGTCTCTCCTGGCTTTATAACCACTGAGTCTGGCTGGAGGAGCTCAGTAGCACAGAACACTTCTGTGAAAAGAGAAAAAGAAAAGGTTCACATGTGGAACTGAAAGGATCAGATGAAGTAATAAAGCTTAAATCCAAACAGTCACAGGGGGCGAGAGCCAGCAGCAGCACTGGAGCTGAAGCAAACATGTTTGTGTTGAAGGAGGACTAATGAGAACTGCTTTGTGACAGAGGGCTCTGACAGGATTGCAGCAGCACTTATACTCCACTATCCACCCGTTTTTCAGTTTTCCCTACCCTACCCTACCCTACCCTTCATTTTCATACATAATGCGCACACACCCACTACATTACCGCATCCTTCCCCCATATCCCACAATAAAAACACACAGACATCAGATACCAGTAAATGTTGATCGTACTTAGCTGCACGTCGTATCATGTTTGCAGCTGTCCATTTATGTTGTGTCTTAATCCAGAATACCGGAAGCAAATAGCAAACCCTGGAAGTCACCCAGAAAGCCAGATATAATTGAATTCCCACGTTGCGTCCCTGCGAGAGAGAGAGAGAGAGAGAGAGAGAGAGAGAGAGAGATACAGTATATATATATATATATATATATATATATCTCAAATAGTGATAAATTTGTATATATGAAGATTATGTTATCATAGATATTGTGATTTATGAAAACTTACTGTTGTAATACTTACCTCTGCAAGAACATGGAGGGGTCCATGTAGGTGGAGCTTCCAGATTAAATGCCAGGCCTGTTGATTTGTGTAAAGTGGGTTGTGGTTTGGATTTTGTAGGTGCTGTGTTAGTATATGGTGTATTTACCTTTTTGTAAAAGGCGTTACCATCCAAGTGCTGTAGTGTATATGTTTATGTAGAGTTTTTCTCCCATTTTGTATATTTTTTGGGTGGGCATTCATGTGGATGTACATATTTTGGTGCACATTTGGTGGACTGTAAATATGAGCACTGTCATTAAAAACCCCTTTGCACAAAAGGTGCTATTATTGGCCTTGCCAACAATTTTCTTGTGCGGGACAATTTTTCCATCACGCCTCATCACACACTTCCTCTGTAGATAAGCACGGTGCTAATGTTTCAAGAGGAGATGGAGATTTGCATAAATATTACGGGAGAAGCAGTGTTGAGACTAGCTCTACATTTGTTAATCACAGTCACATCCCATTTTGTCTCTATTTAACATCAAATTAATTACCATATTAAATTTATTTGTTAGCTACTGATAATATTAATATTTAAACACAATCGTTTGTGTTAAACGATTTATAATCATATAAATAATTTCTTATTATGGTTGTAGTGAAAATTAGACTGATTCTTCGCCATAATACTTTGTATAAAAACCATCCTGCAGTAGAGAATTTCATGAAAACAAATTATTCTCGTATGCATTGCTCAATATTTTGGCCACTTCAACCTGCACTGGCCCTGCTAGCTCACAAACTTAAACTATGAACTTTATTAAGCAATTTTTAGAGAAATAACATAGCAGAACTCATGTAGACTGGATTCAGAAGAAGCAGGTTTATTTAACAGTCAGTAAGACAGCATATAAACCTGAGCTGGGCCCACGACAAAAATTAACCACCCACCCCCAAAAATTTAACTTGCACCAAAGTACAATCATTTACAATGTTTCTTATATACAATCCAGTCATACGTGTACCTTTGGGTGTGTCCTTTATCCTAATGTGCCACTCCTGTTCCAGTTACATAGTTCCCTTCTGTTTCAAGTTTATTAGTTACTGCAGCTGTCCTGGATCTGCCCTCTCCCTCACGCAGAAGTCATCAATGGCGTTGTCATAGCACTAAACCTCCTATCTGTTTTCTCCTTTTGCTGAGACATGAGTGTGTGAGGTCCTTTCATATCTATTCCTATGCGATGGCCTCTCTCTCTTCTCTGCTGTGTTCTGGGTGGTGCTTTATATATGTTTAATTTGTTTAATGTCTTTTAATGGTATCCTTGCATCTAAATGTACGATCCAAAACCATCAACCCTGGTTCTTCTAGGCAGAACCCTGGACAGTGAACAGAAAAACTATGTTTCACCAAGATCCTACGTAAAATCCATTGTTGTTAAAAAGCAATTATTTTCATTTGTTTTTATTAAGTGAATCTCCTGTTCAAAACACATTTCTCTGTGTGTGTGTGTGTGTGGCGTGTGTGTGTGTGTGTGTGTGTTTGAGTGTGTGGGCATGTCTATTTTGCATATGCATGGACCTTTCCTATTTACACATGCAGACTTACTCCACTTGGGTCTCCGTGACACTGAATTTCATCAGTTATTTTAACATCTAAGAGGAGGATTAAGGCCTATATTTGTATTAAATTATTTTCTACATATATAATAATATTTTTTTCCAACAGTATAAGTATTCTGGTAAATGTAAAATGGTTATGTTTTATTTTATAGATATAGAAGAGAGGCTATTCCATATTTGCCACTCTCACAAAGTGAAATATTGCAGTGTTTTCCAAACAGCATGTAGTTAAAACTTTATTGGTGACATTAAAACTGGGCTTGGTTTGAGCAAGGCCCTTAACCCTCTCTGCTCC
Organism: Ameiurus melas; assembly: GCA_012411365.1. Classification (NCBI taxonomy): domain Eukaryota; kingdom Metazoa; phylum Chordata; class Actinopteri; order Siluriformes; family Ictaluridae; genus Ameiurus; species Ameiurus melas. The sequence continues at coordinate 18,482,995 of CM022753.1, forward strand.
AGGGGCACTGTATCATGGCTGACCCGAACTTCTGAACATGCTGGGGTAAAATAATTTCACTGTGCTGTAATGTATATGTGACCAATTAAGACTATCATTAAACAGTGATTATTGATTACCTTAATCCGACTAAAGTCATACTCGAAGTAAACACAATTCGAATTAAGACATGTGGAGTATTCCTATTTAAGTTGCATTATTGAAGTGCATTACAGACATGTACACACCTTAATCACTCTATTAACGTTGTGTGGGAGTTTTAACCGCTTTGTTCGACAGGACACACATGGCTGTCCTAAACCAACAACAAAGAAGAGAACAGGCACGGCTGCGTCCGAAACCGCATACCGTTACCGACGTAGTAGGTGAAGATGCACATATTTCGTTCTACATTGTATGCGGTTTTGGGTGCCCCACGGTGCCTCAAGTCGTCATCTATTTACACGTACGCAACTTGACAAATAATTAACAGCACTTGAAGCTTTCAAATTAAAATTGAAAACATAAAACAGCCAAAACTGTATATGGTACGATAAAGAAGATTAAATGTATGTTGATAGGTGAAATTCTGGAGGAAATGTCGGACGGCGTGGGGAAGTAATGATGTGTGCCGTTAAATTGATCTATGTTCTATAGCATGTAAAACAGGAACATGAAAGGGATATTCTAAAAGCAACTCGTAAACTGTATTATCTTACTCAGAATAAGGTCAATAATTCGATTTTTAATTTCTATTTAAGTAATAATCTAATTACAAACCCCAACCTACTGTATATCAACATATAGCCTAGCAGCAGCCACTATGGAACAGCTTGGATTCAACAACCATGTGATCGTGATGCAGTGGTGCAGTGGCTGATGAGAATTGAAATCCCTAGTTCCTCATTGAGTTTCACAACACCCATATTGCACACTTCAGCCTAGACACTTAGATAATAATTGAACAAAAAACTAATAAAAAATTTACTCAGTTCATAGTTATTAAGAATATATAGTATTGTATATCTTTTTAGATGTTTTAAATGAAATTAAATCTGAATCTGTAGTTAAACTTCTACTTTTTGACACTTTTGAAAGCAGTATTTGATTTTCATATAACTGAATTCACATTGTATGAAAATTACTTAATTTATTATTTAAAAAAAATATTTGTAAATAATTTATGAAACTATTTAACTGGTGAGGCTGATTAGGAAACGACTTTTTATAACTGTAATAATGTAATTGATGACAAATACTTTGGGAGGTAACAGGAAATGTTTTAATTCAATGTTGATTAAGTGTTTTATTCCTTACTGAATCTCTCACTGAGCTCTTCCACTTTTGTTGTATTGTAAATGATGCTCCAAGTGTTCATGTCTTTTAGCAGAAAGGTTCACCAGCAGTTTATATTCAATTGAGGTCAAAGTTACTGTTATTTTACATTGAAGGGGCAGTCTGTTTAAACTAAACCATCTATGCATAACATTCCTATGAATTTGTAGTGTATACAGTAACATTTTGGGTCTCTTCAGTTTTATGAATGACAATGTTTGAAGAAATGCTGTATTGTAGAAAGACTGCCATAATAACTGTAAAATACATAACCCTTACTGATTCAAATCTGCATGGAAAAGGTTTGGTGTGGATCAGGATCATATGGGGTGGTGGAAGCATAGACTCTGGAGCTTCCTATGAAACTTGCTTCAGTGTCTCCAGAGACATAAGCATCAATGTGATTTACTTAGATATTGTCACATAATAGAGGTTGCAATTGCAGAGAAGAGCTTAATTAAGCTCTTAGGCAGGCAGACAAATCCAAAATGTGAATCAAAAGCATGGTCAAAACACACAAAAAGGTACAATTAATGTAAATCCACCACATCCTATATACATAAAGAATTCTTAAATGACTAAAGGCAAGATGAACGCATAATAAACAATGCATGAATAGAAAAATCTGCTTTAACATTTCACTATTTTTTGCTTTTTCATAGACAATAACATTTACCTAAATGTTAGACTTGCACTGTACATATTTATATTTAGTATATTTACATACCTGCACCCTCATAAGAAATGAACATTATGTTTTTCGTTTTGCTTTAAGTCCTCTGAGAGGCACTCTTTACACAACATCTACCCAACATGTTGCGGTTAAAGTGACAGAGATTAAAGGTTATAGAACATTGTTAAAAAACTAAAACATTAGTTTTGTTTCTACATTTAATGTTGTGGAACTTTTACTAGACAAGATATTTCCTTCTGAATTGAGAATTTAACCACACCTTCATTCTAAAACCTTTAAAAGCACAAGTGTCTATAAAATGGAAAGAAAGAAACAATGTGGTTTGAATTCTTCTGATTATGAAAAATTGAACTTAAGAGAAAAGTACAAACTAGAGGTGTGCATTAGGATGAGCATGAGCTATAATAAAGTCACAGGAGCGGTTAGTCCTGGTACACACACACCTAATATGAATGCTAACTGCTCCTTAACCCTAATTCTATGATACCAATATCTTCAAGCACAGATAATAATTACCATAAAATTTGTATCTAATCATTGTTGCGAGTTTTTCTACATGTATAATTCCCTTTATCATTGATAGTATAAATAACATAAGTTGGAAAAAGAGTGTTCGGTCATGGAAAAGATTTGTTCCATTAAAAAGCCACATGTTCTTCATACGATGAATCTCATTCCCACATTTTAAATACATTTTAAATACTAAACTGAACACTGAGACAATCACTTATTGGCAAAATCCCACAGAGGACCAAAGTCTGTGCTTATTGAGTACATACACTACATACACCAAGTTTAAAAATGAAAACAAATCATTGAATAAAGCTTTAACTTTTACTTTTTCAGTATGGAAAAAAATCAGGATGGTCTTTGCGGTTTCTCTGTAACAAGCTGCATTTTTAAAATAAACTTTATGGTGGTAACTGTAACTCTGCTTCATCCCACCACCAGGTCAATGCTTATTTCCCTGTAACAGAACCCCAGCTGTGTTTTATTCCTTACTTAATGTGATCATATTCTAGTGTGTTTGCTTACTCACCTGAAAACACCTAACTGTCCATGAGCTGATCGAACAGGACTGATAAATATATTTAAAACAAAATAGACACGGAACAAATTATTATATATCTAAAGTCTCATATTTGAGACATGGGGAGGTTTTATTAAATGTAAGAATCTCTCAAATGTTCTCCAATATAAGGAGTGGCACTATGCAAATGTCCTTCACTGATATATAATAAAGACAGAGATTTTTACTCGGCTTCAACACACACCATGATCTCTACATCCACACTGCTGCTGCTGCTGCTGCTGGCAGCTGTACACTGTAAGTGTTTTTACATTTGACATATAATGCAGCTTTTGGGCACATTTTCCTTTTCCAAAATTAAAATAACCTTTCTTTAACAGGTGTTCACTGTGTTGAGCTGATCCAGCCCGGATCCACAGTAGTAACCCCTGCTCAGTCAATGACTCTGACCTGTAAAGTGTCTGGATATTCATTAACTGATAGCAGCTACTGTACACACTGGATACGACAACCTGCAGGAAAAGCTCTGGAGTGGATCGGAGAGATATGTGGTGGCGGTAGCACTTACTACAGTGAGAAACTGAAAAGCAGGTTTCAGGTTTCCAGAGACACGTCCAGCAGCACAGTAACATTAACAGGACAGAACATGCAGACTGAAGACACAGCTGTGTATTACTGCGCTCGTGAACCACAGTGAGACAGATCAACAACATCCCTGTACAAAAACACCTCATACAAAGTCCTATTAGTCCACATGTACAACACTTATCTATCCAAGTCTACCCAAATAACATATAATCACACAAATGACAACAGAGTATAAAGTTATTTTTTAGAAGTGTATAATGTAGATATTAAACCATATTTATAACATAATTAATTAATAATAATATGTACATCTGCTTTTTTGCTGGTTTAATGTTGGTCTGTGTTTGCCTACCCGTATCTTAGATTTGATTGATTATTTTAACTATTCTTTGGATTTGTCCATGGCTTTATATTCTTAGGTGCTTTGTGTTAGATCTGTGGATTGTCTTGACTTCTGATTTAGTATTTTGTAATACTGTGTTTGTTATTAAACCTCCTGCACATAACTCCTCACACATCCCCACAGTCCAATAAGACATGCAGGAGTGGCCCTGAGAAGACTTTTTTGGTGGGAAAGAAGAAGAATGTATGTATGTATGGATGTATGTTGTCAAGCTGCCTGCTGGAGACAAGCGCAGACGTGCAGGGCGGCGAGTGCAGGAGCGAAGTGAGATGAAGCGCGGAAAGCAGATGAATAACAGCGAATAATCCAACGGGGATAAAGCGAGGAATTGTAACTGTAGAGAACAGTCAGAGAAGTCCAAATACCAGGAAAGCTAGTTTAATTCTAAGCTTGGTAATATCACTAAATCACAGGAACTAAGCGTTTACTTCGCAAGGACGCGGCACTTAAAGAGGCCTTTTATAACTACGTCAGCCGCACAGGTGTTGGTGATCAATACTCAGGGAACATGAGCGCGGGCATGCTGGGAAGTGTAGTCTCCGTCCGCCATGTCCGTAAGCGGCGGTGCTCTCTGAGTATTGTGGTGTAACGTATGTATGTGTGTATGTGTATGTGTATTTCCCAGCATAGTGTAGTGCAGAGGACAGTAGAATTGGCTTCAGCTAATATGAAATATTTTCAGACAACAACTGGGGATGTAACGATACACTCAATTCATGATATTGGGCAGCTGTGGCTCAGGTGGTAGAGCGGGTTGTCCGCTAATCATAGGGTTGGCGGGTCGATTCCTGGTCCACATGACTCCACATGCCGAAGTGTTCTTGGGCAAGACACTGAATCCCGAGTTGCTCCTGATGGCAAGTTAGCTCCTTGCATGGCTGCTCTGCTACCATTGGTGTGTGTGTGTGTGTGTGATTGGGTGAATGAGACAATGTAAAGCGCTTTGGAACCGATAAGGTTAAAAAAAAAGTACAAGAGCAGACCATTTACCATACACAATTCAGTTCAATTTTCAGTATATATATTCAATATTGAGAATATTTTGAACAAAAATGTCAATGATGTAAAATTATGACTGAAAATACTCCATTATTTCTGAATCATAAACATTGCACACCGTGTCTGTTTTCATCTGTACAAAATTAAATACATCAAATATTGCTCAAAACAGAGGTTTAATGTTATAAACAAAATGTACTACATGTTCACCATATCTTAAAATCTTGAAATTCATAAATCCTCCCAAAAATGTAATTGGACAAACAAAGTCCCTGAGTTGGGGAAATGATCAACTAAAACATATAAAACAGAGTTCTGTAGCTGCACCTGAGGCACCCTTTTAACTGGAAACAGAGCTCCAAAGTCAGCTGAAGTTCCCCAGTTCTGCTGAACCTTTCTCGACCACTGTAGATCACATTTGATAATATATTTAATGACAACAAATCTCTGTAATATGGATGCCACCATGTGTAATTTTTACCTGTTAAGGTTAGTTGCCTGTTTTTTATGGTAATGTTAACAAAGTTAATAAAGTTAGATCTAAACATCATGACAAGCTGCATTTTTTTCTTATTTCTAATTTTTATTAGAAAAAATGAGAGACCTGAGAGGGAACTACTGTTTATGCTGCTACAACATAAGTGATGACAGGAACTAACATAATGTCTTGTCGTCATCACATTAAATGTCACTATGAATGGATAAAAAGCATGACATTTGTTACATTTAAAAAAAAATAATCATTGGAAACTAATGTTATTGGAGAATGTACTTTGGGGGTTAACAGTAACTCAGCTGTATCACACCAGCCCATTGTTGATTATTTTCCTATAACAGCATGCCCCATCATGTTTTATTCCATATAATAATAATAATAATAATTAATAATAATAATAATAATAATAATAATGATGATGCTGATGTTGATGATAATAATAATAATAATAATAATAATAATAATAATTAATAATAATAATAATAATAATAATAATAATAATAATAAATATCTACTTCTCTGGCAACTTGTTGAGCCATATCCAGTTTTTCACGCCACGGCCGCCAGAGGCCGCTGTGGCGCTTCATTTGGAAAGGACTTTGGGTTGGGCGCGCACTTCCGGGGTAGCGTGCGCGTGAGCGCGGATTCACTTCGGGTGTGTTTACTTTCTGGTTGATTACTTGTGTTATTTAAGTGCCTGAGTTACCGAGCACTTTGTTCGCGATTAATAGTTGTTTATGTTGGTATGTCTTGAGTATGTTGGTATGTGTTGAGTATGTTAGTACATTAGTAGCGGTCGTGTGTTTGAGCTATTTTCGGCTTATGTTAAGACAGCGTCTGTATTAAGTTGCTGTTAATAAAGACTGATCTGCGTCTGCATCCGTCTCCTGTTAACGTGTCGTTACACAATTGTAAGAAATTGACTGCAAAATGTACAGTGCTCACTTGTTTTATACGTGTATTAAATAAAACTATAAGACCCTGACCAGGATAAATAAAAAACAAATATAAGGTAAAATATAACAATACAATTCAACAACTTTCAAATTAAATCTATTTGAATATTATTTACTCGGTTAATAGAGGAGAATGTGTCAGTTGTCCTAAACAGCCAGTGGGCTGAATTTTCTACAGACACATTAAACCTGAAACTAAATTTCTTTTGAAAATTCAGGAAAACATTAAACAGGAAGTGGGCCATTGCAGAAATGTGGTCTTACTTCCTTTTTTTTTTTGTATCATATATCATTTAGCATGTAAACATTACCCACAGCTCCACCCTGTCGGCACTGTTTCCCAGATCTCAAGCTCTGTCTGTCTCTCTCTCTCTCTCTCTCTCTCTCTCTCTCTCTCTCTCTCTCTCTCTCTCTCTCTCTCTCTCTCTCTCTCTCTCTCTCTCTCTCTCTCTCTCTCTCTCTCTCTCTCTCTCTCTCTCTCTCTCTCTCTCTCTGTGTGTGTGTGTGTGTGTGTGTATAAAGATCTCCAGTGTGTAATGTTTTACTCAGATACATTTTTGTCTGAACAGTTTTCAAAACCCTCACTGTGGCTGCTGAGATCATTTTGATAAAGAAAAAAAGTGAATATAGAATTCAAAAATAAAAAAACTTATTAGATGTCATGTTGGTATATAAATAAAAATGACAGACACTAAGATATTTTGCTCAGCTTTAACATGTGAAGTAAAAGATAAAATTAAACACTATAATCATCAGCAAATATTATGAAATTTGACAGACTGGACATCATTGTTTAGCATTTTGCTAATATAGTATATACAGTACTGTTCTCTGGACATTTGGGTCATCTCTAATTCAGACTTTAATACAGTATATTCTCATGATGATCTCTCTTCATCTTATTAAAGTGTAGTTAATTGTAGATATGTCATACTCCAGCCATACACATGTTTATCATTTAAGGGCTAATACTAAAAATACATGACTCTTCAAACTGAGTAACAGTATGAGTAGACGGCTATTTTCAGTCTGTGCATATGCATGGTATTGATGAATTAATTCTCTTTCTTTTTTCTTGTAAAACCTTTAGATTGCATGTTAATAACTTTAGACTGACTTCCCAGTTTGGCTAATTTGCACCAAAGTTTTCATTAAACTGTGAAAGAAATTCACTTTTGATAAAAAAAAAAATGGTCTTCATTTAAACAGATTAATCACTATAAAGACACAAAAAAAGTTATTATTTCTGTATTAAGAAATCGTACCAAAGCACTGAATTCCAACTCTCCTGTAATAATGGAGTGAACTTTAAGAGGATCAGGGGTGTGTTTAAGTGTGTAATAATATTAACAGAATTCTGCTGATTTTTTTTCATCCTCTGCAGGTTTGTTGTTTCAGGATCCTCTTATCTGTAGATTTAATGAGAGTAATCAGTGTTATGTATCTCTGGGACAACAAATGCACCTGCAACTGTCCCTGGATGGGTTTGAACTAAAGATCACAGACAAGACATCTACCGATCATTACATTTTCAAATATAGGAAAAAACCAAAGTAACCCACCAAAATCAAATCCCCCAAAATGGCAGTTTATTAAATATGATAAAACTATGATACTAACCAGTGCAGAGATGAACGACTATGGAACATAAACTTTTTAATAACCTTTGATGCAAACGGGAATAATAAAGGCAGTGATCCTCTCTAGCTGAACATTGAAGTTCAAAATGAAAACACTTTACATGAAAAGAACAAATGTCTCAAGTTTTCACTCTCACTATTACAAAAGGTACCTGTATCAGTTACATGTAGGATTCTAAAATGAACTTCTTTCATTTTATTTGCTATGCAATGCTTATATGGGAACAACCATGCTTTTGAATCCAACAATAAGAAACATATACATTTCCTCTTGGGGAAATTGAGTTTTGAAATTGAGATAATTGGCACATGAACTTGTTATTGTCATAGAATAAAACGTGAAAATATCTTGAGCTTGAGATAATCACAGACCTTATTTCAGGATTTAATAAAAAAAAGCTATTGACTTCACTCTTCTGTGGTGTAATGTAATGTGTGTTGTAATGCTTCTTCCGGGAGGAAGAAAGTATAGGTTTGGAAGAAGTAGTTGCTTAAATGCATTTGTGAGAAAATTGCTTTCCGTTTGTTTGAGAGTCGAGTTTTCATTTGCAAAGCAGATTGTGTTTGTTTGCAAAATGGTATATTTATTTGTTTAGTTTTGGCACAAATTTAACTCAATAGAAATTCACTGTTTCACATTCAAGGTTTTAGATTTCTTCAGGCAGACTAATATTTTTTTTTCGTGTTTGTTAAACTCGATCCTTATACATGTTTTGAAATTTATCAACGGATTCATAAGATTGAGGTGTCAAAGTATATTATAGACAGAACCAACCCCCCCCCCACACACAATTTTGCTTCACCTGCATCTGATGCTTTTTCCAGACCTCCACACATGTACAGTAAAAGATGTTCAATTTCATTTTCAATCACAACCATGTAGTACATCATGTACTAATAATTGATTACAGACAATTTGAAAGTATAATCAAAAATGACTTTTGCTTAGGTCTTGTGTATAGTGTATAGTCTGCACCCACATTATAAATCTATGAACATTATACTTTTCTTTAAGCTTTAAGTTAAGAGGGGCGCTCTTTCTCTATTCACACAACATCCACCCAACATGTTGAGGTTCAATGGACTGAGAGAGTGTAATAAATATAAGAACATATTGTCCTGGGATTTAAGTCATGAGCTCTAATATGTGGAGAGATTTAGAGATATACAGACACTTGTGTACCTATTTACTTTTAGAAAGAATGCACCTGATTAATTGATTAATTTGTTGTTCACAAAAATTAAATGTATTGAATTGGTTCAGCCTGCAGTCATGGTGGTTAGACCTGGAGAATCATTTTCAGTCCCCTGCAAGATCACTGGGTATTCAGCCACAAGTTCCTGTACTAACTAGATACGACATAAATCAGGACAAGCACTGGAATGGATTGGCTGGTACTGCAGCTCCAGTGATACTGGCAGTAAAGATTCACTATAGAACGTGGTCCATTTCTCAGCCGAGGCCTCCAGCAGCACTGATTTTACACAGCCAAAACTTTCTGACTGAGGACACAGCTGTGTATTACTGCATTCATGAGACACAGTGACACAGATCAACAAGGACCCTGTACAGGAACACCCAGTAAAGACCTCAGAGGCAGAAAAAAATGTCTTATCTCTATGTTTTAACTTCTAGAATTCTCAGAAGTGTGTGAGGACAATTCGAATTCAGAGTTCGATGGAGTATGACACGAAGTTGGAGGCTCCTGCTGATTTCAATTAAAATTTTAATTAATTAGCGCTTTTCGGTGCTACAATAGATTTTGACTTATTCTACTCCATTTCCTTGTTTGCACTTTTAACTTTGTGGTACGTTAAAATGTCTGGAAGAACACAAAAACCCGTGGTAGCATTCAGATACGACTGAGGCTGAGTGTGTGTGCCGCGAGTGATTCCATTCTTCCCCTGAATTCGCGTCGCCGAGTGGTGACTTTGACTTCGCCGCACTCAGGCTTGAATTGCTGGCTTCATTGAGGAAAGTCATTGCCGATATTTTTGAAAAGGAACTCCAGGTGATTCTCAGGGATGCATTGTCTATTATCCCGCTTGACCTGCAGGCTGTGAAAACACAGCTGGCTAGTGATAAAGTTGCTACCAAGGCTACCATATCAACACTGAAAGGTACTGTTGGGGAACCGAGCAGACACTCTCCAGTTGCACCGATGACATCGCCTCACATAAAGACTACTATCGAGTCTCTCACTGCGACCGTGACTCAATTAGAGAATAAATGTGAGGATTTGGAGTCGAGGTCACGCGCCAATAATGTTAGGATTGTAGGAGTTCCAGAGGGCTTTGACACCTGTACAAACGCTGCTGTAGCGGCCTTGTTAAAAGAGGCATTTGGTCTGGAGAAAGGAGCGGGTTTTGGACCGGTCCCACCAGACCCTTAAGCCAAAGCCCTAAGCCTGGTGAACGCACCACGAGCTATTGTGTGCAGATTCCACCATCACTTAGACTGTGTTGACATTTTATGCCATGCGAGAGAGCTCCAGCGGATTAAAGTGAGGGATTTGACCATCTCCATTTTCCCTGACTACACACACAGCCAAGATACCCCGGGCCTGGGCCGCATTTTACGATGTTCGGCGTCAACTTCGTGGTATTGAGAGCGCTCACTATGGAATACTTCACGCAGCTCGGCTTGGCATTACATATAACGGTGTTTTGAAGGACTTTATTTCAGCGGAGGAAGCAGGAGACTATGTTAAGCTCTTGATATCGGGGTGAACTGTATCACCTATACAGCTTTGTCTTTTTTGCTCTTCTTTTATTTATATTTTTTGCACTAGGCCTTCCAGCTCTACAGTATTCAGATTTTTGTTGAAGATGTTGTCGTCGCATTACTTCGCCTAGATTTTGTGGACTTACTCCTCTTAAATCTACTTCGGTATTAATGTGGTTCTCTGTTTTGAGGCTCCGACTGGGTTAGAGTTTCTGTTTATTTAATTTTATTAGTGTTATCTCCTCAGCTTTACGTGCTACATTGTGGACAACTTTTGGTTATAGTGGGAAACACTGCTGTCTCATTTGTTTTATGGGTGTATGTGTGTGTTTGGGGGATTGTGAGAGTAAACAAAACATGCCAATGCTTTGAAGGATGTGAACTGGAACAGAGTAATGTTAGTCAATTGCGAATCTGTTTTTAAAGGATTTAAACCTAATATGGTGAACAAATGTGTGAGGAAATCATCAACTTACAGTTTAAATCTGACAGCTTACACTCAGCTGATTTGATGAGACTGTAGTGTAATCTTTTAAACTACAATTAGAATTTACATTTAAAAAATGGAAATCTTCTAAATATACCATGACATCTCAAATTTACAAAATAATTTGGTTATGTATCAGATTGATCAAGACGATATAAGAATCCTGCCGTCCACTGAATCATTGTTCCTTGTTCGGTGGGATCATCTTCTACATCACTGTAGGAAGGGATAACTTGGTATATTGTTAAATATTTCATTATTAACCCATTTCATTTTAGTAAAGGTTTTGTCAAAATTTTTGTTGACATTGTTTAGTCACACTGGATTTATTCTTTATACGTGTCATAAAATTAGAATTATTAACATTTTACTTGTTTAATAATAGAGATATTGGCATTTATTTGCTGTGAATGTTCTGTATGTGTTTTTTATTGGATTTTATAATATTTAATTCTTCATGTGTGTTCTGTAATGTGTAAAGTCTCAGCATGTTCACTGTCACTGTTTCATGCATTGTGTATGTTATTACATACATGCATAAAGTGCTGCTATCTACCAGGTGCTGTGGTGGATACAGTAAAGTGATGTACATTTTATTTTTGCAGTATAATCATTTGAAGTATAAGAATTTGTAAGTATTCAAGTGTCCTACTAAAGCAGTTATGGTAGTTTGCTATTTTTGTTTGTTTGTTTATTGTTTGGTGGTAACATTGAAAGTAACAAAGTTGTGGTAGATTAAATTAGCATAATACATCAGATTGATCAAATAAAACATACAACTTTTTTACGCTTTTTACTACTACTACAACAACAAAAACTACTACTACTACTACTACTACTACTACTACTACTAATAATAATAATAACAACAACTTTTGACCATTGTATTATTTACCTATGTTTTGCCCAATATATTTTTTTTACTCAGCTAACACAATGGTCTTTTTTCCCCCAGTAAAATAGGAATAAAAAAATGTAAAAATAAATGGAGTGCTGTTATAGGAAAATAATCAGTGATCAGGTGGTGTCATTCAGCCCAACACAAAACAGAGTTAATGTTACCAACAGTATTATTTTTCATTACAACATATCTTGAAGTGATTTATTTCTTTAAAAACCTTCATAAGAAGTAGTATTTTCTTAGTAATTAAAAAAATGTAATGGCATTGTTTTATTTTGACAATCCAGAACAAAAATAAGACTAGTTCTTGTAATCCTTTATAATATAGCAGCTATGAACAGTCATTCCCTTCTCTCTGCGCATGCGCGGTGGAGGAGTGAGCGTGGCTTGTGGAGCGCGTGAGAGCAGTTTGGTGTCTTGCCAATGTTTTCTGCGAGTTGCTGTTTTTGCTTTTTCTTTTCTTTTTAATTAGTGAATGTAAAATTTATGTGACTATCAGTGACCGGTAATAGTTGAGAGTGGGGGAAAGTGAGCGGGACGCCATGGCCTCTGAGGCCGGAGGGGAGACGCTGTCTCTCCGCCATGACGTCAGGTGTGTGCTGGATAATGGAAAACATAAAAAAGTGGGAGAGCAGGTCGGATGCATCGACAGAGGTCATAGCTAGAAGAGGTCTGTAAAGAGCAAAACAACAACATCAAATCAGTCACAGCACCCAGTGATAGCACTGACACTCGTGCCCATGCCACAGCTGAGCTGAGAACAACAATAGAGAAGATAGACAAGGTGGAGGAATTGTCCAAACAGCCACAGTACAGTGTTGTGATGCAGGAGAACCATTGCCCAGAGTGCACTGCAGGAGCTACAGGAGGAGAACCCCTCACAGACATGGAGGAGGAAGAGGTCGAACAGCCAGAACAATTTTACAGAGCAGAACAGCTAAACTGTTTTTTGGAGCAGACTAAAGGACAAAGTGGTGTCTTTCTGGGAAACTACTTCCCGGACAGGGAAAACATTAATAAAATCTGCACAGCACACAACAACAGCTGAAAATCTGAACGTGATGTCACCAAAGAGACGCTTCAGTATGAGGATATGGGCATCAGAAGCAAGGAGAGTGGAGCAGAGACAAGGAAGATCAGGTAACCCACATACTTCAAATTTTCAGAACAATCTGAAGAACTGTTCGCACAGAACAATTAAACTGGATTTTAGATCTAACAAAAGGAAAACATAACGTCTAGTTACATTAACACTGTTTTTAAAGGGAGTCAGTCATTTAGATTACTGGTGCATCTGCACAAAAAACAGGATTATTCTGTGTTGAGTTCCCTTTAGTGTGTGTTTAGTCATATCCCTCCATGAACATTGGGTATAATCTTTTAGACATTTGTGTGGTTGCGTGATTTAACAGAAAGAAAATAAAACTCTCTGAAATATTGTATATATAAGTGCACAGGGGCGGATTACCATTAGACAAATCTCAACCATTGCCTTGGCTCTCAAAAAGCTGCATAAACATTGCATAAGTTTTATTTGAACTTTTTGCTAATTCATTATATTTTTCTAAAACCCCATACACTAAAATGCCATCAGAATCCTTGAGTGTTTCATGAAAAAATGGATGTATAAAAATGTTAACATTTTGATCAATATTTGGCCAGTAGTCCAAATAATGTTTATATTTCCCATAGACAGTGAAATTTGCTCAAACATTATTTGTACTGATTTTACTGTATTCATCCTAAAAAGAAATGTATAAACACAGTGTGCTACATTATACTTTATGTCCTGTGAGGGGCGCTCATTCTCAATTTACACAAGATCCACCCAACATGTTGAAGTTAAAAGGAGAGAGAGAGAGAGAGAGAGAGAAATAAATATCAGCACATGTCTTCCAAAGGCACAAGATCTACCTGCAAATAAAGAAAAGATATTAAACACTGACAAAAACGGCTGTGCAAATAATAACCCTTTTATATGGACACACAATAGATCTCTAATTAAAATCATCCATCCATCCATCCATCTTCTACCGCTTACTCCTTTTCAGGGTCACGGGAAACCTGGAGCCTATCCCAGGGAGCATCGGGCACAAGGCGGGTATACCCTGGACAGGGTGCCAGTCCCTCGCAGGGTACAATCACATACACACTCACACACCCATTCATACACTATGGACACTTTAGACACACCAATCAGCCTACCATGCATGTCTTTGGACTGGGGGAGGAAACCCCCACAGCACGGAGGGAACGAGGAGAACATACAAACTCCGCACACACAGGGCCACGGTGGGAATCGAACCCCCGACCCTGGAGTGAGGTGAAAATGCCAACCACTAAGCCACTGTGCCCTGTACATGTCCATGTCAGTATTGGATTAATTACCTACAAATATTAAAATACAATCATTTTCATGTAATTTCTTATTAGAAAAAGTACTTTTTTTTTTACTTATTTCATATTACATCACACCCACAAGTGTCTTATTCCTTGCGTAACATGCCTATTAGCATGCTCTACTTATCATTTTATGTTTACTTGTTATTCTTTGTGTTAAACAATTTTAGGTGAATTATAGCATGAATGTTATGGGGAGAGATGTTTACAACTCCACAGAGAATGTTCTAAATATAATATATTGTTAGCTGGGTGTATAAGGTTTACAAAGTGTGCTTTACATAGCCTCCATAAGATGAACCTCCTGCCCATTTTAAATACATTCTCCTCCCATCATCACCAGATAAGCAAATACAAGCATCAGAGCTGGACATAAAACATATTTATGAGATGTGATGGTCTCTGTTAAACTTTGGAGAACAGAGAAGACCCCAGTACAACCAACACACACCATGTATTCTACATCTCTACTGCTCCTGCTGGCAGCTGCTTCCTGTGAGTGCTTCATCAAATTAATTCATTTACTACAATAACAATAAAGGTGCAGCATATCTTGTGTGAGATATCACCATGTGTTTTCCTCCACAGATGTGCATGGTGAGGAACTGACTCAGCCTGCTTCCATGACAGTCCAGCCAGGCCAGAGTCTCTCCATCAACTGCAAGGTTTCATATTCAGTTTCCAGCTATTATACAGCTTGGATCCGACAACCTGCAGGAAAAGCTCTGGAGTGGATTGGATACATCAGTAGTGGTGGGGGTACAGCTTACAGTGACAAACTGAAAAATAAGTTCAGTATCTCCAGAGATGCTTCAACTAACACAATAACAATTGGAGGACAGAATCTGCAAACTGAAGACACAGCTGTGTATTACTGCGCAAGAGACACAGTGACACAGAATAGTGGATTCCCCTTACAAAAACTTTGAGACATATTAGAGACATCCTCTCAATGTAACTAATAAACCATCTCAGTCAAACTTTTACTTTCTTCCACTGAAATGACGATTCAACAGCTTGTGTCATTTCAAACACATGAAAAGTATTATCCATCAAATAATTGCATAAAAATTATATTATTTCAAGAGTTGTCATTTTGAACGTTTATTTTCTTAATTTTTCATATCAAGTGTACATATCACCATTAATATTTTTATACCTCTTTTATTTTTCTATTCTTATTGTTTTTTTTGTTTTTTTTAAACATTTCAATTCTATTCCTAATTAATGTGTATTCTTTCCTATCAGCTATTGTGTAATTGAGCTGCTGTAATGAGGGAATTTCCAGTGTGGGATCAATAAAGTTTATCTTGTTATCTTAATTAACAACCATCTCTAAAGTGATGGAAATTAGTAAATCAGAACTTTGAAGGTTACTTGCATGTACACCAATTAATAAAAACAACCACTAAGCTGAACTGGCAAACTGTAAAATGTGACATCATTCTCATCCTTGGCACATGCAAAATCAGCCTGTGGAGGTTCATATTATAGACCTGACTCTATTGGTTAAAAGGAAGTCAATGCAAATCCATCCTGTTATTATTTGCTCTGCGTAAAAATAAGCTTGTTGCTCAGCTAAAGCTCATATCAAACTGAATTGAATGGCAAAAGTATTAGAACTCTCCCTGGCCACAAAGGTATAGGGACACGGCCCAGCTCAAAATGTATTGGAACACAGTCCGGCTCCAAAAAGTATCGGAACACTGATGGATCCAAAAAGTATTGGGAAACTGCTACACCCTAGTAACACCCTAGCAACCACTTAGAACATCCAATCAGCCATCCAGAATAGGCTAGCAACCACCCAGAACAACCCAGCAAGACCCCAGCCTCCTAAAACACCATAACAACAGCCTAGCAAGCACCCGGAACACCCTTGCAACTACCTAGCAACTCCCTAGCAGACTTCTTTTCATGCTAACATGATAGTTTGTTCTGATGAACTTGACCTTTTCTGGTTAGCAATAACAGTAGATACTTCAATTATTTATCACAATAAAATGATGTTAATTAGAGCCAAAATGTGATGTGACTGGGATTAACAGCTGCAGAGCTGGACTCAACTCTGCTTCTCTTTAATATTATGCAAATCTCCATCTCCTCTTGTAATATTAGCACTGTGCATATCTAGAGAGGAAGCAGTTTTCATTAGTCCTCCTTCAACACAAACATGTTTGCTTCAGCTCCACTACTGCTGCTGGCTCTCGCCCTCTGTGAGTGTTTAAATTTAAGCTTTATTACTTAATCTGATCCTTTCAGTTCAACATGTGAACCTTTTCTTTTCACAGATGTGTTCTGTGCTACTGAACTCATCCAGCCAGACTCAGTGGTTATAAAGAGAGGAGAGACTTTAACCATCACCTGTAGAGTGTCTAGAGCTTCTATCACTGATGGCAGCAGGGAATATGGAACAGCTTGGATTCGACAACCTGCAGGAAATTAAGTGATAATGATGGGGATATTTACACAGAAGATTCACTTAAATACAAGTCTGTCATCTCTCGAGCCACTTCCAATAACAATGTGACCTTACAGGGACAGAACATGCAGACTGAGGACACAGCTGTGTATTACTGTATTACACAACAAGCTGCGGTGATACACAAAAACATCATCTTCATCCAAACATTATAAACACTTCAGCCTAGACAATCATTTACCAAAAACTAATAGAAACCTGTACTTTGTGCATAGTTATTGAGAATATATTATTTATCTTTTTTAGCTGTTATAAATGAAAAGCATCTGAATGTCTTGATAACATTCCGCTTGCTTCCCATGTTTGAAAGTAGTTTCTGATTTTCATACAATTGAATTTAAATGGTACAATAATTGGCTTTTAAATTAAATGATAACTCTGATTTAAAAAAAAAATTCTTAATGACTAATTCCTGATGTTGATTTCAATACACAATGCATATGAGAGCATTATTAGAGGAAGAATGCACTTCTGCACATGCTACTGTAGGAAAAAAAAATATCTTTAATATGGTAACTGTGAGCTGCTTAAATGAGGATGTGTCACATCAACCTGCCCTTGATTATTTTCCTATAACAGCGTGCCCCCAAGTGTTTTGTTCCTTACTGAATCTGTCACTGAGCTCCTCTACTTCTGTTGTATTTTAGGTAAAGGTCTGTGTAACCTTAATAATCTCTAACTGCACATTAATATACATTCAGCTTCTCTCTCCTCACAGGCTGCAATGATTCTCCATCATCTCACTCACAT
The DNA here is from genome assembly GCA_012411365.1 of Ameiurus melas. Classification (NCBI taxonomy): domain Eukaryota; kingdom Metazoa; phylum Chordata; class Actinopteri; order Siluriformes; family Ictaluridae; genus Ameiurus; species Ameiurus melas. Next base: position 18,500,860 of record CM022753.1, read on the forward strand.
TAATCAACTGAAAAACAATTGCTCTTTGTTGTAACATTATCATAGAATTATTATATTACACTACTGTGCAAATGGAATAATAAATAACTCTAAATGTTATATATTATACCATCATTCACAAAGCTTTAACAACAGTGATGATTTGTGACCTGCATTATTTCTGGAACTACATTCAGTTTGTATTGGATAACCTGTATTAGACACACAGCTGAAAAATAGCAGTCTCTGAAAGGACTGGACATGTTTGTGTTGTTCAGTGATCAGAAAACTTCATGTTCTTCTGGGTGTTACAGTGATACACCATGATGTAATAAAATGACATAATATCTAATGAGTAAAGAGCAGATATGAACTTGACAGCATGAAACATAGCTGGAGTTTTAAGGTAAGCTTTTGGCTATTCCTCTGTGAATATTTCTATGTCTCTAGTGGGCGTGCCATGCAAATGATATACTGTGTTTGAAGCATTTATGCTGATATATACATTCATCTCAACAACACACCAGCAGTTTGTGTTCATTTAAAACAACAGTAATTATTTGAGATGGGACTACGCAGAGTTTTGAGTTACTTTGCTCTAGCAATGCTCATTCAATGTTAGTATTAAAATTTATTTTATATTTTAAACAAAGCAATTTCTTTCTGTCTTTTTTTATACTTTAACACTTTAACAACAATCTTTGTGTATTCTTTTTCAGATTCCTGTAGTCAGACACTAATCGAGTCTGATTCAGTGATCATCAAACCTGATCAGTCTCATAAACTGATCTGCACAGCTTCTGGATTGGACATGAGCAGCTACTGGATGGCTTGGATCAGACAGGCGCCTGGAAAAGGGCTTGAATTTGTTGCAATTATTGAGAGTAATAGTAATAGGAAGTTTTACTCCAGTGCTGTTAATGGCCGCTTCACCATCTCCAGAGACAACAGCAAGAAGCAGGTGTATCTGCAGATGACCAGTGTGAGGACAGAAGACACTGCAGTGTATTACTGTGCCCGTGACCCACAGTGATACTTCTCCTTAGACATCAGTACAAAAACACATGCTTGCTATAGTCACATGACAAGCTCACATTTTCATAAGAAGTGTATTCATGGACGTCAAAGAACCAAAACTTTTAAGTCAGGTCTGAATGTATGCAATATGGTGTGTATATAACACAACAGTGTAATGCAAATCTTTTTGTAAAAGCCTAACATTGAGTGTTTTGTCTTTCTTTGATGCTTCCAAGAGTCTGTTTAAACAGCAGGCTGTTTTGAATGAACCAGCATAACAATATGCAAATGCATATGTAAAACTTCCCCACTTAAAACTACATATAGAGAAAAATCATCCTCAGTCACTGTAGGCACTGTAAAATCTAACTCTGCTTTTAGTTTAACGATGTTCCTTCCATTTCTGCTGCTGCTGGCAGCTTCATCCTGTGAGTTTCACTTCAATAATGAACTCAGCACTGCTAGCAAATTAATTCAGTTATAAACTACTGTACATACATTTGTGACTGAAATTGTGACATCTCTTTTTTTCAGATGTGGGA